>CM070833.1:37627276-37933459 GCA_036326025.1 Chrosomus eos
GCAATGGCACTAGTCTAATCTTCAAGACTACATCATGTAGAGCGGGAGTCACCAACCCGTCGATCGCGGTCGACAAGTCGATCTTGGAAGCATTTTAAGTCGATCGCGAAGAGTTTTCAAAATCAGAGAAAAAAACCCAATATTTTTATTCATTATTATTTATTAATTACAAATGCAGCATGTGTGAGCCTATTGTGTGTAGCAAATAGGGGAAGCCGAGGCGTGCGCGCTGTTACAATGACGTCATTTTTGCCGCGCGCACCTTTCGCGCTCATGCAAACGCGTCAAGTATAAACAAGGCTTTAACCAGCTCAGCCACTTCACATGAAGCGATACGCAAGCTAACGCAGCTAACGCAACGATGGCTAAGGCACAACGGAAAAAGCAAAAAACTTATTTTCATGTAGAATGGGAACACGATTTCCTATTCACCATAGTTAAGGACAAAACAATTTGCCTGATTTGTCACCAGGCTGTTGCGCTAGCAAAAAGGGGTAACGTGGAGAGGCACCACAACACCATCCACCCCAATTTCACAGATACATACCCGCTAAAGAGCACTCTTCATTCAAAGAAAGTTGACGAGCTGAAGTCTGTTTTGATAGCACAGCAGTCACTTTTTACCAAACCGACAGCTAAAAGTAAAGCTGCAACAGAGGCATCCTTCCGTGTCAGCCACCTGTTGGCTAAACATAAGAAACCGTTCACCGATGGAGAGCTATACAAGGAGGCAATGGTCGTTGCCGCAGATACCTTATTTAAAGATTTAAAAAACAAAGAAGACCTACCAAATGCTATCGGAAGTATGCCATTTGGCCCAGCCACTGTGGCAAGAAGGGTGGAGTTGTTATCGGAGGACGTGAATCAACAAGTTCTCAAGGATTTATCGCTTTGTGAGTGTTATTCTCTGCAATTTGACGAATCCAGGATGCGACAGACACTGCACAGCTAATGGTATTTGTTCGCATGGCTTTTAAAGATGCAACTACTAAGGAGGCTTTTCTCACTCTATTGCCATTACAAGGGAGGACAAGAGGTGAGGACATTTACAACGAGTTTAAACGTTTTGTGCATGATAACAGCATCCCTATTCATAAGCTGGTAGCGATCACCACAGACGGGGCACCGGCAATGCGTGGGCTGCATTCAGGCTTCGTTGCACTGTGCCGTCGCGATCCCGATTTCCCCAGGTTTTTAAACTATCACTGTGTGATCCATCAGCAAGCACTGGCTAGTAAAGTAGTGGACTTGTCTCATGTCATGACACTTGTCGTTAAGATTGTAAATTCGATTCGGGCAAAAGGACTTCAGCACCACTTGTTTAAATCTTTATTAGATGAGCTTCATGCCTCATACGGTGACTTGATTCTCCACTCTTCCATAAGGTGGTTGAGTCGCGGGAAAGTACTGCAGCGATTTGTGGACTTGCTGCTTGAGATCATATTATTTCTGGAGTCACGAAATGAGCAGCATGAGGAACCGTCTAGACTTGGGTTTCCTCACGGACGTAACAGCAAAATTGAACAAGCTGAACTATGAGCTTCAGGGAAAAGACAAAGACGTGACCCACATGATCAGCGCTGTCAATGCCTTTAAGGCCAAGGTGGGAGTGTGGGCTTCTCAGCTGAAGAATGGAAGCCTAGTGCACTTCCCAAACCTCAAAAAAATGTCGCAAAACATGAGAAACAAAGATGCTTTTCTCCCGCAAGAATACTGTTCCCAACTGGAGAAACTGGCATTCGAATTTAACAGGCGTTTTCAGGAGTTAAATGACATACGGGAGGTTGTTGTATTTATCTCAAACCCGTTCCTCCCCATTGAGATTGAGGAGGTATCCACCAAATTCCAGCAAGTATTTGCTTTACCAATTGGAGTTGACATGGAGATAATTGAACTGCAAAACGACATCGAGTTGAAAGCAAAGTCAAGAGACAGTGATTTTTGGGGTCTTGTAAACACTGAAAAGTTTCCCCTTCTCTCATCCTGTGCACTTAAGGTGAAGGCCTACTTCGGATCAACATATCTCTGTGAGATGGCCTTTTCACAAATGAAAATAATCAAGTCAAAGAACAGATCTTGTCTAACTAATAGACATCTCACAGACTGTGTAAGACTTGCTGTGTCAAACTATGAGCCAGACTACAGAGCACTTGCTGATAGTGTGCAATCACAGCCATCACATTGAATATATGTGTGGGGAGAAAATCTCATCTGAGCCCTCAGAGTGAGGGAGTATTGCTAGTTTGAAATCTATTGGCTATATTGTTAAAAGGAGATTTTTATGTTGTTTTTATGTTGTTGAAAAAAGGGAAAGAGAATCAGTGCTGTGCATGATTGTTTTAGGCCTGTAATTAATTGATTATTGAGGTCATGAATAGTAGTAGGTCTGTAATTCGTGTGAAAATATTTTTGAAGAATTGAAGGATGACTGTTGTCATAATATTTTGTATGCTAGTTGCACTTACCTGAATATTTCCATTTTGAAGTGTTTTAAATATGTTTTAAAAGGGAAAGTGAAACAGTACATTATTGGCTTAGGCCTGTAATTGACTGATTATTGTGTTTATATATGAGTAATAAGCCTGTGGTGGAAATACTTAATGTTATATTACTGTTGTAAATGTTGAATTATAGTTGACAGTTTGTATAGTTATATACTATTTGTATAGTTAAATAAATATTTTGCTAGTGACTAACAGGCAACAAAGAATGTCAATTGTGGCCTTGTTTTTTCATAATTTTTTGGTTTACATTTGAACTTGGGATGTGATCTTAGGCTTGAAAAGGTTGGTGACAACTGATGTAGAGTATGCATGCACTCTGTGTGTGTGTGTGTGTGTGTGTGTGTGTGTGTGTGTGTGTGTGTGTGTGTGTGTGTGTGTGTGTGTGTGTGTGTGTGTGTGTGTGTGTGTGTGTGTGTGTGTGTGTGTGATATACTCGATGTCAAATCGCACATCATTAAAACAACAATTACGATATGATCTCAGACGATATCGCAAACCCCAAATCACATCCGCTTCAACACACACACACACACACACACACACACACACACACACACACACACACACACACACACACACACACACACACACACACACACACACGCACACACACACACACACACACACACCGTACCAGAATGCGGTGGTCAAACTGAACAGTTGTGGGGTTTTCGAACATGTTCTTGACGGTGGGGGAGAAGGCCAGCAGGTCGTCAGGGATCCAGCGCTCGCCCATCTTCGGGAACGAGTTATAAACCAAACCTGCGTCCAGTCCGGCGACAAAAGCCCCTGTGAGATAAAACACACTTCAGCATCGCTAGAGTTACACATGTGAGATAAAACACACTTAGTGTGTTTAGCATATTATAATAATCTTATATTATAATATATAAGCTCTCTTATAATATAAAAATGTAGGATCATGTGACACTGAAGACTGGAGTAATGATGCTGTAAATTCAGCTTTGATCACAGGAATAAATTACACTTCACTATATATTCACATAGAAAACCGCTGATTTACATTGTAATAATATTTCACAATATTACTGTTTTTTTGTATTTTTTATCAAATAATTGCACCCTTGGTGAGCAGAAGAGACTTCTTTTAAAAACATAAAAAATCTTACTGATCTAAAACTTTTGACCGGTAGTGTATATATATACGTCTATCTGGCCGTCCGTCTTACCAAAATCAAATGAATAATTTTTTTTGAGCATGTAAGAAACAAAAGGCCATTTTCTAGCCTGTTTTTGACCCTCTGGTTCAAACACTCTGTTTAAGGGGACGTGTCTGCTTTATAGGGCACCTATTATGCCTCTTCTTACCAGATGTAAGAGTTTGGTGGCTCCAGCCAGTCATCAGATGAGCCTCAGCCAAGGTGACCATGCACTTGAGGATAGACTATGTGCACGTTAGCATATGCTACTTCCGGCTGCGAAACCGATATGGGGTGTCTAGTTTCCGGTAGCCTGATGGACAACGCAGATTATGCATATTTCTCCAGATGTCTTGGACATTAACCGAAGATTTCAGTCGATATTATAATATAATATTAGAGTCGATGATGTTCATCGACTGGTTAGTGATTTTTCTCCAGCTCCCCAGAGCAAGAGAGAGAAAGGGGTTTAAATATTACATCTCTCAGTATGTCATACAGGGAGTACACATGTGATACAGGGAGTAAAGGTATCCGACGTTGGGAAAGGGAACTAAAAAAAGTCCTCGCTCTAGACTAGGTACTAAAGAGTTATAGGAACTTAGTCCGGTCGGAACACGCGAAAAAAATGGTTATAGGAAGGTTCTAGGCACTGCAAAAGTCCCTCCGGACGGAAAGCGGCTATAGACACCGTGAGTAGTGACTTTTCCCTTGTCAGGTCTTAAAATATGTAGTTGGATTGTTTCATGTAACTTAGTTCTTCTCCCTCGCTTTGTTATGGCTTTGCTATGTGTGGATACATGTGCTGGTTACGTTCGTGAGACAGCTGATTAGTACTCTTGTCATTGACCGAAAAACAGTAACGTTACAGGAATCACCAACCCGTCGATCGCGGTCGACAAGTCGATCTTGGAAGCATTTTAAGTCGATCACGAAGAGTTTTCAAAATCAGAGAAAAAAGCCTATTGTGTGTAGTAAATGGTGTTCTAATCCATGTTGCTGTTACAATCACGTCATTTTTGCGGCGCGCACCTTTGGGCTCATGCGGACCCGTCGAGTTAAACAAGGCTTTAACCATTAAACCAGCTCAGCCACAGTAAGTTTTTTTATGTTTTAGGTCCATTGCGAACGATTAAACTAAGTTAACGCCGGTCCACTGATGTAAACAAGACGGCAACCGGAAACGAAGTACCCAACGTCCGCCCTCAAGCCGGAAGTTAGCATTTTTCTCGTGCACAGAGCGAATTACATGAGGGAATTCTGTGAGCTTTGCCATGGGGTGGATTTTGGTGATGGTGTCTTGAAAGACATGTTTCATCATGGACTTGATGAATCGATATATTATCTCATGCCTGCCAATACCCCTCACAGCTCTCTGGTGCGGTATATGGACTTTGCCCTTCTTTTGAATGTTTCTTCATTTACTGTGGGTTTTGTAGATGAGGAGCTCCACAAGCCAGTATCCTCTCAGCCAGAGCCTGAGTTTCTTCATGTCAGTCCTGCCGAGCCTGATCACGTCGTGCCTGCCGCAGAGCCAGAGTCTCTTCCTAAGATGGCCGTCGCCGCGCCGCCTGATCCCTCAGTGACGGCAACACTGGCCATTATAACCACAGCCATATGGTGTGTGTGGGCGCCACACACATCTGAGCCGGTGTCTGTTCCTGCCCATAACCCCATAGCTGCCCCCAAGAAAATTTTGAGGGGGGCAGTAGGTCCCTTGATGGGCCCAGGTCCGGCCACGCTCCATGTCCCAGGTCCACTCATGCTCCACGTCCCAGGTCCGCCCACGCTCCACGGACCAGGTCCACCCACGCTCCACGGGCCAGATCCACTCATGCTCCACGGGCCAGGTCCACCCACGCTCCATGGGCCAGGTCCACTCACGCTCCACAGCCAGGTCCACCCACGCTCCACGTTCCAGGTCCACTCATGCTCCACGGCCCAGGTCCGCCCATGCTCCACGGGCCAGGTCCACCCACGCTCCACGGGCCAGGTCCGCCCACGCTACACATCCCAGGTCCGCCCACACTCCACGGGCCAGGTCCACTCATGCAGCTCCACGGGCCGGGTCCACCCACGCTCCACGGGCCGGGTCCACCCACGCTTCACGGGCCGGGTCCACCCACGCTTCACGGGCCAGGTCCACCCACGCTCCATGTACCAGGTACGCCCACGCTCCACGTCCCAGGTACGCCCCACGCTCCACGGGCCAGGTCCACCACGCTCCACGGGCCAGGTCCACTCACGCTCCACGGGCCAGGTCCACCCACACTCCACGTCCCAGGTCTGCCCAAGCTCCACGGGCCAGGTCCGCCCACACTCCACGTCCCAGGTCCGCCCACGCTCCACGTCCCAGGTCCGCCCACGTCCCAGGTCCACCCACGCTCCACGGGCCAGCTCCACCCACGCTCCCATCCCATCCCCACGCTCCACGGGCCAGGTCCGCCCACCTCCACGGGCCGTCCACTCACGCATCCGTCCAGTCCAGGTCCACTCACGTCCCAGTCCCCGCTCCCACACCCCACGTCCCACTCACGGCCAGGTCCACTCACGCTCCACGGCCAGGTCCACTCACGCTCCACGGCCGTCACTCACTCCACGTCCAGGTCCGCCCAAGCTCCACGGCCAGGTCCGCCAAGCTCCACGTCCAGGTCCCCACGCTCCACGCCAGGTCCACTCATGCTCCACGGCCAGGTCCACTCAGCTCCACGGGCCAGGTCCACTCACGCTCCACGGGCCAGGTCCACTCCAGTCCACGTCCCAGGTCCGCCCAGCTCCACGTCCAGGTCCACCCAAGCTCCACGGGCCAGGTCCGCCCAGCTCCACTCCCAGGTCCACCAGTCCACGCCATCCACCATGCTCCACGCCAGGTCCACTCCCTCCACGGGCCAGGTCCACTCACGCCCAGTGCCCAGTCCCCAGCTCCACGTCCCAGGTCCCCAGCTCCACGGGCCAGGTCCGCCCACGCTCCACGGACCAGGTCCACCCACGCTCCAGCCAGTCACTCAGCTCCAGCCAGTCCACCAGCTCACGGCCAGGTCCACTCACGCTCCACGGCCAGTCACTCACGCTCCACGGCCAGGTCCACTCACTCCACGGCCAGGTCCCCCAGCTCCACGCCAGGTCCCCCAAGCTCCACGCCAGTCGCCCACGCTCCACTCCCAGTGCTCCCCGCCCACCTCCACGCCAGTCCACCACGCTCCACGCCCGTCCCCCAACCACGGCCGTCCCCACGCTCACGCCGGTCCACCCACCTCCACGGCCAGTCCACCCACTCAGGGCCAGGTCCACCACGCTCCACGCCAGGTCCCCCAGCTCACGGCCAGGTCCCCCACGCCCACGCCAGTCCACCCACGTCCACGGGCCAGGTCCACCACTCCACGGCCAGTCCCCAGCTCCAGCCAGTCCCCCAAGCTCCACGGCAGGTCCCCCACGCTCCACTCCCAGTCCCCCACGCTCCACGGGCCAGGTCCACCACGCTCCACGTGCCAGGTCCACTCACGCTCCACAGGTCCCAGTCCACTCAGCTCCACGGCCAGGTCCACCTCACGCTCCACGGGCCAGGTCCCCACTCACGCTCCACTGTCCGCAGGTCCACCAGCTCCACGGCCAGGTCCCCAGCTCCACGGGCCAGGTCCACCCGCTCCACGGCCAGGTCCACCCACGCTCAGGCCAGGTCCACCCACGCTCCCACGTCCAGGTCCACCCACGCTCCACGGCCAGGTCCACCACGCTCCACGGGCCAGGTCCACCCACGCTCCACGGGCCAGTCACTCACGCTCCACGGGCCAGGTCCACTCACGCTCCACGCCCAGGTCCACCCAGCTCCACGGCCAGGTCCGCCACAAGCTCCACGGGCCCAGGTCCCCCACAGCTCCACGTCCAGGTCCACCCACGCTCCACGGGCCAGGTCCACCACGCTCCACGGTCCAGGTCCACTCACGCTCCACGTCCCAGGTCCGCCCAGCTCCACGGGCCAGGTCCGCCCCACGCTCCACGTCCCCGGTCCACCCACGCTCCACGGGCCAGGTCCACTCACGCTCCACGGCCAGGTCCACTCACGCTCCACGGCCAGGTCCACTCAGCTCCACGGGCCAGGTCCACCCCACGCTCCACGTCCCAGGTCCACCCAAGCTCCACGGGCCAGGTCCACTCCAGCTCCACGGGCCAGGTCCACTCCACGCTCCACGTCCCAGGTCCACCCAAGCTCCACGGGCCAGTCCCCCACGCTCACGTCCCAGGTCCACCCACGCTCCACGGGCCAGGTCCACCCACGCTCCACGGCCAGGTCCACTCACGCTCCACATCCCAGGTCCACCCAAGCTCCACGGGCCAGGTCCACTCACGCTCCACGGCCAGTCCACCCACGCTCCACGCCCAGGTCCACCCACGCTCCACGGGCCAGGTCCACCATCGCTCCACGTCCCAGGTCCACCCAAGCTCCAGGCCAGGTCCACCCACGCTTCCACGTCCAGGTCCACCCACGCTCCCATGGGCCAGGTCCACCCACGCTCCACGGCCAGGTCACCACCTCACTCCGTCCACGCCCAGGTCC
The DNA here is from genome assembly GCA_036326025.1 of Chrosomus eos. NCBI lineage: Eukaryota > Metazoa > Chordata > Actinopteri > Cypriniformes > Leuciscidae > Chrosomus > Chrosomus eos. The sequence continues at coordinate 37,635,496 of CM070833.1, forward strand.
AGTCACCTGCCACGGGCCAGGTCCACTCACAGCTCCACGTCCCAGGTCCACCCACGCTCCACGGGCCAGGTCCACTCACGCTCCACGTCCCAGGTCCACCCACGCTCCAGGCCAGGTCCACTCAGCTCCACGGCCAGGTCCACTCAGCTCCACGGGCCAGGTCCACTCACGCTCCACGGTCCAGGTCCACCCACGCTCCACGGCCCAGGTCCACCCACGCTCCACGGGCCAGTCCACCCACGCTCCACGTCCCAGGTCCACTCACGCTCCACGGGCCAGGTCCACCCACGCTCCACGTCCCAGGTCCACTCACCTCCCACGGGCCAGGTCCCACCCACGCTCCACGTCCCAGGTCCACCCAGCTCCACGGGCCAGGTCCACTCACGCTCCACGGGCCAGGTCCACCACTGCTCCACGTCCAGGTCCACCCAAGCTCCACGGGCCAGTCCACCCACGCTCACGTCCCAGGTCCACCCACGCTCCATGGGCCAGGTCCACCCACACTCCACGGGCCAGGTCCACTCACGCTCCCACATCCCCAGGTCCACCCAAGCTCCACGGGCCAGGTACCACTCATCGCTCCACGGGCCAGGTCCACTCACGCTCCACGTCCCAGGTCCACCCACGCTCCACGGGCCAGGTCCACTCACGCTCCACGTCCCAGGTCCACCCAAGCTCCACAGGCCAGGTCCACTCACGCTCAACGGGCCAGGTCCACTCACGCTCCACGGGCCAGGTCCACCCACGCTCCACGGCCGGCCCAGGTCCACCCACGCTCCACGGGCCAGGTCTAACAGAGCTACTGTCCCACCGCTGATGCAGGCGCTCCTCAGCACCATCAGTGCTCCGCTGGCCGACCCTTTACCAGCTGTCCTGACCACAATACCGCTCTTCTGTAAAAGTCCATTTTTAAGTGGAAGGAAAAACATGCCGTTTTCGTGCATGTATCTTTAAATGTAAATGAGCTGCTGATGCCTTTATAGCTCATGCCTCGGATACTCTGCTAGAACGAAAACATCTGTTTGATTTTGATTATCAACTGTATCGCGATCATGGTCAAGAGACTTTGCAGTTCTTCATCATCATGAAAGTTTATTATATTTAGTACCCCTGTCAGGGCTCCAAACTGCGACTAAAATGGTCGCATTTGCGACCAAATATATTTATTTGCGAGTGAAATTTCTGTCAAGGTCGCCATTGGCGACAATACAAATTTACTCCCTTTGATTGTAAAATTTGCATCCTACGTGCATGTTTTATAACCATTAGCCTATCGCTTCATTTGTTTTGTTAACGTCATGAAATGAGATGCTTTGTGTGAACGTCACTGAGTGAAAGCGCCAAAATATGAACGGGTAAAAGCGCAAATGTCACCTTTCCGCGCCAGAAAAGAATGTCAAAGCGAAAAATATCTGACTTCAAACAATCCTCATCTCTGTCAATCGCCAGCACGGATGACACACACTGCTAACAAAAAGGTAGGCTCCAGCAGCACGAGCGCGCTAGAGAACGCCAGGGACACAGACACAGGGATTCATCTTTCCACATCAGTCAATTCAGAAAACTGAATTTGGTGACACTATAGTGTGTGACAGTGAAGTTACTGGCTGTTTTCGTAATAACGCTTTTCGAGGTTTGCACTTTGCGACGGTCCGGTCTCGGATCTGTCTCTCAGCCGCCTGCGCATGATCAATGTATTTTATCCACTGAAGGAAAGCTCGTTTTGAGGGGAAAAATAGGTTGTAGCTGCTTTTCTACGTTACGATTAAAAAGAGGTGTAATTTGTGTAGTAACAACGTTTAGCTGAGGAGTTATTTACCCGGGAATCTTTGAATTTATTGCCAACTTTAACGTTACTCAACAGTTGACCTCTGTGTCTGTAAGGGACGATATTTCCCCTATTTTCTCAAGAAGATATTCCACCGTGGACTCAAACCTTTTCATCAAAGCCTTTTGAGCATTTGATTTATCATTTGCGATGTCCGTTTGAGCATTTGATTTGCCATTTTCGATGTTGGTTTAAGCATTTGATTTATATTTTGTCCATTTGATTTATGATTTGAGCATTGACTTATAGATTTAATTATGACAGGTTTATACTGCGTTGATAATGAAAATTAAAAATCAAATACAAATGAGTTTTAACTTGATTTTTGATACAGTTCATGCTTCCACGATTGAGGAAATGAAATTGCATTTGAGCATTTGATTTATCATTTGTGCAGGCTGCAGCCATTTTGAGACTTTGATTTTTTATTTAATAATTTGACCATTTGATTCATCATTTGAGCAGTTGTTTTGAGACTTAGATATATTATTTGATTTTTAAGCATTTTAATTTTAATTATGTTAGGAAAAAACTTCCATTATGGACATAATCATGGTCAGTGACACTGGCTCAGATTCTGCGTAAAAAAATTCATTTGACTGTATATAGTTCATAAATTGGAAGTGACATTCAGTTCCCAAATAAGCTTCAGTTCCCAGAACATTCACAAGATGAAAATGCTACAATACATGCAAACAACAGGGTGACTAAAAGTAAGTGCATTGTTACGTGGCTCTTAAAAAAATTATTTGGCGCCTAATTTTTTCCCCTATAGGAGCCAATGGCTCCTTAATTGATTTTTTTGTTTGGAGCCCTGCCTGTGGTGAAAATCCAGCTTTAAATCTTGTTTATATAACTATGTGGTATTTTTAAAATGCTTTAAGACAAATCATGTGTAAATTCGTAAGTCGACAGCATTGCTGAGTATTTTCTGCTTAAAGGTGCCATCTGTCAAATAATCAATTCAAACTCCACATATTCCATACCAGATGGGGGCAGTATACCTCCAGAAAGTTGGCCTACTCTAGTCTGTTTTTTAGTTTCAGGTTGTTAATCTTCTAAAACCGTCAAATAGTCCGCTTTGTCCCGACAAAGCCTATTTTGATCGGTGAGGGATGTAGACTAGAATGACTGCTGCCGCTGCGCTTGACAGGGCGAGCAGAGAGAGAGACAGAGAGAGCGAGCCCCGGCCGCGGGCGGCGCGCGCGCGCACTCTCACGTCTTCAAACAACACGAGCGCGGTCCTGCTCTCTCTCCCTCGCACATATTAATCAAATCAATTGACACGATAGTAAGACCGCAGTTTCACGTGGAGCATTTGGAGATTTTTAGAGATTAAAGAGATAAAAGCAGTGTGAGTTATTCGTGTGTTGCAGTTTGGCTGGTGGTTATGTATGTTGCCCGCATACCGCCTCCCATGGCCGAAACTGGTATTACAACACCTGTCGGGCCGGGGCTAGTAATGCTAATGCTAATTTAGGTTGATATCTCTGCAACACTATAACTTTTCATTTTTTTAATGACATCATCACCCTTATTTCTTCTCATTCTTTTGATGTGTGTACCTCATTTTTTGGATATTTTTACCTCAATTATTACACATGGCACCTTTAAAACTGCAGTGAACCAAAGACAGTCTCAAAAACACTGAAATCGCTGGTGTTTCTGACGTCACAAACTACCTTGTAACCAATCAGATCAACATGTGATCGTCAACCAGTGGATCTCTGAGTGAGTGAGTGAGTGAGTGAGTGGAGGCGGGGCTCATTTGCATAATAATAGAACCGCGCATACTAAATGAGGCACTGGTGTCGAGTTACATTCAAGATATCTTATAGGATTTTTTTTTCAAGGAAAAAAACTTTCAAGGGATCAAAGAAATTGATTACAGGGGGACTTTAAGTTCATCATGAAATGTTCTCTGATGCGACAGTGAAACGGCGTCTCGAAAGCAGAAATAAACTTGATTTTGTCAATCTGGAATTGATTTGATCGTAGAAAGTGTTGTCGACTGATAGGCTGCTTGTTTGCTCATTGGACAACTTGTTGCCAATTTGAGCATATGATTTAAAAAAAATTGTGTGCACAAATGAATAATTTATCAAGTTAGGTGATGCATTTGCTGGTACCTGAGAGAGCCGTGAGGAAGACCAGACCGCCTGTAACCTTGGCAAACCTCCTCAGAAGAAGCATCTGTCGGCTGTCAGGAATCTGCAGTGAACAAGAGCTGAGTTAGAGCTGAGTCACAGCTTTTATATATATATAAGCTGTGATGTATAGTTAATCTGGTTTATTTATTTATTTCCCATTTTTTCTTATATATATTTATATTTATTTTTTTCATTATATATATCTTTTTTTATTATTATTATTTATTTATTTATTTATTTATTTTGGATTTCATAGCCTACATTCATTTCTTATTCAAACAAAAATCTGTCATCCAGCATCTCCTCTCTTCCTCTTTCATCTTCAGCACCACAAATGTGTTTTAGATGCACAGATCAATACAGTACAAAAAAAGAATAACAATTGGAAAATAACAATATCTTTTCTGTTAACCCTCTGGGGTCTGAGCTGTTTTCGGGCTCTTTCTGTGTTTTGGTATGCCCTGACATTTGTGCTTATTTCAGCTACTTAAAACATACCATTTGCCAACATATAAATTTGCTGTATTCAGCACAAACTCTGCTACAATAATATGTGAGCAAAATGGATGTACATGTTTGCATTTTATAGAAAAAAAATAATATGCGTGGTTAGTACGTTTTGGGAAAAAAAATGTCACCGCAATAAGGCCATTTAACACATACTGAATAGTTGAAAACAATACTTTTGAGTTACTATTCTTGTAGGCTAGAACTTTTACTTCAAAATGAAGTGAAAATCATTCTGACCACTCTTTCAGAAAGATCAATATAACGATTTGAATTTCTTACATCAGTTTTTGGGTCATTACTGCTGTATGCGTGGGAGTGTTAATGCCCATGAATATTAATGTGATTTACACCTGGGGAGACTAAAGACACTCCCCCAATGTGCTAATGCCCCATCAAGGTGCTGTGAGGCAGCCTGAACTAAGAATGATTCGATGTATAAAAAGTTAAAAAGAACAGCATTTATTCAAAATAGAAATCTTTCCTAAGAACATAAAGACTTAAAGTCATTCATATCACTTAACACTTCCTTTCAAAAAAAAAAAAAAACATAAAAAGACCAAACTTGTTTTTTTTTATATAAAAAAAAATATAAAATATTGCTTATATAGTGCTTATATAAATAAAAAAGTGCATTCAAAGAATCCTAAAAAAACTATCACAGGTTAAAAAAAATTAAGCAGCATAACTGTTTACAACATTGATTTAAAAAAAAAATTATATCAGAATGATTTCTGAAGGCTGATGGTGACGATGTAAACACAACAAAACAAAAGCAAAAAACTGTTAGCACATTATCCAAAGTAAACTGATGGACTATTATGATTATAGATGCACAATGTATCTGTTGATGGACAGAGAAACATCTATTGATTGGTAGACTGCGTAACCGCGAGTATCTGTTTATGGCCCATATAGACCGCACGCATTTACTGATACACTCAATGAACGGCTGTACCTAATACAAATAAAACATCTCTAGTTAACTAGTAGATCATTCATTTAGTCCGCTCTTAAATAAGAGATCTAGAGCTAAAATGTTTTGTTTTTGAACTCAAGCTGAGCGCTCGTGTCCTGCTATCAGTGTCATGGATACAGTGAGTCTCTTGTGGCGGCGCGCGCACAGAACGTGCTTTTCAATCTATTGCCATTGCGGACACTATTCATTCCGGTGAAATCACAAAATAAAATGCACACAAACGTGTGTCCTATATACGTGTGTGTTTGATATAGACTGTAACCACTGATGAACATATTCGGTTTTGATGAGAGAAAAAAAATATGCTAGTGGTGGATTCGAACCTGTAACCTCTAACACGCTTGGCAATTGATCTAACCACTAGACCACAGGAGAACTCAAACAAAGCTTGCAGATCAATATATTTCACTAAATCATTACAAACTAAGCAGTTATTTAAAAAGTTTACACGAGCGTATAGGCCTACACGAACGTTGTGAGTTAATATTTACTATAGTCTGAAAATGCATTTGAGCTCTATGATCAGAAAAGGAATTATAAAACACTAAACTTACTCCGAACTTGTATCCTCGGGGTCAATCCGTTCTTCAAAATGCAACCGCTCGTCTGAGTTTCAAATTCCACTGAGGAAAAGGTTAATTATTCCCAGCTGTCCATAATCCTCTGAAGGAGTAACGTTAGCGTGCTTCCATCCCTAAAACGCGATGAACTATCAGTGAATCTCTGATGAAGAATCTTCATGTTGTTATGCAGTGATCGGGGGCGTGCCGCGTGTGGGATGCATATCGCCTATTTACCATGTCAAAAGCGCTGGGGGTGTGGCGGGCTCACCTAATTATTTTTAATGAAGGGAGAGCGAAAAAACTGTAACTCTCCTTGGTTTCAAACGGATTACATAAACTGGAAATATTTAAAAAAAAAAAAAAAAAATACTTCATTTGAAAGAAGAGAATCTCAGCTTCATAAAGAGACATCTCTCGTATCTCTGTGACAAGTATTGACAGAGTTAAAGTGAATGTTTCGGACGCGTTTCAGAACGGACCTCAAAGACAGAGAGAAGGGAAAACGCGCATCATGTTTATTTTTCTTTGTTTGATGAAAAGCACAACACTTTGTTTTTATTGTGAGTATCCACAAAAAAAATAGAAACTTAACATGATCTAATGATGTACAACACTTATATTTAAGATCAAAATTAACAGAGTAATTTGATTCTCTTTTGCACTGATAAGGAAAAAATCCAGCAAAACGCGGGCCCGCGGTTTTCGACCCCAGAGGGTTAAGCAAATGCTTTTTTATCTTCGCTATTGCTTCAATGCAAATGAACAAACATGCCGTTATTTGTTGTGTAGTGACGTGTGTGTTCAAGTAAGCCAGCTTTGAGCAGATTCTGCTCAACACGCTGTATTTAATATATCATGATGACTCTAAATCTGCGCAGATAAAGTCGAACTGCGCAGTCTTACACAAACTTCCCCAGCAAAGTAAGTAAACATAATAAGTAACTCAGACCAGCAGAAACAGCATCTGAAGGCTTTACCCTGTTGTTGGGCAGCATGAGCGTGAGCCCGGTCCAGAGACTGGCGCAGTACAGCAGCAGAGCCGAGCCCAGGTGAGCCGCCAGCCGGTACTGACTGACCCGGGGGACATCGAACGACTCCGGCTTCTCCTCCAGCCCGCTCTTCACCATATACCAGCCCAGAAGACCCTGGACACGAGACCCGGTCACTCAACAACACAACCTCAACTGGCTGACACAAGGAAGTGCTACAGCATCATACACATTTCAATTTCAAATCATAATAAACATTTAATAACATGTACATGTAATAATATTAGGGGTGTAACGATACTCTCATGTCACGATTCGATACATATCACAATACAATATTATTGTGATACTCCAAGACATGATAAAAGGTTAACAAAAAATGTGCTGTTGATTAAAATGCTATATTTGATGTTACATCGTGTGTGTAAGTGAATAGTCTTGGATTTGGTGCTGGAAACCCAAAGCACAGGATAATAGAGACACCAGAATAACAATATTCATGATTCTGAAGCTGAAAATACAGAATTGTTTTAGACTTTCACTCTTTCACTTATATTTAAAATAATGTAGGCCATTTTTTACTGGAAACAGACATGTGGCATTATCAGGACCCACAAATATTCCCCGTATTGCATTATTATACATTATATTCAACATTATATAGTAGTGTAATGTAGTAATGACACTAAAACTCTGAAAACTTGAATTTTTCCTCACACAGTAATTTTAATTTTGGGTAAACTATACACAAAACATATTGTTGCATTTTTGTATTGCGATATATTGTGACACGATATATTGTTACACCCCTAAATAATAAAAAATCGAATTTATAACACCTACCATGCAAGGTATAAACTCAGAATTATGAGACCAAGTGTCACAAGTATTTTTAATTCTGTGGCGTAGTCGAGCTTGCATTGACATTTCACTGCACGAGTGTTTACCTGGAAGACGACGAAGCCACAAAGACCCAGAACTCGAGGCTTCATGGAGCGGCTGAAGAATCCTCTTCTCCAGAAATACGCCGCAGGGAGAATGTATGCTAATCCCACGAGCCGCCCCCACATGCGGTGACCCCACTCCATGTAGAAGATGAACTTAAACTCCGTCAGGGTCATGCCGTGGTTCATGCTGTCGAAAACAGGGCAGCGTTGTGTATAAGTGATCAAACACACTGTAATTTAAAGGAGTAATCACTTGATGATTTACTCTCCTCCACATCATCCAAGATGTTCATGTCTTTCTTTCTTCAGTGGAAAAGAAATGAAGGTTTTTGAGGAAAACACTCCAGGATTTTCTCCATATAGTGACTCTTCAATGGAGTCCAACGGGTCGAAGGTCCAGATGTGAGTTTCAGTGCAGCTTCAAAGTCTCGACACGACCCAGCCGAGGAATAAGAGTCTGATCTAGACAAACCAGCGACATTTATAACAAAACACACATTTATATACTTTAACCACTAATGCTGGTCTTGCACTAGCTGTGATGCGACACACATTACGTCATCAGGGTGAAAGGTCACGCGTGACGTAGGAGGAAGAACAGATCCAGTGTTTACAAAGCAAAAAAGAAAAAATTTACCAAAAAAATCAAAAGAAATAAAAGGTAAACCAATGATGTCGGACGATTTTGAAGTTGGAGGAGAAAATGAGAATGAGTTTTTCACCCTATTCTACATTTTCTGAACCGGAACACGCAAGTCGTGGACGTGCAAGACCAGAATTAGTGGTTAAAGTATATAAATGTGTATTCTGTTATAAATGTCGCTGGTTTGTCTAGATCAGACTCTTATTCCTCGGCTGGGTCGTGTCGAGACTTTGAAGCTGCACTGAAACTCACATCTGGACCTTCGACCCGTTGGACTCCATTGAAGAGTCACTATATGGAGGAAATCCTGGAGTGTTTTCCTCAAAAACCTTCATTTCGACTGAAGAAAGACATGAACATCTTAGATGATGCGGGAGAGAGTAAATCATCAGGAGATTATAATTCTGAAGTGAACTCCTCCTGTAAGCTTCATGCCAGTACAGTATCAGTGTAAACGTTCCTCTAGTGAGTGAGAAATATATACTCACATTTTGAACTCTGGGAACTGCTTGTACTTGGAGAACTCGGCTTCCCACTCGGCTTGAGTCTGTGGCGGCTTCATCTCTTTCACTAAATGCCAGTCAACCATCGACAGCCCAGACTCCGTCAATCTGAGACATCAGGAACATGTTTCATGTTGAACACGTCCTCAAAGTACCTTCATAACTCTGCGCCTGTTATTAACTGCTGTCAGCCATCACTGTCATATTTAATCATGATCTTCTGCTATAGATGCACCGTTTTCAATATTCTGCTTATATACACGTAATAAGCAATCGCTTGCTTCGCAAAATATGAAAGAGATTCTGATTAAACAAGCCCAAACAGTGCAATTTTATAGTATATAATATATATCCAGTCAAACCAAAAGTTATTCAGACACCAGATATACTTTTTTTTTTTTACTAGTGTGTTCAGGACACTAATAGTTCATTTATGTAAGTGAGGAGAGCAAAATAAAGTAAACTGTGACATATTATACACAAAAATTCTTCATACAGTGACTACCAGTAAAATTATACAAATTTGGGACCATAAATGATTCGGACACTAGTTTGAGCTGATGATGTTTTGCTGAAGTGTTTTTTCTTTAATAACTAATGCTCTTTTTACACACAGACTGAACAACATGAAGCATTGCTGGGTCACTGGTTGAGCTAAACTGGTATTATCTAATTGTGTAGTTAAATTTAACAGCTGACAGATATTCAACATAATTCATGCGTGAGAGTCTAACAGAAAGTCATGTTTGAGTTTATAAGGTATGGTTGGGATGAGATAAAATAAAGTAATTATTGTTTGTTCTGTGTTTTTACCTGGTAACGCCTCCCAGAACCACAGCGCCCAGAACCAGTCCACTGCATCCCAGCAGCCAGCGGCCAATCACGCGATCCGACGCCGCGTTGGGGATCGACGCGCTCCTGACCGACACGCTCTCTGTGGTCACTGTAGTCTGTCTTCTCTTCAGCAGCCATTGCCTCAAAGGGGTTCGCTATTGACAATAAACATACATTTCAATGAATGACTGACACACAATTAGTGGTGTATAAAAGTATCCAAACGTCATGCTTAAGTAAAGTTAGACACCTTTAAAAGAGGACGTTTTATGCCCTTTCAGGCTCTACTAGAACAGCTTTTCCTGCTTAAATGTTGATTATTTTCCTCATATTCTCAAGTGTTGCGGCTCCTCTCTTCCCAGTCTGTCAGTAACGCCAGAGAATGTCTAATTGAAGAGAATTGGCACTGTCTGGTTACTTCCGGTTTCTGGACTGGCTGCAGTAACACGTCTCTGTCCATGCGGGGGCGCTCGCGGTTGAGTGCAGAATGAATGGGAGTCTATGGGGTTTCACCCCCAGAAATCCACTTTTCTCAGGATGTAATTTTTTGTCAAGTAATTTGAAAGTTGAATTCAAAAAAGAGGGCTAAGATAATACACTTAGCTGAAAATTTCATTTTTAAGTTCACTTATCTGTTCTAAAAATCCGTTCAAACATGTGATGACGTCACACAATAGCAGAATGCTAGCGTGTTCCGGTCAACAATGGCCTAACCTGTAAGAAATCAAAAGGACGTAAGTACTCATTCATTCGACTTTTGGACTATAATCTATATTGAACTTGCGGAATCAACAATAAAATCTATGTTGATTCAACGACAAGCAGGAGAAAGAGACACATTTAGCCGTTTAGCTCCATAGACTCCCATTCAGTCTGCACTCGCCCGCGATCACCTCCAGTGGAGCTCTAGTGGAACTGCAACCAAGATGATACACAATGGGGCTAATAGGAAGTGCCAAGACTCTCCGTTAGACGGGCTCTGGTAACGCTCTGTTTACTTCCTGTTTCTATGAAGCCCCTCCTTCTGAAAAGCACACTGTGCTCTGATTGGTTGGCTGGAGCAGTGTGTTGTGATTGGTCGAGCGCTTCGAGTGTGTTTGGGAAATGTCCCGCTCCTTACCATAACCACCAGTTTAACACACTACTAACTAACTCAACCAGGCCCCGCCCCTTTATTCTGCGTATGAATTATTATAATGAGGAATATTTGAAACGTTTCAGGAGTTCAGAAACACTGACACTAGCCAGGTTTCCATCCAAGGGTTTTTTTTTTTGCAAAAAAAGGTTAAGCGCATCAAAATGTTTACCGATATAGTTGATGGAAATGCCAATTATCGATCATTTTTTGCATATGTCATCACAATCCTTTCCCGTTTAACTTTAGCGCATCAATTAGATGTCGATACTTTAAATGTCGCGAAAAACTAGTTTGGAAACACTTTTTGTTGAGAAAAAGGGCTTTAACGCAAATAAATGTGGTGTCAAATGATATTTTCACATTATACGCTGAGTTTCGGTTATGAGATGAGAGTCCAGTTCACGCGCCGGCGCATCCGTGATATTTTATTTAACCTTTATTTTTTACCAGGATTAAGAAGAGATTAAGAACCTCTTTTGCAAGGGTGACCTGGCCAAGACAGGCAGCAGTACAAACACAGACAAATAACACAGAAGACTAAAGCTAACATTTCATAAGCATTTAAAATAATGTTTACAGTCTAAGAGCATTTAGCCTACATATTAAGGCATCTGCCTCTAAATCTTTCATTTTGGATTTAAAAGCATTTAGCGATATTAACTCAATGAGTTTCAAGTCCTTTTGCAAAGTATTTCATGCTGAAGGTGCAGAATACAGAAATGCCTTCTTTCCCCTTTCCGTAGGCTATACGGGCCTTGATCTATTTTCTACTATATTTACTTCTTATTTATAAAATCCAGGTAATTGGTTGATGAAACATAGATTAAAATTAAGATACAATTAATAAAAAACGAAATTCACTTTAAAGAAAAGCTTTGTGCTTTCTGTTTGAGGTCTCTGTGAACGTTTTAAAGTCGCAGAGCGGTCATGTCCGTAACGGAGAACTGTCACGTCCGTTTTTTTCCTCATAATTGCGAACACGAAAAATAAAAAGAATATTTTAAGTTCTATGGAGGCCGACCCTTCTTCATCCGTTTAGTATGAGGCTACTTTTGTTTTGCGCAGTGTAGGATTCATAGAATTAGCCTACTAAAAAATATTTTGCCACCTAAAAGTTTTTTTGTGTTTGTGTATTTCCCTCATATTAAATATAAAACGTATGTGTAGACTGATATTGTTCTAATGACCGGACTCCTTTATTAAGGGAGTATGGATATATAAACAGACGTTTCAGTATTAAATACATTTTCTGAGAATTTATATTTCAAGTTTTGACTGCAAATGTCACGTCCATAATGCTGGAATTGCCCAATTTTAAAGAATTTATCCTCAACTAGTTTTTTTGGTTACAATCTTATCGGTAAAAGGCCAATTGAATGGAAACAGTCTGGAGAAGGCAAATTTCGTAATGTTTTTTTTTTCGCATATTCACTTTGTCGATAACATAACAGCGCAAAAAGTGGATGGAAACGAGGCTACTGATGTAGAGAAGAACTCCTGCTGGAGGGACTTGGAAACTTTGGAAAAATAAATATGTTCTATTTTGATTTCATGGTGACTTTAAAGGGGGGGTGAAATACTGTTTCATGCATAGTGAGTTTTTTACTCTGTTAAAGTGTTGGATTACCATGGTAAACATGGACAAAGTTTCAAAAATGAAGTTGTAAGTTTGATGGAGTATTTCTGTTCCAAAAATACTCCTTCCGGTTTGTCACATGTTTCGGAAAGTTTTTTTCGAATACGTAACTACTTGACGTCAGAGTGGGCGGAATTTCCTTATACGGGTCTTAAGAGCACTTCTCCCGGAAGGGCGCGCGCAGCTGTAGCCTAGTGCGTACAGAGACGTCCATCAGAAGCAATCAAAACAATGTCACCAAAAAGTGTGTTTTTGGTTGCCAGGGCAAGACCACACTGCACACATTTCCAAAGAACCCAGAGTTAAGGGACCTGTGGATGGATTTTGTTTTTCCAGAGCAGCAACGGAGTTGTGCAAGTGTTTTTGTTTGTTCCCTTCATTTCGGCGGTAGCTGCTAATAGTTTTATAAACAAAGCACAGTTCGACAATTTGCAGATCGCCTAATACTTAAAGATGGAGAAGTCCCAACGATAAAGGTTCACGGAACCGCAGGCGGTGAGTAAAACTGCTTCAAATGTCTGTGTGTTGTTAACTATCGTGTAAGCACAGCAAGTAAACAACATGATCACGTACAGTTAATGTATCGATGGAGCATGCGATGTATGGTGTGTGTGTGTGTGTGTGTGTGTTTGTGTGTTTAAATACATTTGTTTAGCTGGCCACTGTAGGTGTCAGTTTGTTTATTGTAAAACTAAATCATGTCCTCATAAACCACGAGTCTGTCTGTTTAAAACACGTCGCAAAAGCTTCGCGCGCTCCCGCCCACACGGCACGCCTCCACCCGCTCGGGTTTTTCCGGAAAGACTCGGTACAGCCTATTTTTCTTTTATAAATATAATAAAACTAAAGACTTTTTGGAAATATGAAGGATGCAATACTACTCTATAGGTACTCAAGATTAACATGAGATTGAGTGAAACTGAGTATTTCACCCCCCCCCTTTAATAACAGCGTGGACGTTTAAAGGCAGTAAGTGCAGATTTCTACGGAGCCCCTAAAGGGACGTGGTGGTGGAAAAAAATTTAGGATGGGAGAATTTTTTTTTTTTTTAATCTTTTGCGTTCCCTCGCAAAACTTTTGCGTTCCCCCGAGAAACTTTGCGTTCCCTCGCAAAGTTATTTGCGTTCCCACGCAAAAGTTTTGCGTTCCCTCGCAAAGTTATTTGCGTTCCCACGCAAAAGTTTTGCGTTCCCTCGCAAAGATATTTGCGTTCGCACGCAAAACCTGTTGTGAGCTCGGACAGACACTTCCTGTTTAATGTCCCGCTGGCAGTGCTTCAGAGCTCCGTACGTTAATAGAGCGTTTCATAGTGTTTGAACTTGGACTCGAATATAAAGAAATGCGGTCAAGGAGTTCAGTGAAGCTGGCAATATATTCAATTAGGCTATTCGAACTTCCTGGATCAATATTCTTGAGCTAAACGTTGTTAAACACAAATGACACCTATTTACAATCACAGTAACGGTTACTGAGTAACCTAGACAACGAGCTACAACCCAATTCTCCTCAAAACGAGCTTTATAATATAGGCTAAATTGATCTTTATGTGCATGCGGCTGAGAGACAAGTCAAGTGCTAGAGGTACATCTGCAAAGTGCAATATTGCCCAAAAAAACGACTACAGCATCAACTCATATTAAAAAAAAAAACACTCAATTCAGCTTACACATCAATGGTGGCCCACTGGTCATACTACACTGCTTTTGCACATTTTTTATTATGAAAAATATTCAAAACTTCACTGTAACACACTAAATTTAGTTCACACATCACTGCTCTAATATTGGTTATACAACAGTTACATTTACAGTTATTATGCATTTACACTAATATCCAAAGGTACACATTTACATTCTTATGAGTTCTTGCTTTTCCCTGGGAATCAAAGGTCATGTGACCTTGGCATTGCAAGCGCTCTACTGTTTGAGCTACAGGAAAACTAGTATGGGAAGTAATTGCACATAAAAAAATAAGTAGGCCTAGTATTTACACAAATTATATTGCTACTGTGCGCAGCTAACATAATAGTTGCAATCATAGCTTATGCATTATATTTGCTTACTGAATTTCAATGGCGTATAACAGTGTGAAGTTATTGATTTATATTCATAATAAAAAATCATAACAATTATATGATTTTTTTTTAAATCAAACTAAGTATTGTAGTATAACCAGCAGAATAGCAGTGATGTGTGAACTAAATTTGGCGATAGTAGCTACAGTGTGTCATAGTGAAGCTAGAATATGTTTAATAATATAAAATGTGCAGAAGGGTTTAGGGATTTGCACTTTGCAGACGGTCCCTTATTTGGACTTGTCTCTCAATCGGCTGTTTAGAGATACATTTATATTATAAAGCTCGTTTTGAGGAGAATTAGCTCGTTGTCTAGGATACTGTGATTGTAAATAGCTGTCGTTTGTGTTTTAACAACGTTTAGCTCAAGAATATTGATCCAGGAAGTTCGAATAGCCTAATTGAATATATTGCCAGCTTCACTGAACTCCTTGACCGCATTTCTTTATATTCGAGTCCAAGTTCAAACACTATGAAACGCTCCATTAACGTACGGAGCTCTGAAGCACTGCCAGCGGGACATTAAACAGGAATTGTCTGTCCGAGCTCACAACAGGTTTTGCGTGCGAACGCAAATAACTTTGCGAGGGAACGCAAAACTTTTGCGTGGGAACGCAAATAACTTTGCGAGGGAACGCAAAACTTTTGCGTGGGAACGCAAATATCTTTGCGAGGGAACGCAAAAGTTTTGCGAGGGAACGCAAAGTTTTCTCGGGGGAACGCAAAAGTTTTGCGAGGGAACGCAAAAGATTAAAAAAATAATAATTCTCCCATCCTAAAAAAAATTTCACCACCACGTCCCTTTAGGGGCTCCGTAGATTTCAGACGCTCTGCATCAGGGATTTTGACTGCACGTGAGAGTAGTTTGAGTAAACATCCATATTCAAAAGTTTTTTTTAAATAACACATACATTATGATTATATAAATATAAATATATATATATATATATATATATATATATATATATATATATATATATATATATATATATAGAAGAGAGAGAGAGAGAGAGAGAGAGAGAGAGAGAGAGAGAAGGAGAGAGAGAGAGAGAGAGAGAGAGAGAGAGGTCCTTTTGTATACTTATTAATTTTCTAAATAGTCGAGCAATGTGTGGTATGTGAGGGACATTTCTAAAATGTGTTTAATTGAGCAAGAATCTCCATTCAGAACATCGAGGTCATCATGATGATATGTAATTCATACATGCGCCGCTGCTGTCATAATAATGTCCATGTGTCTTACTTGTATCTGTTGAAAGTTCCTCCACGCAGTTTGACAGCGACACGACACGGCAAGTCTGAGCACCGGGAGCACCATGATCTCGAGCTCCGATAAACGCGTCTACTTATGATTATTTATTATTACAAAACTAGTCACGTAACATATCGGTAACTCACGTAACTCACTGCTCTGCCTCTTCTTCTTCAGGTTCTGTTGGTCGCTTCCTCCTCAGAGGAGTTAGCGCCCCCTGCTGCACATGCGGGAGAATCACGTGATCCACAGACCAAACTCTGGTGTCAGTTCATGTTCAGCTCCACACAAGGGGTGTGTGTGTGTGTGTGTGTGTGTGTGTGTGTGTGTGTGTGTGTGTGTGTGTGTGTGTGTGTGTGTGTGTGTGTGTGTGTGTGTGTGTGTGTGTGTGTGTGTGTGTGTGTGTGTGTGTGTGTGTGTGTGTGTGTGCGCGTGCGTGTGTGTGTGGGTTGGTTTATGTGATTTATGAGTACACAAATTTGTATAATGACATGTGTATTACACTGATATTACAACTTATGGGTGGTTTATGAGGACACTTCAAAAGTCCTCATAAATCAAATGGCTTAAAAAACATAAAAAACAATGTTTTATTTAACATTTTAAAATGCAGCATGTCTCCTGTGATGGGTAGGTTTAGGGATAGGGGCAGTGTAGGGGGATATATAGTTTGTCCAGTATAAAAACCATTACGCCTATGGAGAGTCCTCATAATGCTGTTGCACCAACGTGTGTGTGTGTGTGTGTGTGTGTGTGTGTGTGTGTGTGTGTGTGTGTGTGTGTGTGTGTTGTGTGTGTGTGGTGTGTGTGTGTGTTGTGTGTGTGTGTGTGTGTGTGTGTGTGTGTGTGTGTTTTATGGAGAAAGAAACATCCTCAATCATTTCACTCTTACTTCACACACACACTATTGGAATAAAGGTTAAATGTGGTTCTAAGGGTTCTTGGCTCAAGTTAAAAGAACCTTTTATGCCAAAAACATTCTATATATAAAAAAATAAAATGTTTAATTCATAACATTCATAACATAAAAATGAAACTAAATCCATAAAATGCTAAAACCCTTAAAAGGATTTATATACAAAGCTCCTAATCTGATACATGCACTCTCTTTTTATATGAAAAGAGCAAAACTGACATGGGATTTACATAAATATACAGGCATACACAAAATGCAAAATTTAATAAACTTTATTGCCACAACACAAACCCATGTCAAACAACATCAGCAAAACAACAACAGCAGGGTAACACACAAACAGCACTATAAATCTTTAAAGGAACCATATGTAAGATATGTATTTCAATTAATCATAAAATGGCCCTGATATGTCACTAGACATTAAGAAATCATGTTAATTTCAAATACTTATATCACTGACAACAGTAGTCCGGCCAGGATATTGTCATTTAAAAAGTGAAGTTGCAGGCCTCAACTGATGTTGATGTTGTCATGTTGTGTTTTGGTCTGATGCGCCACCCTCCACCTATCGACCAATCACGGAGTCAGTAGTGTTGTGGCGTGTGTGTTGTGTGTGTGTGTGTGTGTGTGTGTGTGTGTGTGTGTCTGTGTATGTGTGTGAGAGTCAGTAGTGTTGCGGCATCCGGGTTGCCAGCTCTGCTCTAGTTACCACAGCTGCAGCTACAAACATGTCGGATAAAAAAATGTCTAACGTTACGAATCCAAAAAAACCTTGTTATGATTCCCAAATACTTCGCGACAAAGTCCGAAATAAAACAAGGATTTGTATAGAAGATGCCTTTGAAAGATGGAGACGGCTGAAAACGGAGAAGATCCTGCAGCCTATCTGGCAACCTCGAGTCAGGGGGAGAGGGATGGGATACACCGCTCTAGAGTAATTTGAAAGTGATTGCAGTACCAGTTTTGGCCACAATCTTACAGTTCCTTTAACATCTTCTTAAAGAGACACACAGACGTTAAACATCAGAACACGCTTGTTCCCGCTTCAGATCCCAGCATCCTTCGCCATTGAATAGAAATGTCCCTGTTTGTGAAGCAAAGTACTGGGAGAATCAAACTCCACGATCTTCCCAGAATCCAGGACCATTACCCTAAAACACAGACCAGAGGAGAGGTCACTGACAGCAGAAGAACACGCGTCTCTAGCTTTTACATGCATTTGAGTTCATTTTAAAATATGCAGATATAATCCATTTATGCAGACACCAGATATCTCACTAGTGTGTTCAGGACACTATAGTTCATTTATGTAAGTGAGGAGAGCAAAATAAAGTAAACTGTGACATATTATACAGAAACATATTCTTCATACAGTGACAATTTATAAATAATTGGGACCAAAAATTATTCCGACACTTTGAGCTGATCATGTTTTGCTGAAGTGTTTTGACGGACCAAACCAGTGAAATATCAACTTATCACGTAACTCTGAGTTCTTGTCATATTTTATTATCATTTTCTAAACTATAGCGATTAAAGCATCTCGAGCCGTGTCCCTGTGCTCCCCCTCGCTGCCCCACTCCAGGTACACCTTCTGGTCCCGCTTGTACGGTCTGCGAGCCTGGTTAGCGCTCCCAGTCCGTCTCGCTGGCTCATTCGGACCATCAGGCTCGGCTATGCGATTCAGTTCGCCCGGCGTCCCCGCAAGTTTCTGGCCATCCACTCCACTACAGTGAGAGCAGCTGATGCCTATGTCTTGCGTGCGGAGATCGCAGTCCTACTGGCGAAGGACGCGATAGAGCCGGTCCCTCCAGCCGATATGCGCTCAGGGCACTACAGTCCCTACTTCATTGTACCCAAGAAAGGCGTTGGGTTACAACTGATCTTGGATCTGCGAGTTTTGAACCAGAGTCTCCAAAACTACCGTTCAAAATGCTCACGCAGAAACACATTTTCTAATGCATTCATCCCTGAGATTGGTTTGCAACGATCGACCCGAAGGACGCGTACTTTCATGTCTCGATTCTTCCTCAACACAGGCCGTTTCTACGCTTTGAGTTCGAGGGTTGAACATATCAGTACAAAGTCCTACCCTTCCGGCTGTACCTGTCCCCCTGTGTCTTCACGAAAGTCACGGAGGAGACCCTTGTTCTCATGAGAGATCAGAGCGTTCGCATCCTAAACTGTCTGGACGACTGGCTCATACTAAAAAGTGTCATACTCTCGAGATCAGCTATGCGAATACAGGGACCTCGTGCTCAGGCACCTCAGCCAGTTGGGTCTTCAGGTCAAAAGGGAAAAGAGCAAACTCTCCCCCGTGTAGAGGATCTCTTTTCTCGGTAAGGAGTTGGATTCGGTCGCTCAGACAGCTCGCCTAACAGAGGAACGCGCTCAGTCGGTGCTGAACTGCTTCTACACGTTCAAAGGCAGAACAGCGGTCCCACTGAAGTTCTTTCAGAGGCTCCTGGGGCATATGGCAGCAGCGGTAACCCTGCTCGGACTGCTTCATATGAGACCGCTTCAGCACTGGCTTCAAGTCAAGTCACCTTTATTTATATAGCGCTTTTTACTAGGGATGCACCGATACCACTTTTTCCAGACCGAGTCCGATACCGATACTTTCATTTTTGGTACTCGCCGATACCGATACCGTAACCGATACCTGTATTTTTAATTTTCAATTCATGCATTTGTAATTTTTAAATGTATTGGTAGAAAAACCAAAATAATATCAATCATAGTTGTTTATTGTTTGTTTATAATATATATTTCATGCACTGCATATTCATTACTTTATAAATTAAATATATATGGATCTTTTTGTAAAGTTGATAGAGGTAGCCTATTTAGCCAAGAGCAGAGAGTAATTTATTTGTCCTTTGTTTGATTAACATTAAAACACAGCAGCAGATTTATTAAAGTGCCGCCCCTTTAAGGCCGGACGCACGGACGCCATTTGAATTATACTGTCTACGTTCACTTGAGATATAACAGACTTTTACTAGGATACTCGCCAAGACAGGTGTTTTTACATAGTTCTGTGTTCCTCCGTACAAGCGCAATGCGTGAAAGACTTCCATTCAGTATTTGCGCGCTGTCTGGTGGTTTTCGGGGCGCGCGCTGTGGATGTTTAAAGTTCATGGAAATTCTTGACCTGCAAATGTCCTGTAATAATGTAGGCAACCATTCGTTAAACATAAATAAGGTAACATTTCATGTTTTACTTACATATACGATTTAGTTTTAATCCAAATAACACGTGTTGAGTGAATGATCCGCAATCAACAGCATTCAACAGAAGTGCGCGCTCTCTCTCTCTCTCTCTCTCTCTCTCTCTCTCTCTCTCTCTCTCTCTCTCTCTCTCTCTCTCTCTCTCTCTCTCTCTCTCATCAGTTAACGTTATTAATAAGCTGCATGCCTCGTTTTACTTTATTTGCCATTGACATCCGACTGAACTACAAACTTTCCACTGACGTCTGTGAAAAAGGGATGCGCTCGACCAGCTCGCGCGTCTGTGTCGTAGCGCGCTCAATCCACTGCGCGTTTTTCTCTTATCAGCTTGCGCACCATATAGTTATATAGACGACGCGATAATATATTCTGTTTAATATTCCACTGATAAGATACATTTATTTCATATACAGCCTTCTTTTTTTATCCCCATTATAATTTCTGACACTGTACACATTCTGGTATCGGTTGTTGGTATCGGGGCATTTTTACGAGTACGAGTACAAGTACATGAGCTCAGTATCGGGCCCGATACCGATACTGGTATCGGTATCGGTGCAACCCTACTTTTTACAATACAAATTGTTTCAAAGCAGCTTCACAGAGATAACAGGAAAACAATGTTGTAATAGTATTGTTAAATTCAAAATTAAATGTTAAATGTCCCCAACTAAGCAAGCCAAAAGCCAATGGCGACAAAGGCGAAGATAGGCGAAAAAGGCGACAGTGGCAAGGAACCAAAACTCCATCAGGTGACAGAATGGAGAAAAAAACCTTGGGAGACCCCAGGCTCAGTCGGGGGGCCAGTCCTCCTTTGGCCGACGAACGAACAGTGTATTATTATGATGTAGGCAGCATAATGTCAGGAGTCAGATGTGATCAGAACTTTCACGATATTTATCCAGTCCATCTGGTTGGAGGTTGGGTTATCCCGCCGGTGAGGAGATGAGTGTGTTGAGGTGTCAATGAGGCTGGCACTTCAGGGATGCGTTGTCGTCGTGTCCATGTGATGGTCCTTCATCAGATCTGGATATGGCCTGGATCCGGCGGTTTGCGGTAAACCTCGGGATAAACAGAGAGACTAATATTAGCGTAGACGCCATCCTTCTTATGATGTACAAAGTACATCAGGAATTATGGGAAGTGTTCCCGGTTCCGGCTGATCTAATCTATGCAGCCTAACATTGAATTATAGAAATCTATAATGTGTTATGTGTATGCTAAGCCAAAGAGATGTGTTTTTAGTCTAGATTTAAACTGACAGACTGTGTCTGCTTCCCAGACCGTGTTAGGAAGATTGTTCCAAAGTTTTGGTGCTAAATAGGAAAAGGATCTACCGCAAGCAGACGATTTTGATATTTTTTTATTGATATATAATTTTGAGATCGCAATAGACGTGAAGGACTATAATGCGTTAAGAGCTCGCTCAAGTACTGGGGAGCTAAACCATTTAGTGCTTTGTAAGTAATCAGCAATATTTTAAAATTTATACGATGTTTAATAGGCAGCCAATGCAGTGTTGACAGAACCGGGCTAATATGGTCATACTTCCTGGTCCTGGAAAGAACTCGAGCTGCTGCGTTTTGAACTAGCTGTAGTTTGTTTATTAAGCGTGCAGGGCAACCACCCAGTAGAGCATTACAATAATCTAGCCTTGAGGTTGTTCCGCATTTGTCAGTGAGAGCATATGACGTAATTTAGATATATTTTTAAGGATGAAAAAATGCGATTTTACAGATAATAGACATGTGACTTTCAAATGAAAGATTGGTATCAAAGAGCACACCCAGGTTCCTAACTGACGACAAAGACTTAACAGAGCAGCCATCAAGTGTTAGACAGTATTCTAGGTTATTACGTGTGGGAGTTTTTTGTCCAATGATTAGAATCTGTGTTTTTTCAGAATTTAGTAATAGGAAATTACTGGTCATCCAATTTTTTATATCAGCTATGCATTCCGTTAATTTTGTTAATTGGTAAGTTTAGTTAGGTTTTGAAGAAATATACAGCTGAGTATCATCAGCATAACAGTGAAAGCTAATTCCATATTTCCTAATGATACCTCCTAATGGTACAGTAGCATGTACAGAGTGAACAGCAGCGGTCCTAGTACTGAGCCTTGTGGTACGCCATACTGAACTTGTGATCGATAAGACATCTCTTCGTTTACTGCTACAAACTGAAAACGGTCAGATAAGTATGTTTTAAACCATGCTAGTGCAATTCCACTAATGCCAACATAGTTTTCTAGTCTATTTAAAAGAATGTTGTGGTCGATAGTATCAAATGCCGCACTAAGATCAAGTAACACTAATAGAGAGATACAACCACGATCGGATGATAAGAGCAAATCATTTGTGACTTTAATGAGAGCAGTCTCAGTACTATGGAATGGTCTAAATCCGGACTGAAAATCCTCGCAGATATTATTTCTTTCTAAAAAGGAACACAGTTGTGATGATACTGCTTTTTCTAGTATCTTTGACAGAAAAGGCAGATTCGAGATTGGCCTGTAATTGACTAATTCTGTAGGATCAAGTTGTGGTTTTTTAACCAGCGGTTTAATCATAGCCAGCTTAAAGGTTTTTGGTACGTGTCCTAGAGACAAAGATGAATTAATGATATTTAGAAGAGAATCTATGACCTCTGGAAGCATCTCTTTCAGTAGCTTAGTCGGTATAGGGTCTAACATACAAGTTGTCGATTTAGATGAATTAACAAGTTTTCAAAATTCTTCCTCTCCTATAGCAACAAATGAATCAAAATGTTCCTCACGGAGACTACAATGCACTCCCTGATGCGCTACTGTAGTAGACGGTTGCATAGTTATAATTTTGTCCCTGATATTATCGATCTTATAAGTGAAGAAGTTCATAAAGTCATTACTGCTGTGTTTCTTGGAAACTTCTGGGCTTGAAGCTTTCTTTTTCGTTAGTTTAGCCACTTGTTCAAATAAATACCTAGGGTTATGTTTATTTTCTTCTAATAGGGTTGAAAAATAATCAGTTCTAGCATCATTTAAGGCCTCTCTGTAAGCAATCGAGCTCTCCTTCCATGAAATCCGAAATACCTCTAGTTTTGTTTTCTTCCAGTTTCGCTCCATTTTTCTGGCTGCTCTCTTAAGGGCCCGGGTGTGCTCGTTGTACCACGGTGTTGGACTATTTTCTTTAATCTTCTTTAAGCGCAACAGAGCTACTGTGTCTAAAGTGCTGGAAAAGAGAGAGTTAAACATTTCTGTTGCAATATCAAGTTCTTTTAAGCTATCCGGGATGCTGAGATGATAAAACTGATTAGGAAGATTATTAATAAAGCAATCTTTAGTGGCAGAAGTGATAGGTCTATCATATATTTATAACACGGAGTCAGTTTTGCAGCCTTGGCTAAATGTAATTTACACGAGACTAGATAATGATCTGAGATGTCGTCGCTCTGCTGCAGAATTTCAACGGCACCAACATCTATTCCATGTGATAGTATTAGATCTAGAGTATGATTACTACAATGAGTAGGTCCTGACACGTGTTGTCTAACTCCAATAGAGTTTATAATGTCTTTAAATGCCAATTCCAATGCATCTTTTTCATTATCTACATGTATATTAAAATCACCAACAATTAGGACTTTATCTGCAGCCAGTACTAATTCTGATAGAAAGTCAGCAAATTCTTTGATAAAGTCTTTATGGTGCCCTGGTGGCCTGTATACAGTAGCCAGCAGAATTCTCAAACGTGATTTATCGTTTACACTATATATTTTTACATTAAGCACCAACACTTCAAAAGAAGTATATTTAAAACTAGATTTCTTAGTGATTTTGAAAATATTACTATAAATTACAGCAACACCTCCCCCTTGGCCTATCGGACGAGGCTCATGTTTATAACAGTAATCTTGCGGAGTGGACTCATTTAAAGTAATGTAATCGTTTGGTTTTAGCCAGGTTTCTGTCAAACACAGCACATCTAGGTTATAGTCTGTAATCTTATCATTAACTATGAGCGCTTTTGAATTAAGGGATCGAATATTCAACAACCCAAGATTTATCGTTTGCTCATCTGTATTATATCTGTTTTTTATCTGTTGAACATCAATTAAATTTTTAACCTTAGAAAGGTTTGGCAGTTTTTTGGATTTCCAAATTCGGGGAACAGACACAGTCTCGATACGATGATATCTAGGTGAAAGAGTCTCTATGTGATGAGATTTATCTGACCTTGGTGACACGAGGCCGCTAGCAGACGGTCGGTTTAGCCAGTCTGTCTGCTTCCTGACCTGAGCCCCAGGTGGTCATGTTTTATCTCTAAGACTATGAGCCAAATTACTAGAGAGAAGAGCAGCACCATCCCAGGAGGGATAAATACCATCTCTTTTCAACAGGTCAGGTTTGCCCCAAAAACTTTTCCAATTGTCTATGAATTCTATATTATTTTGCGGACACCACTTAGACAACCAGCCATTGAGTGATGACAATCTGCTAACTATCTCATCACTCCTTCGAACAGGAAGAGGGCCAGAGCAAATTACAGTGCCTGACATCGTACTTGCGAGTTCAAACACCTCTTTAATATTAATTTTGGTGATCTCCGACTGGTGAAGTCGAACATCATTTGTGCCGACGTGAATAACAATCTTAGAGAATTTACGATTAGCATTAGCCAGCACTTTTAAATTTGCTTTGATGTCAGGCGCTCTGGCTCCCGGTAAACATATGACTATGGTGGCTGGTGTCTCTATTTTCACGTTCCGTGTAATAGAATCGCCAATTACCAGGGCACAATCAACATAATTCTCAGTGGGTGTTTCACTGAGTGGGGCAAATCGATTTGTTATGGTAATCGGAACAGAAGTGTGTTTTTTTGATCCGCGACTAGAGCGATCTCTCACAGTCACCCATCTGCCTGGCTGCACAGGCAATAACTCAGCCGGAACCGAATCATGTAAATGGTTCACTATGCTAGGCGCATCCAAAGTAGTATCTAAGGCTCGAGCACACTTACTATCCTCAATTAAAGTTTGGATGCGTGTCTCTAATTCTGAAATCTTCTCCGTCAGCCTGACTGTCTCCTTGCATTTATCACATATAAACCCTATATTGCCAACGGGGAAGGCTATAGTAAACATATGGCATGAGGTGCAGGTGACAATAACAGGACAAGACATTACTCACCGTGTTTGTTGACTGATTCTTACTCACCTGGGCTTTTTATCAACTCATAGAGGCGCGGGCGCGCACAAGAAAAATAAATAAATAACTGAGCGCACGGGTGGCGCAGGCTAACGAGATACAAGCGTGTCAAGTGCTAACAATAACGGAAGCTAGCGAAGTTAGGTTAGTCTGAGATGTTAGGTAAACTGTATTAGTAGTATAAACAACTAGAAATGATCGTAAATTATGGTTCAAAACAGAGAGAAATACAAGGCTTTAGACGGAGCTTACAGCCTCGGAGCAAACACACTCACACACAGCAGGCAGCGAGGCAGACAGGAGACAGACAGGAGCTTCACGGCCGAGTCCCGAGATGGGCGTGGCATTACGGCACTCACCGGGTGGAAATCATACCGGCATGCCGCCAGACCTTCAGCCCGTGCTCAGACCCCTCGTTCCTGCAGGCAGGAGTCCCCTTGGAACAGGTGTCCAGGCATGCTGTGGTATTCACAGATACCTCTGCCACCGGCTGGGGTGCCACTTACAACGGGTATGCAGTGTCAGGGGTGTGGATGGACCCCCAACTGCATTGGCACATCAACTGCCTCGAGTTGCTAGCAGTACGTCTCGCTCTGAGGCGCTTGAAAAGGCCGCTACAGGACAAGGACGTGCTGGTCCGTACGGACAACACTGTGACCGTTGCGTACATCAACCGACAAGGTGGTCTATGCTCCCGTCGCATGTCGCAACTCGCCCGCCATCTCGTCCTCTGGAGTCAGAAGCATCTGAGGTCGCTTCGGGCCATGTATGTCTCCGGTGTGCTCACCCTTAACGGGTAGAAGCACTGAGAGATCCGGCTCTGTCGGATTGCTGCACCCTACTGTGCACCCCTGTGTTTTTACTGAAAAACCTGTCGAGTCCTCCAACACCCTCGGCCTGGACATGGTGGAGCGTCCGGCGACAGGCCTTTATCCGTTGAATCCTTGAGAACCGGGTCTAGGCTGGGTCCCATATGTGTATTCTTCCATGGCTGTGTCTTTCCCTTGGGCTTGGGTTAGGGTTAGGGGTCACCCAGTATTCCATTTGCAGTACAAGTCACCCAGTATTCCATTTCCAGTACAACCTTCAGGCTAGTCCATATGTAAATCTCCACATAACTCCTTCAGGAAAGAATGTGGGTTCAGCAGCGTTCTCCTTCCTAACAGAAAGGGCACGCTTTCCCAGTGTTATCCCAGTCACAAAGTACATAGAGAGTGACCGACTGATAGGGAACGTCTCGGTTACGTATGCTAACCCTCGTTCCCGAAGGGTTACCATATGTAACGGAGACGCTACATTACTAGATGAATCAGTGTTTTGAACAAATCTCTTGAATTAATGATTCAATGACTCACTCAAAAAGCCTTCACTTGTTTCATTACTGGATGAATCAGTGTTTTTGAACAAATCTCTTGAATGAATAATTCAATGACTCACTCAATAAGTCTTTACTTGCTTCATTACTGGATGAATCAGTGTTTTTGAACAAATCTCTTGAATGAATGATTCAATGACTTACTCAATAAGCCTTCACTTGCTTCATTACTGGATGAATCAGGGTTTTTAACCAAATCTCTTGAATGAATAATTCAATGACTCACTCAATAAGTCTTCACTTGTTTCATTACTGGATGAATCTGTGTTTTTGAACAAATCTCTTGAATGAATGATTCAATGACTCACTCAATAAGCCTTCACTTGCTTCATTACTGGATGAATCAGGGTTTTTGAACAAATGTCTTGAATGAATAATTCAATGACTCACTCAATAAGTCTTCACTTGCTTCATTACTGGATGAATCAGTGTTTTTGAACAAATCTCTTGAATGAATGATTCAATGACTCACTCAATAAGCCTTCACTTGCTTCATTACAGAATGAATCAGTGTTTTTGAACAAATCTCTTGAATGAATGATTCAATGACTCACTCAATAAGTCTTCACTTGTTTCATTACTGGATGAATCTGTGTTTTTGAACAAATCTCTTGAATGAATGATTCAATGACTCACTCAATAAGCCTTCACTTGCTTCATTACTGAATGAATCAGTGTTTTTGAACAAATCTCTTGATTGAATAATTCAATGACTCACTCAATAAGCCTTCACTTGCTTCATTACTGGATGAATCAGTGTTTTTGAACGAATCTCTTGAATGAATAATTCAATGACTCACTCAATAGGCAAGGCAAGGCAAGTTTATTTATATAGCACATTTCATACACAATGGTAATTCAAAGTGCTTTACATAGGAGAAAATACAATAATCAAAGCAAATAAGAATAATTAAAACAGTTTAGAATAAAAAATAAAATAGAGTACAGTAAAAACAGTCGGACGAACAGTGGCACAGTGCTCATTCAGTAAATGCATAGCTAAATAGATGTGTTTTGAGTCTGGATTTGAATGTGACTACTGTAGGAGCACATCTGATCTCTTCTGGAAGCTGGTTCCAGCTGCGGCTGGCATAGTAGCTAAAAGCAGACTCTCCTTGCTTGGTGTGAACCCTTGGTATTTCTAACTGATGTGATCCTAATGATCTGAGTGATCTGTTGGGTTTATATTCAGTGAGCATATTTGCAATATATTGAGGTCCTAGCCCATTGAATGATTTATATACCAGTAATAATACTTTAAAATCAATCCTAAATGTAACTGGGAGCCAGTGTAAAGACCTGAGGACTGGTGTGATATGTTCATATTTTCTGGTTCTGCTCAGAATCCTGGCAGCAGTGTTCTGTATAAGCTGCAACTGTCTTATAGTCTTTTTAGGAAGGCCAGTGAGGAGTCCATTACAATAATCCACCCTGCTGGTGATGAAAGCATGCACAAGTTTCTCTAAGTCTTGACTGGAAACAAAGCATCTAATTCTTGCAATATTTTTCAGATGATAGTATGCTGATTTAGTAATTGCTTTGACATGACTACTGAAACTAAGGTCTGACTCTAGAGACACACCAAGATTCCTGACTTGATTTTTAGTTGTTAGACCCCTAGAGTGAAGGTATGCATTCACCTTGAGAACTTCATCTTTGTTTCCAAACGCAATGACTTCAGTTTTGTCTTTGTTTAACTGAAGAAAGTTTTGGCACATCCAACCATTTACTTCATCAATGCATTGGCACAGGGAGTCAATGGGGCTGTAATCGTTAGGCGATAGGGCTAAGTAGAGCTGTGTGTCGTCTGCATAGCTGTGGTAAGAGATTCGGTTCTTTCTCATTATTTGGCTCATTGGGAGCATATACAGGTTGAATAGGAGTGGTGCAAGAATTGAGCCTTGGGGGACTCCGCATGTCATGGATGTCCACTCAGACTTATGGTCTCCTATACTCACATAATAACCTCTCCCTTCTAAGTATGACCTGAACCATTTTAGGGCTATCCCAGAAAGCCCCACCCAGTTTTCCAGCCTGTCAATAAGTATGTCGTGATCGACAGTGTCAAATGCAGCACTGAGGTCGAGTAGTACCAGCACTGATAACTTGCCTGTATCAGTATTTAAGCGAATATCGTTTATTATCTTTATGAGAGCTGTAATAAGCTGTAATAAGCCTTCACTTGCTTCATTACTGAATGAATCAGTATTTTTGAACAAATCTCTTGATTGAATAATTTAATGAATCACTCAATAAGCCTTCACTTGTTTCATTACTGGATGAATCTGTGTTTTTAAACAAATCTCTTGAATGAATGATTCAATGACTCTATATAAATAAAATGGACTTGGCTCACCGTGAACTGTCCAGAATGGTGTTGAGTCGGTGAGCGATGGTGAGAACAGTACAGTGGGAAAACTCCCTGCGGATGGTGCTCTGGATGAGATCGTCTGTCTCCAGATCCACGGCTGCTGTGGCTTCATCCAGGATGAATATACGGGATTTCCTGAGCAAGGCTCGGGCTAAACACAGCAGCTGTCTCTGACCAAGACTAGTGGAAACACATGAACATGTCAAGATCAGAAACTAGACTTACATGTTTTCCTGCTTGAATGTTTATTTTCCTCATATTCTCCATTGTTGCGGCTCCTCTCTTCCTAGTCTGTCAGTAACGCTCTGTTTACTTCCTGTCTCTATGAAGCCCCTCCTCCTGAAAAGCACACTGTGCTCTGATTGGTCGGCTGGACCAGCGTGTTGTGATTGGTCGAACGCTTCGAGTGTGTTTGGGAAATGTCCCGCCCCTTACCATAACCGCCAGTTTAACACACTACTAACTCAACCAGGCCCCGCCCCTTTATTATTATGCGTATGAATTATTATAATGAGGAATATTGTGACGTGTTCGTTCCCGGAAGAAACTACAAAGACTACAATGGAGGCGTTTCAGGGAATTCAGAAACACTGATATAGAGAATAACTCCCTTTTTCATGCTTAAACAGCAACATTACACACTAAAATGTGCCTATCTATTATAGGATGCCCTACTTCTAATTCAAATGGCCTGACCAAAGAAGATACACTATGAGAGGATTAGCTGTAGCTAACTCTCATTATTATTGTGCTACGACTCCTAAAATCTAAACAAACTGAAAAGTATCAGTATTACGATTAATCACCACAATTTTGAATTACCTAAACATGTTTATACAGCTCACGAACCTTAAGTTCTCTCCCCCCTCCGAGACCTCGTGCTGAAGTCCTGTCGGCAAACCCTGCACATAATCTTTCAGATGAGCCAACTCCAGAACGTTCCATATTTCCTCATCACTAAACATCAGGAAAGGGTCCAGGTTCATCCGCAGAGTTCCAGAGAAGAGAACTGGGTCCTAGAATAAAGTGTCCGTTTATTAGCATTGCGGGACAATCTCAGATGCTGCTTTCCAATAAATGTATTTTTTCATGATGCTTAGCATGTTTGTCACATATAAATGCGCACATTTATCTGATAACTTTATTTAGCATTCATGTCAACATTGCGTTTGGATTCACCAATCGTAATGATTTAATTCCGATTGAAACAAAACGTGTGCATGTAAATGTAGCTACTAGTGCTGTGAATCTTTGAGTAGACAGCAAATTGCTTCGATTCAACAAAGATTTAGCAAATTTAAACCAATATAATATTTATGAACAAAAGCAATGCTGATACTTTTGCAATGCTAATAAAGTACATTATGATAGATACTTTGATTGTTACATCTCCCTTCAATATTTCAGCTGTAAAATTAATTATAAATGTTAGTTAGATTGTTTACTATCAGTTTATGCTGAAATATAAAAATAACGTTTTTTTAAAAATGTCTATCACGTGTCATGATGTCACACATTATTTTTTTCACACTTCAGAATTTCCATTAAAGCCCCCCTGTAGTCAATAATTCTATCCCTTTAAACTCATCTTTGATCACCAAAATGACCTTGAAAAAAAATATTTTCAAGATTCATTCACAAACATCTAGTATACTCAACGCACCTGTGGAATGATGGTAAGTCTACTCCTGAGATCATGAAGCCCCAGGGTGGAGATGTCAATACCGTCAATGATGATTCGACCTTCACTAGCTTCAATGATGCGAAACAAACAGTTCGTCAGACTAGATTTGCCTGCACCAGTTCGACCAACAATGCCAATCTGGGAAAAGTAGGGAAACAGGGGAAAAAAAATATGGTTAACAACATTCATTAAAATATCTTCTTTTGTGTTTAACAGAATAAAGAATATCATACAGGTTTGGAACAACTTGAGGGTGAATAAATTATGACAGAAATTTCATTTTTGAAACAAACGGCACCATTGTCAAAACAATCCCCATTCACTCTGATCCGCGAAAAAGACTAAAACGGCTGTATTCTGCTGCCAGGCCAGTAGATGGCGATGAAACACTATAGACTAGGGCTGCATCTAACGATTATTTTTGTTGTCCATTAATCTATTGATTATTACTTCGATTAGTCAACTAATCTTTCGATTATTTTTCCGATTAATCTAATGATTATTTTTTGGATTAACTGATTTATCCATTGGCAAACTTTCCAATATATAAGTACAACTTCTGCCATTAGTATTTCAAACTTTTATTAATTCATTTTCTGAAAAATACTTTAAAATTTCCCACTATAAAAAATAAAGTGGCAGACTGCCAAACACTGTGCAAAAAAATACATTAATATGAAGGCATTAACTAGTTTAAGGGAGCAAAGTCTAACATAAATACTGCCCAACCTAAACGGCGCAAAAAAAGTTGTTACTAATTTGAATAACTTCACTCAGTTCAAGTAACAGATAAATAATCTAACAAAAATTCTGCATATCAGAATGCTATCGGTAAATCCGGCGGCCATGTGGGCCAGTTCGTCGTGATCTCACAAATCTCTGTTATCATTAATGAAACTGACTGCACAATGAATCTTTCATAATACACTTAGTTTGCTATAATCAGATGATTTGCCAGTATGCAGAATTCAGCACTGAACAAAAAGTCCGTTTTGAGCGGTGAGGGGATTCTATCTTAAATGCATCTGATTGGCCATTGAGTTCAAGAAATCAACACATATGTCTGTGATTGGTTACATTGTTCAACGCTGCAAACACAGAGACTCTGGCCTGTAAATCGTTTCTATTTTGTTTTAGTTGTTCTTGTTGCTTTTGTGCAACAGATGAATGACAATTTATTCATTTTAAGATGTTCAATTTATAGATTAATATTTTGCAGGAGTCCCGCGAATCGTTTTATTCTTCCGAAACCAGCACACACACACACGAGTGCATTACCGCCCACGCCCGCACTCGGCCATCAGATCTATATTCCTGCGCCGCACTCGTTGCGTTGGGTCCCGCGGAAGTGCAGGTATTTAGTCTACATGCATTACTATCAATATGCAGGAGTATGCGGGAGTCTCCCGGAACTTCCGGGAGACTCCCGCATATTGATAGCGTCTCCCTGATGCCCGCAAATTAGTTCAAATCTCCCGGAATCTATGCATAACATAGTGCGCGCACGCACGCAAGGCAGAGAGGGAGAGAGCGAGAGACATTGCGTTACGTGTGTCTCTCACACATGTATGTTTTGCGCGCAGTATACCTAGCACACAAGCTGTAGCCGAGGGTCAGCTCTATATAGACGTCGATGCGTTTTTGACCGAAACACAGCAGATATGACCGCAACAACTCCTCTAAAAAAAAACCTCACTGTAATAAATAGCCTATTAATTCCCAGCTGGCTCGTCGTTTTGAGTTCGCAGAGGCGAAGATAGGAGGAGATAGTGAACCAATCAGCTGTAAGGGGCGTGTCCACTCATGATGGGGGAGGAGATAGTGAACCAATCAGCCGTAAGGGGCGTGTCCACTCATGATGGGGGAGGAGATAGTGAACCGTAAGGGGCATGTCCACTCATGATGGGGGAGGAGATAGTGAACCAATCAGCCGTAAGGGGCGTGTCCACTCATGATGGGGGAGGAGATAGTGAACCAATCAGCCGTAAGGGGCGTGTCCACTCATGATGGGGAGGAGATAGTGAACCAATCAGCCATAGGGGGCGTGTCCAGTCATGATGGGGGAGGAGAGAGAGTGAGCAAGAGGAGATTTAAAGAAAGACTGTAGAAAGGGATGGCTTAAAGACATTACAATAGAGAAAAGCTCAGAGGAATATCAGAAGGCCAACTTTGTTTTTGACACAAAACATTATTTTGCTTCACTTCAGCTACGTTAAAGAGACATACGGAGCCCCTAAAGCAGGGGTCTCCAACACGTCGCTCGCGAGCTACCGGTAGCTCGTGGCCTGATTGTTGGTAGCTCGCCAAGATATCGCATCTTTTGCGTGCTCAAGTTCGTTATTTCAAATGTAGGCGCGCGGCAAACGCATTCAAAATTGAACCGACGCGCTCATTTTTTCTAGGCGCAGCGAGATTAAATCTCAACGCTTCTTACATGCGCATGCAAGTCTTTTAGGGGCTCGCGCTTCTTGAGACACACACGCACACTAGCACACACACGCAAGGTCTCTCATTTGCCGTGCGCGCGGCGCGCAACACGGTTTGAACATACATATTCAAGTAGCTTTCGAAAACCGGGACATTCAGTGTCCCGGGAGAGTGCATAAATTTCCCGGGACAGGTTATTAAAAAGAAGGACAACAGGTGGCAACCCTAACTATTAATGATAAAAGATAAGCTAATGTGCATTAATGTAAATGTCAGTAATTTATCTTTGACTCATTATTTTATAAAAATGATTTAAAGGCTGAAATATGTGAGGTTTATCTTTTTATAAAACCTTTTTTGTCAACTTTATTTGAACTTGTACATGTTAGTATTGCATGTTGCAAGACTGCTTTAAAATCTGGCCATCATTTTGAATGTTATTATTTTAATGTTTATGTAAACAAAGTGCATATTGATGCTAATTTTATTTGCTGGTTTTCGACATAAAACTTGGTGAATTGATTTTATTGTGTAGTATTATTACTTTTTGAACAGGATTCTGAGATAACGTGATCATTATGATATATAATCATGAAATGAAATTTTCATGCCATTTCAGTTCTAGTTATGATGCACTATAAAATCAACTATAATTGTGTGTTTTTTTACAGTATATTATACAAAGTACAATTTTCTATAAAAAAAAAATCAGTTCTTCTCTCGACATTGAAGGGTGACATACAGGCGTACAAAAACTATTTTACCAGTAGTTGCCAATATGAGAGTTATGAGACATTATTTAAGAGATTTAAGTATTGTATTACATGAGTAGCTCTCGGCCACTTTCGTTTTTAAAAAGTAGCTCTCAAATGAAAAAAGGTTTGAGACCCCTGCCCTAAAGGGACGTGGTGGTGGAAAAAAATTTAGGATGGGAGAATTATTTTTTTTAATCTTTTGCGTTCCCTCGCAAAACTTTTGCGTTCCCCCGAGAAAGTTTGCGTTCCCTCGCAAAACTTCTGCGTTCCCTCGCAAAGATATTTGCGTTCCCACGCAGAACCTGTTGTGAGCTCGGACAGACACTTCCTGTTTAATGTCCCGCTGGCAGTGCATTAGAGCTCCGTACGTTAATGGAGCGTTTCATAGTGTTTGAACTTGGACTCAAATATAAAGAAATGCGGTCAGGAGTTCAGTGAAGTTGGCAATATTCAAATAGGCTATTCGAACTTCCCGGATCAATATTCTTGAGCCAAATGTTGTTAAAACACAAACGACACCTATTTACAATCACAGTATCCTAGACAACGAGCTAATTCTCCTCAAAACGAGCTTTATAATTTAGGCTAATGGATCTTTATGTGCAGGCGACTGAGAGACAAGTCAAGGGTCCATCTGCAAAGTGCAATATAACCCAAAAAAACGACTACAGCATCAACTCATATTCAAAAATACAAAAATAGACATTAACTTTAATGTTACAAACTCTAGTGCCACCCAATTCAGCTTACACATCAATGGTGACCCACTGGTCACTGCTTTTGCAAATTTTATATTATGAAAAATATTCAATAACTTCACTGTAACACACCAAATTTAGTTCACACATCACTGCTCTAATATTGGTTATACAACACTTAGTTACATTTACAGTTATGCATTTGGAAGATGCTTTTATCCAAAGGTACACATTTACATTCTTATGAGTTCTTGCTTTTCCCTGTGAATCAAAGGTCATGTGACCTTGGCATTGCAAGCACCAACGCTCTACTGTTTGAGCTACAGGAAAGCTAATAAGGGAAGTAATTGCACATAAAAAATAAGTAGGCCTAGTATTTACACAAATTATATTGCAACTGTGCGCAGCTAACATAATAGTTGCAATCATAGCTTATGCATTATATTTGCTTACTGAATTTCGATGGCATTATACTGTATAACAGTGTGAAGTTATTGATTTTATTTCATAATAAAAAATCATAACAATTATATGCATTTTTTATCAAACTAAGTATTGTAGTATAACCAGCTGGAGAGCGGTGAGAACTAAATTTGGCGACAGTAGCTACATTGTGTCATAGTGAAGCTATAGAATATGTTTAATATTATAAAATATGCAGAAGGGTTCGGGGATTTGCACTTTGCATACGGCCCCTTATTTGGACTTGTCTCTCAATCGGCTGTTTAGAGATACATTTATATTATAAAGCTCGTTTTGAGGAGAATTAGCTCGTTGTCTAGGTAACTGTGATTGTAAATAGGTGTCGTTTGTGTTTTAACAACGTTTAGCTCAAGAATATTGATCCGGGAAGTTCGAATAGCCTATTTGAATATATTGCCAACTTCACTGAACTCCTTGACTGCATTTCTTTATATTTGTGTCCAAGTTCAAACACTATGAAACGCTCCATTAACGTACGGAGCTCTAATGCACTGCCAGCGGGACATTAAACAGGGAGTGTCTGTCCGAGTTCACAACTATCTTTGCGAGGGAACGCAAAACTTTTGCGTGGGAACGCAAATATCTTTGCGAGGGAACGCAAAAGATTAAAAAAAAAAAAATCTCCCATCCTAAATTTTTTTCCACCACCACGTCCCTTTAGGGACTCCGTAGAGACACCCTTTGGGGGTGGAGTTTTATTTAAAAAATCAAAAGTGTTTCTCAGAAATCGCTTACTTCCCCTTTAACTTTGGATTTGAGTCATTGCTTCTTCCAAAAACCCAACTGTGTCAAACACAACCAAGGTAGATACAGAACTAGAGCCCTTTAAGTCTTGTATAATAATAATCAGTGTATAATACCATATACGAATCTAATGTGTCTCCTCACCTTCTCTGTGGTTTCAATGTCACATGTGATTCCATGGAGAATGAGCTCCAATTCAGGCCGGTATCGAACTTTGTAGTTTTCAAAGCGAATATTCCCGGCGGAGGGCCAGTCGTCAGGAGGACGATTACTGGTGATCCAGGGAGCCTGGAGACACAAATAGTGTAGTTGTAGTATGTCGTTTTTGGCTCGTCTATAGTTCATAATGCTTGGGAGATTAAAAAAACATTATTAGTACTTTAATTCAGAAACTGACACATGAAAATGATTTAATTCTCTACCTCATTTTTGATCTCTGTGTATTCGCTCACTCTTTCCACAGCGACGATGTTGGTCTCCAATTCTGATGTCATTCTCACAAGCCAGTTCAAAGTTTGTGTCACCTAATAAGAAGCCGTGTTACTTAATGGCAAGGTTATTTGTCTCACAAGCACCTCAAAATCAAAGAAAAAAATTACATTTAAGGCGTATGAGATGGACAGTCCAACCAATCCACTATTCAAAGAGTCTCGAGAGATTACAGCAAACAAAGCAGAGAAAAACACCACCAGATTCCCCAGAGACTCCAACCGCATGCCCAACCACCTGAAATCCAGAAAGCAACATTAGATGCTTAAGGAGCAAACACAGATTTATCTCTTGACGAAAAGCTCAGTATATACTACCAATTCTGACCTGTTAGAAACAATCCAAGGATAGAAACTTTTGAGATTCTGATCAATGGTGTCCTCGTTTTGCTTTAGGAAACGCTGCTGATGCCCATACGCCCTTATCACAGAGAGGCCTGATACCGTTTCTCCAAAGTGAGAGTAAATGGGAGATCGAGACACAGAATCCAGTCGTCTGAGTTGCCTAGATGTAGCAACATAGAACCTCTGAAATACAGGAAGTAGGTTTAGACAACTTTTTATTATTATTTCACTTGCTATATGTGAGAAAAACATGTTGCCAAGTTTTTAAAAACCCAGTGTCCACAGAATTTGTTTTAGCATTACTGTTAGCTGTCTTACCTGCACAAAGCAGTAGATAACAGCCATTGGTACAACAACTGCAGTGAAGATTGGAGTAGCCAGACAGATGACAAACAAGGTCCCTAGAACTCCGAGAAGACAGAGAATCCAGGATCTGAAGGACATCGGGATCATCTCATCCACAGTAAAGATATCCTAAATATAAGCAAAATCGAAAAAACAATATTTATATATTTATATATATAATTCCAATTAGATTGCTATGTTTATATGAATCTGTAAAATACTTTTTGATCATAAAAAATTTAATTTCCAACTTAAACTGTCCTAAATCTTGAATGCTTTGGAACACAGTTTGGTCTCTATTTAATGATGACACTTATTATTATTGCTGAAGTAAAGTAAGTTTATTGTTACAAGTCTCACAGCCAATCACAGCAGTGGGCGTTTACACTGAAGTCTCTCAGCCAATCACAGCAGTGGGCATTTACACTGAAGTCTCTCAGCCAATCACAGCAGTGGGCGTTTACACTGAGGTCTCTCGGTCAATCACAGCAGTGGGCGTTTACACTGAGGTCTCTCGGTCAATCACAGCAGTGGGTGTTTACACTGAGGTCTCTCGGTCAATCACAGCAGTGGGCGTTTACACTGAAGTCTCTCAGCCAATTGCAAGCAGTGGGCGTTTACACTGAAGTCTCTCAGCCAATCACAGCAGTGAGTGTTAACACTGAAGTCTCACAGCCAATCACAGCAGTGGGCGTTTACACTGAGGTCTCTCAGCCAATTGCAAGCAGTGGGCGTTTACACTGAAGTCTCTCAGATAATCACAGCAGTGGGCGTTTACACTGAGGTCTCTCGGCCAATCACAGCAGTGGACATTTACACTGAGGTCTCTCAGCCAATTGCAAGCAGTGGGCGTTTACACTGAAGTCTCTCAGCCAATCACAGCAGTGGGCGTTTACACTGAGGTCTCTCGGCCAATCACAGCAGTGGGCGTTTACACTGAGGTCTCTCAGCCAATTGCAAGCAGTGGGCGTTTACACTGAAGTCTCTCAGCCAATCACAGCAGTGGGCGTTTACACTGAAGTCTCACAGCCAATCACAAAAGTGGGCGTTTACACTTAAGTCTCACAGCCAATCACAGCAGTGGGCGTTTACACTGAGGTCTCTCGGCCAATCACAGCAGTGGGCGTTTACACTGAGGTCTCTCAGCCAATTGCAAGCACTGGGCGTTTGCACTGAAGTCTCTCAGCCAATCACAGCAGTGGGTGTTAACACTGAAGTCTCACAGCCAATCACAGCAGTGGGCGTTTACACTTAGGTCTCTCAGCCAATTGCAAGCAGTGGGCGTTTACACTTAAGTCTCACAGCCAATCACAGCAGTGGGCGTTTACACTGAAATCTCTTACAGCCAATTACAGCAGTGGGCGTTTACACTGAAGTCTCACAGCCAATTATAGCGGTGGGCGTTTACACTGAAGTCTCACAGCCAATCACAGCAGTGGGCGTTTACACTGAAGTCTCACAGCCAAACACAGCAGTGGGTGTTTACACTGAAGTCTCACAGCCAATCACAGCAGTGGGCGTTTACACTGAAGTCTCACAGCCAATCACAGCAGTGAGCGTTTACACTGAAGTCTCAAAGCCAAACACAGCAGTGGGCATTTAAACTGAAGTCTCACAGCCAAACACAGCAGTGGGCGTTTACACTGAAGTCTCACAGCCAATCACAGCAGTGGGTGTTTACACTGAAGTCTCTCAGCC
This sequence comes from Chrosomus eos, assembly GCA_036326025.1. NCBI lineage: Eukaryota > Metazoa > Chordata > Actinopteri > Cypriniformes > Leuciscidae > Chrosomus > Chrosomus eos. Next base: position 37,674,287 of record CM070833.1, read on the forward strand.
AATTGCAAGCAGTGGGCATTTACACTGAAGTCTCACAGCCAAACACAGCAGTGGGCATTTACACTTAAGTCTCACAGCCAAACACAGCAGTGGGCATTTACACTGAGGTCTCTCGGCCAATCACAGCAGTGGACATTTACACTGAGGTCTCTCAGCCAATTGCAAGCAGTGGGCGTTTACACTGAAGTCTCTCAGCCAATCACAGCAGTGGGCGTTTACACTGAGGTCTCTCGGCCAATCACAGCAGTGGGCGTTTACACTGAGGTCTCTCAGCCAATTGCAAGCAGTGGGCGTTTACACTGAAGTCTCTCAGCCAATCACAGCAGTGGGCGTTTACACTGAAGTCTCACAGCCAATCACAGAAGTGAGCGTTTACACTGAAGTCTCACAGCCAAACACAGCAGTGGGCATTTAAACTGAAGTCTCAAAGCCAAACACAGCAGTGGGCGTTTACACTGAAGTCTCACAGCCAATCACAGCAGTGGGTGTTTACACTGAAGTCTCACAGCCAATCACAGCAGTGGGCATTTACTCTGAAGTCTCACAGCCAATCACAGTGGGCGTTTACACTGAAGTCTCACAGCAGCCAATCACAGCAGTGGGCGTTTACACTGAAGTCTCACAGCCAAACACAGCAGTGGGCATTTACACTGAAGTCTCACAGCCAATCACAGCAGTGGGCGTTTACACTGAAGTCTCACAGCCAATCACAGCAGTGGGCGTTTACACTGAAGTCTCACAGCCAATCACAGCAGTGGGTGTGTACACTGAAGTCTCACAGCCAATCACAGCAGTGGGCATTTACTCTGAAGTCTCACAGCCAATCACAGCAGTGGGCGTTTACACTGAAGTCTCACACAGACACGCCCCTTCAAACAGAGGCTAAAATCAGGCTTGGAAAAATGCCTTTTATTTCTAAATTATGACCATTTTTGATGTAAATAACATACTAACATTATAAGGGCACCCCAGGAAACATGATAAAATAATAAAATAATCCAGTTCATGACCCCTTTAAGAACTGATCACTGAAAGGTTCTTTGTGGAACCAAAAATGCTTCTTTGGCATCACTGTTTAAAAACCCTTTTGGAACCCTTATTTTTAAGAGTGTATAGAATATTAATGAGCTTGTCTATGGCCTTCATACAGACCCACTAATTATAAAACTCAATGCAATTTGTAGATCTTTGTTTTGGCTTTATAGCAAACATCAACAAAATTGTCTTCAGTGTAAAAAGTGGGCCCGTATATACCTTAGCGAAACGATTGACTACTCGTCCTGAAGGTGTGGTATCAAAGAACACCATGGGTACTTTCAGAATATTAGACAGCAGATTTGTGTGTAGAGTCCTGGACGCACAAATGGATCCATCAGCTAGGAGTATAGTGCCTAAAAACACCAGAAATCCTGGCAGAGAAAAACATAACGTCACTTAGTCATAAAGGATCATTCATGTACTTCTTCCACCGTTTGTTTTCTCTGTGAAACAAAAGACTTAAATCCTCCATGTCATCACAAAGAGCTAAAACTCTCCAAATTTCACAAGACCTATTTTCCTACATCAGATCTCTCTCTATGGTCTAAACGGAGAATGCATTTGATGATGCCAATATGATTTGCCTTCACTTATCATCTTCTACACCATGGCTATGACCCACAATTTTATTATTATGCTTTTTTTTATCATTTAATATGTAGATCATCACGATTTACAATATAATCTACGACAAGTAGGGGTGGGAATTGGCAAAAATGTGATGAATCGATAGAATTGCGATATTTGGGCCACGATTCAATATTATTGCAATTCTTAACATATTGCGATACAGCAAATATTGCGATTTGATTCTGCGATTTATTGTGATTCATGTCCCCCATATTATTTAAAGGCATTTGAAAAAAATAAGACTGCTCAACTCACTTCAAATGTCACTTTTAATTCTGTAAACATTATCTTCTACACATTAACTGAACTGAAGTGCAAAAACTTGAAAACTTGTTCTTGAACATTCAGGACACAGGACCTTTCATGAGCCGCGTTTCCACTGCCGGGCCAGGGCCGGGCCAGAGCTAACAGCGAGCCGAGCCGAGCCAGTGGCCTCAGGCCTCAAGCACCGGGCTTGCATTTCCACTGCCGGGCCAGTAGCCCCACAGCGCTACCCTAAACCCCGCCCCTAACATGCCTTTCTGGATCAAACATCATACAACCCAACCCATTTCAGCTGGTATTATGAATTTCTTTATTTGTTAAGTTAGGAAGATAGCATGTATATTAACTCACCGGCCGTGGCTGCAATGTTGTCCCGATTGTCTCGCGAGTCGCCATTAACAGCACCGTCCATCAAGTCGAACCATGGAAAGTTACTTCTCTGAGCTCCGCTTTGTCCATTGCGCGTTTGATTCTCCTTGAACAATTCTGCGCCCGCAACGTTTTTATTTTTCCCGAACTTGAAGCATTGCTCGCTGAATGCTTAGCTTGTTCAGCATCAATGTATTTTATAACGTCCTCGTTTCTTCACACGCCGTCAAATTGACGTTGTACCCTTTCTTCTGCCCAAATGCTCAGAAGAGCTTTGGTATCTTCGGCAGACCAGTACAGGCGATTCTCCATTTCGAGCAGCGAATATTTTGCACGATATATAAAAGTGAAATGTGCACCTTGCTTCACTAGCACGGCTCGGCCCTGGCTCGGCAGTGGAAACGCGGCTATGGTGAGCTCCCAGCACATAACTTAAAATTATTTAAATACAATAAAGTAACATAAAGCAGGCATAATAGAGTAACATAAACCTGAGAATAATCATAAAACCGAAATGTACCCACACTTTCGATTTGAAAGAAGACGGAGCGTCGTGCACAACCGGTTGTAATAGTGAAGCCATTTTCATTTGAATTTGCTGCTGAATGCACGACAACAAGCACCAACTTGTGGATGTAATATGCAAATGTAAATGATCAGAGTAAACTGAGAAAACCAGAAAGTAGTAGAGAACATTCAAATGTAAAGGAATGTTCACTTAAAATTCCCCAGTCGGTTCAGCTGATTTGGGACCAGTTCGGGGACGCTCAGGTAGATCTGTTTGCCTCCCACGACTCAACCCATTGCGCCCTGTTTTACTCCCTGACCGAGGACACGCTCGGCACGGACGCACTGGCGCACAGCTGGCCGCGGGGCTTCCGCAAATATGCATTTCCCCCAGTGAGCCTTCTTGCATAGACCCTGTGCAAGATCAGGGAGGACGATGAGCAGGTCATTCTGGTCGCGCCTCACTGGCCCACCCAGACCTGGTTCTCCGAACTTGTACTCCTCACGACAGCACCTCCCTGGCCTATTCCTCTGAGCAAGGAAATCCTTTTCAGAGACGGGGCACCCTATGGCACCCTCGTCCCGATCTTTGGAACCTCCACGTGTGGCTCCTGGATGGGACAAGTCAGGTTTGAGTACCTTACCACCAGCGGTGGTGGCTCCCATCACTTCCGCTAGAGCATCGTCTACGAGACATGTCTACGCGTTTAAGTGGAACCTCTTTGTCAACTGGTGCTGACCCCCGGAGATGCTCGGTTAGTGTCGTGCTTTCGTTCCTGCAAGATGGGTTGGAGCGAAGGCTGTCTCCCTCCACCCTTAAAGTGTATGTTGCCGCTACCGCCGCACATCATGACGCAGTCGAAGGTAAGTCCATGGGAAAGCACGACCTGATCGTCAGGTTCCTGAGAGGAGTGAGGAGACTAAATCCTCCTCGCCCTCCTCTCTTTCCCTCTTGGGACCTCTCAGTGGTTCTAACTTTTGAGCCTCTGCAATCAGTGGAGCTTAACTTCCTGTCAATGAAGACAGCTCTACTGGTTGCACTGGCCTCCATCAAGAGGGTAGGGGACCTGCACCCATTCTCCGTTGACGAAGCATGCCTGGAGTTTGGGCTGGCCTACTCTCATGTGATCCTGAGACCCCGGCCTGGATGTGTGCCCAAGGTTCCCACCACTCCCTTATGGGACCAGGTGGTGACCAGTGTCCTCTCATGTACTCGCTTCAACCAGCCGCTACTAGGAACCGCTCTTCGCTTGCTCGCCACTCCACTCCACGGACTGGATGTGTGCGATATATCAGGTGAGCTTCCCCCTTCAAGCCCTGAGTTCCTCCAGCACTGCTGACGTCGACGCCAGTGTCTATTGCATGCGCGGTGGCTAGGTGCCTCCGTGTGCATGGTCCTCCCTCTGGGCGACCCCCACATGTGTATTTCCACTGTTAGCCTCTCTGAGCATGTGTCTTTCCCTTGGCAAGCCACCTTGCCACCCCTGGGGTTGAAATATTCCACCCCTCGGGCTGGACACCCCAGTGTTCTCTATATGCTACCCACTCCTGGGTCATATGTGTATTCTGTAAGCACCCCCCCCCCCCCCCCCCTTCGGGCACGCACTATTTGCATATTTTCTTTGAGATATGCTTCCCAGTGTACCTTGGTATTTCTGTGTTAAGTTAGTTAGTTAGTCAGTTAGTTAGTCAGCTTTATTGTCGATTCTTCACATGCTCCAGACATACAAGCAATCGAAATTACGTTTTCCTCCATCCCATGGTGAAGACAGAGGAAAAAAAATGTAGTTAAACCTAGACTAGAGTTAAACCTATACTATCACTATGTATGGGCATCAATAAATAGACATTTAAATTAAGTCTGCAAGTGACATGATAGTGCAAGACAGTTTCGGTCATAGCAAACATCAGAAGTGTGCAAATGGCATGGTAGGGCAAAGACAGTTCGTCGAAAGCAGTATCTGAAGTGTGCAAATGGCATTGTAGTGCAAGGACAGTTCAGTCATAGCAGCATCAAAGTGTGCAAATGATGTGATAGTGCAAGGACATCATTGGGGTGTGGGGGGGACGGTGGGGTGTGGTCATCTTCTTAACGACCAGGGGGTGGGGGTTGTCATCTTCTTGATGGCCTGGTGGCTGAGAGAAGAGAGTTCAGCATCCTAACAGCCTGGTGGAAGAAGCTGTTGTTGAGTCTCGTAGTGCGGGAGTGGAGGCTTCTGTACCTCTTCCCAGATGGCAGGAGGTTGAACAAATTGTGAGCTGGATGACTTTCATCGCTCACAATTGTGGTCGCTTTGCGGATGAGACGGGAAGAGTATCTTTCAGGGAGGGGAGTAGCGCACCAATGATCTTTCCGGCTGTGTTAATTATGCGCTGAAGAGCTTTCCTGTTATATTTCCCCCACACAGTAATGCAGCTGGAAAGAATGCTCTCAATGGTGCCTCTGTAGAAAGTACTCATGATGGGTGGTGGAGCACTTGCCCGTCTGAGTCTGCGCAGGAAGTAGAGGCGCTGCTGAGCCTTCTTCACCAGGGATGCAGTGTTGGTGGTCCAGAAGAGATCTTCACTAATGTACACCCCCAAGAATTTGGTGCTGCTCACTCTCTCCACATCAGCACCATCGATGGACAATGGCCGGTGTTCGGTGTGACCTTTCCGGAAGTCAACAATGATCTCTTTGGTTTTTCTAACGTTCAGCAGGAGGTTATTTTTTCTGCACCACGTGGCCAGAGGGTCTACCTCCTTCCTGTAGTGAGTCTCGTCTCCCTTGGTTATGAGACCCACCAGAGTTGTATCGTTGTTTCAGAGTTGTATCAAACTTAATAATGAGATTAGTGTTATGAGTTGTTGTGCAGTCGTGTGTCAGCAGCGTGAAGAGCAGTGGACTGAGCACGCAGCCTTGAGGGGCCCCTGTGCTCAGTGTGATGCTGCTTGAGGTGTTGTTGCCAACACGCACTACTTGAGTCCTCTGACTGAGGAAGTCCAATAGCCAGTTGTATAGTGAAGTACTTAGTCCTAGTTTGTCAAGTTTACAGATGAGTTGTTGTGGAATTAATGTGTTAAATGCTAAACTGAAGTCTATGAATAGCATTCTTACGTATGTGTCTTTTTTTGTCCAGACGGGTAAGGGCTGGATGAAGGGCAGATCAGATTGCATCCTCTGTAGATCGTTTAGCTCGGTATGCAAACTAATGGGGATCCAGGGTGAGGGGAGGATGGATTTAATGTATGACATGACAAGCCGTTCGAAGCACTTCATGATGATGGGTGTTAGTGCCACAGGGCGATAGTCATTGAAACAGGATGGGACAGGTTTCTTTGGCACAGGTATGATGGTGGCGGCTTTGAAGCATGATGGAACTATGGCTTGCTTCAGGGAAGTGTTGAAGACATCCGTGAAGACCTCCTTCAGCTCCTCTGCGCAGTCCTTCAGTACATAACCCGGAATATTATCTGGACCTATTGCTTTGCGGGAGTTGATAGTGACGAGTGTCCTCTTCACACTGGTGGTGGAGAGACACAGGGACAGATCATGGAGGGGTGGAGGGGTCTTCTGTGGCGTTGTGTTGTTTTGTTCTTCAAAGCGTTCGAAGAAACTTTTTAGGCTGTTGAGCAGATAGGGGTTGCTCTCGCAGCTCTGTGGCACAGGTCTGTAGTCCGTGATGGCCTGAATGCCCTTCCAGAGGCTCTGTGCGTCTCCGCTGTCTCTAAAGTGAGCGGTTATCTTATGCGTGTGATCCTGTTTTGTTTTCCTGATGCCACGGGACAGGTTGGCTCTCGCTGTTTTCAGTCCAGAATCATCCCCGGCTCTGAAGGCTATGTTCTAGCTCTCAGCAGCCTGAGGACATCGCCTGTTAGCCATGGCTTCTGATTTGCCCGAGTGATGATGTTTTTTGTGTGGGTCACATCATCGATACACTTGGTAATGTAGGAGGTCACACGCTGATAGCCTGGTACAGTTCATTTAGTGCCTCATTCCTATCGCTGCTGTTGTTAGTGGGAGGTAAATAAACCGCAACTAGCAAGATCGTGCTGAACTCCCGAAGCAAATAGAATGGTCGGGCACTTCATGATCATAAACTCCACCAGTGGTAAGCAATGTTTGCACACCACCACAGCGTCTCGACACCACTCGTTGCGGATATAGACACAGACTCCTCCGCCACGCGTCTTTCCTCCGTCTATGAGGGCCCTGTCCGCCCGGTTAGTATGCTAATTGCTCCAGTTGTACAGCAGAGTCGGGAATGTTGTCATTTAACCTGGTTTTAGTGAATATAAACAAACAGCAGTTACTCACTGTTCGGTTCGCTGACCTCAGCAGTCGTTTGTGATCCAGTTTGTTGTCCAGTGATCGTACATTTGCCAGGAGAATAGATGGTATGGCTGGGCAAGTTGGGCTAACCGCTAGCCTGGCACGGATGCCTTCGCGCTCGCCCCTCTTCTGCTTCCTCGCACACCGCTTCCGACGCCTCCTTTCCGGGGGAGGAATAGCAGGCGAGTCCGGTGTTATTGTAGGCCGCAGTAGTCTCAACTCTCTTAGCTTCTCTATTGCGTAGTCCAAGACGTTGCAAATCTTATTTCTGCTGATGTAGGAGGAGTCCTTCGTCCATGCCAGTCTCACGACAGGGAGCTCACACTTACGCAGGGTACTGAAAGACAGCTGTGAAGGTGGCGTGATTAGACTGATATTTAAAAAATATCATGTCCTCAATTTCATTCTGTTTGTAAAAGTATTTATTAAACCTCTTCCTGCTCATACCTTGTGCAATTCCAAGGGCTCCAAAGACACCTATTCTCATGTCTCTAATATGATTCGGGTAGGTTGTGTTGAAATACTTTGCGGCATCATTAGTCCAGTCACTGAGCCACATACTTTTACTGAAAGACAGCTGTGAAGGTGGCATGATTAGACTGGAACCCTATTCATCGTCACTCGACGTAACTCGGAGTGACAACGAAAGGGAACGTCTCGGTTAAGTATGTAACTAGGGCTGTGAATCTTTGGGTAGGCAGCGAATCGATTCGATTCACGATTCATAGGTTTTCGATTCGATTCAAGGACGATTTTTGCAAATTCAGAAAGATTCGATGCGATTCACATTAAAATTCGATGCGATTCGATTCGATTCGATTCAATTCTTCATTTTTTATATGCATTCATAGGATTATTTAAATGCTTCCCCCAATGGGTCTTAGTCAGGGTGTGAATTATACAGCGGCCTTCGGGGGTCAGAGAGTGAAAAACAAAACAAAAAAAACAACGACATTTTGTCTATTGTTAACGTTAGTTCATGTTAGTTTTTAATTAATCTATTATTATAAAAAAAAAAATCCAAAGCCTATAAATTAGCATTTGTCAGTGTTGGGAAAGTTCATTTTCTACATGAACTAGTTCAAAGTTCAGTTCACAAATTTTAAAATGAACTAGTTCAGTTCATAGTTCATACTTCAAAAAATGAACTAGTTCGTAGTTCTTTTTTTCCCTTATGTTGCTGCGTGCTGCTTCTTTTTTAATTATTGCCACAGCCCATATACAACCACAGACACCAATTATTTTATCGATTGGCAAAGTTTGCACAGAAATGTAAGATTTTTCCCATCCTCACCGACCTTGTCATAAAACTCGTTTAAATGATCATACGACGCCTCCTCGCTCGCTGCTTTGTCGACTACATAGGCTACATGCTGCTTTTTGTTTTGATGACGCATGCGGCGGTGCGTGCGACACAGGTGGCTGATGTTGCCAGATTGGGTGTTTTTTTCGCTACATATTAAGGCCTGTTTACGGTGTGTTTTAGCCGGGTTTTCGCCTGGAAGGCTCTATAGAAATCTGGCACCCTATTGAACGTGAGAGAGCGTGCGTTCACAGACACCAGAATGAACGTGTTCACAGTATGGTTCATCAGGCAGTAGCCTAATTCAGTACGTTCAGTTCACGTTCGCCCAAAATATGAACGAGTTCATATCGTTCATTGAACGCGTTCAGGCACAACACTGAACATTTGTAGAAATGTAAACCAAGATTTAAAAAGGCTTTAAGTATTGTTAGTTCATCATGCATCAGAGCTCAAACATGGACTGCTCAAAAATCTGTAGATGAGAGCTATATGGGACCGAGCGCGAGCGAAATCCAGTGAAAGATGGTAAGAGTGCAGCGAGTGAAGGAGAGCTGTGAGGACGCGAAATGACAGCGCACAACGCCTCATTAATTCGCGCATGTAGTCATTTAATGTTTATATGTTTTAAAGCACTGAATCGCAAATTATTCGATTCTTAGCATTTTAAATCGATTTTTTACCGAAATAAACGATTCACGATTCAAAATACACGTTTCAAGATCGATGCATATGCATCGTCAGGATTTGTAATCGATGCATCGAGAAAACGAATGAATCGTTACACCCCTATATGTAACCCTCGTTCCCTGAGTAGGGAACGGACACGTTACGTATTCCTGCCACTTCCGCTGTACCACGGGGACCGCCTGAGTTCAGTCTTGGCTCCTCAGCGAAGAAACATATCTGCATGTTGCAGGCGTCCTCCTTTTATACCCACGAGGTGGGGCGGAGTTGCGCCATGCAAATTTCCGCAGATCCATGGCATTTCTTTGCCATTGGCTCATTTTTTAATACTCAAATTCGATAGGCTTTCTAAGCGAAACCCCATTCGTCATCAACGTCTCTGCTCCCTATTCAGGGAACGAGGGTTACATACGTAACCAAGACATTTTACACTTCACTTCCTTCACCATCCTCAATTAACTTCCCACAACATCATACTACATAATATCCATTCACTCACAAGCTGTTCACTTGTATGTTCTCTTTCCAATTTATTTGGTCAATGTAAATTTCATTATTCATGTATGTATGATGTATTGTGTATTATGTATTTTATTATAACATCAGCCTGCCCAGGGACTACAGGTGGAAATTAGCTCTTGAGCTAAAACCTGGTACTATGCATCTCTCCCCTTGAGGTTAATGTTTATTGTACGCTGTCCCTGTTTCTCTAAATAAAAAAATGCAACCATTATTCAATTCCAAACCATATATTTTGGGTGTTTCAACACATATCAGAGTTAGACATTGGCAAAAGCTGCGAAAAGGCTGTAAAGGGGGGGGGGGGGGGGGGGGGGTGTCTGTAGTGCCACCATGACAAAGGTGCTGGGGTTAGTTTTACCTACAGCCACCAAACTCTGTACACAAATTGTGGTAACACTTTATTTGAAGGGGTGTGCATAAGACTGACATGACACTGTCATAAACATGACATAACACCTGTCATGAACATGAAGGAGTCTTTATGAATGTTTATGACTGTTGTCATTAAGTGTCATTCGGTAAATTATGACACTTTTAATGCAAAGTTGACATTGTTTAAAATGTCTTTGTTATGACAACTTGACATTACCCAAGACAAAAATGTCTTGATTATGACAACTTGACATTAATAAAGACAGAAATGTCTTTGTTATGACAACTTGACATTAACCAAGAAATCATAACCTCTCAACCTGTCACAACTTTGGCCGTCATGACACCATTATAACTGTGTCATGAATATTACCTGTCCTCAAGTAAAGTGGAACACATTGTACTAGTTATAAAGATGTCATTAAGGGTTATTACACAGCGAAATGGTTTAAGTTTGATAATTAGACCTGTTATGACATATTTGTGACAGGTTGACAGGTTATGATTTCTTGGTTAATGTCAAGTTGTCATAACAAAGACATTTCTGTCTTTGTTAATGTCAAGTTGTCATAATCAAGACATTTTTGTCTTTGTTAATGTCAAGTTGTCATAACAAAGACATTTTTGTCTTTGTTAATGTCAAGTTGTCATAACAAAGACATTTTAAACAATGTCAACTTTGCATTAAAAGTGTCATAATTTACCGAATGACACTTAATGACAACAGTCATAAACATTCATAAAGTCTCCTTCATGTTCATGACAGGTGTTATGTCATGTTTATGACAGTGTCATGTCAGTCTTATGCACACCCCTTCAAATAAAGTGTTACCCAAATTGTTCTCATCGAGCCAGACAACTTTTTAAATTACAATCATTTGCTCCGAGCTACAGGAAGTCAGCCATTTTGGATTTAATGTGAATTTTTTCGTTCATGGGGATTCATGCGATTCTCACACGCATTGGAGATTCTAATTGCGAACAGATTTTTATTATCTCAAACATTGTTGTCAAAATGTAAACAGGAAAATTCTCATATTTTCTAAGTTCTTTATCTGATTTAGATCAAACTAGGGATGTGTGTTTGGCCATAGAGGCTGATCACATGGATATGACTATTGTGGTTAATGGTCATAGCGCCATGCAAAGTTGCAATGCTCATAGTCTTGCACAAAGAGATTTATTCTATCAAACAGAGAACCAGAGAACACTGATCCAGGCCAAACACAACGCACTAGGTCAGCTGGCCAATCAGAGCACTCTGAGCATTTCAGAAGGGCGGGGCTTTGTAGAAATCATCTCGTTTCAGACAGACTGGGAATAGAGTTGCTCCAATAATGTACAGTATGTAAAACAATTATGTGTTTTTTGCACAAAAGCATGTTAACCTATTCTAGTACACACCCAAATAATGAACTAGCCTCTTTAAATCACAAAAATATCATGTCCTCAATTTCATTCTGTTTGTAAAAGTATTTATTAAACCTCTTTCTGCTCATACCTTGTGCAATTCCAAGGGCTCCAAAGACACCTATTCTCGTGTCTCTAATATGATTCGGGTAGGTTGTGTTGAAATACTTTGCGGCATCATTAGTCCAGTCACTGAGCCACAGATTTTGACCAATGATGGCCACATTCTGGATGAAGTAGATGAGGAAACTCCAGGTGACATAACACCATCCCATCGCCCTCAGATACTGAAGATACACTGAGAACTTCACCTGTACATGGATCAAAAAATCAATTACTCAGGGGAAAAATAGATGACAAAACATTGAGAATCAAAATAGCTTTTAGTTCCTATTATGTACCCTTCCAGTCTCAATTGTCTCTTTCTCAATCAGTCGCTGTCCTTTCTTATCGCCGGAGTCTTTTTTACTTCGAAGAGAGCTGTTCTTCCTTACTCTCACACTAAAGACAAAAAATATGAATATAAATCTTGGTGAACACAAAACTGCACTCTGTTATTGCATTTCAGTTGCATTTGTGAAGATTGTGATGACTATCACTAGTTGACTGTATTAGGTCATTGGCAACGGCTTGCACTCTATACTTGCTCAAGTGGGACAACATTCAGTGTATGTGTGTGAAATAGTGCATGTCTGGAATACAGTCTTCTGTTGTTCTAACATGTTTCTCGATGGCGTGTTTGGTTTACCTTCCGTTGCGTTGAGAGTGACTCAGGCTGTTTTCTCTCTTCAGTGTGTTTGAGACGATGTCCTCTGGAGAGCCGTCGGCCTGAGGCTCTAAACCCTCCGGCAGGGTGTCGATCTCTTCATAGTCGGACCCCTGAGCTGCTGCTGTTTGACCACACAATTACAATCAATCACAGCGTTTATGTGCATAAAGACTTGTGCACATGTGTTTTGATATAAGTAGTGCAAAAACATACTGCATTTCAAATATACTTGTTTCTAAGTAATGCTTTAGAGATCATTTATTGTTCATGCATCCCAAATCTATGAACACACACAACCTTTCAAAAATATATATTTTTAAAGAACGTAATTGTCACAGTCTGTCTTGTCTCCGTCTCTTCACTACACTTCCCAGCATCCCTCTTGTCTACACACCTGCTTGTCTTCATCGTTGTCACCTGTGCATTGTAATTATCATCATTTGTGTCACCTGTTTCTGTTCATCAGTGTGTGTATTTAGTTCCTTCAGTTCAGTCTCTCTTGGTCAGTAGTTAGTCATATTTAGAGTGTTGTGTGTTTGGTTTGCCATTTTGCCTGTCTGTTCCTGAATTTATATTTAGTAAAAGTGTTTGCATTGGAGTTCAAGCCTTTTCGTCTTCTTCTGCCAGCACCACGCCGTGACAGAACTACTGACCATCAAAAAAAAAAAACTAAGGATGAGAGTCTCCCTTGACCACTTACCTCCAGTCGAGCGTTTGACTCACTGCTTCCAGGATGGCTGCCCGATTGAAGACTATGTGGCTAGATTCCTTGAACTGTCCAATCTGGTAAACTGGACCGATGAGGTGTTAAAGACCGTTTTTTGGTGCGGATTGGACGAATCCTTGTACCAACAAGCTCCCGCGACGGCAACACCAGGTTCGTTTACTCAATATCTAGACCATGTGCTGTGGTTGTGTGGATCCTCTTTCACCGTGGGTCAATATGATGACGTTACCACTCAGCCACTGCATCCAGCCCAGCCAGAGACCGCGTCCAGCCAGAGACTGCCGTCCAGCCATAGACCGCCGTCCAGCCAGAGACCGCCGTCCAGCCAGAGACCGCCGTCCAGCCAGAGACCGCCGTCCAGCCAGAGACCGCCATCCAGCCAGAGACCGCCGTCCAGCCAGAGACCGCTCACGTCTGCCACGCCCAGCCAGAGCTTCACGTCAGCCACGCCCAGCCAGAGATGGTATTCCCACCCAGCCTCCCTCTCCCACCTCCTCTCATCTGCCACCTTTCAGCCCGTCCACCTCTGCCAACCAGCCCTGCTGATCCAGCCTGGTCGGTGGATCCCTGGCCTCCGCCTCCAACCTCCTCAACCAGGACTCTACCTCGGCCCTTCGTCCCATCTGCTCCCCCTTGGCTCTTACCTCCCTCAGCTCCACCATGGCCCCTCAGTCCCCCAGTTCCACCAGGCTCCCTCGTCCCCCCGGATCCACTTTGGTCCCTCGTCGGCCTTCCCTCACCTTTGGACTTCTCTCCTCTGGCTACGCCTCGTCCTTTCGTCCCCCTGGTTCTGTTGGACTCCTCACTCCCCTCAGTTCCCCTTTGGTCCTCACTCCCTCTGTCTCCACCGTGTCCTTCTGTGTCCCTGTCTACACTTCAGTCGCCTGAGCCTGCGGTCTCACCATGTCCCTCCAGTCCCTCATCATCACCCTGTCTCGTCGGCTCTACGGCTTCACCCTGGTCTCCTCCCTCACCTGCTCCGCCCCTGTCAGTCGGCCCCCTGGTGTCGTCAGCCCCGCCTCCGCCTTGGCTCCTCCCTCCATCTGCTCCGCCTTGGCTCCTCCCTCCATCTGCTCCGCCTTGGCTCCTCCCTCCATCTGCTCCGCCTTGGTTCCTCTGCAGCGCGAGGTCGCGCTTTCCGGAGGGGGGGTGTAATGTCACAGTCTGTCTTGTCTCCGTCTCTTCACTACACTTCCCAGCATCCCTCTTGTCTACACACCTGCTTGTCTTCATCGTTGTCACCTGTGCATTGTAATTATCATCATTTGTGTCACCTGTTTCTGTTCATCAGTGTGTGTATTTAGTTCCTTCAGTTCAGTCTCTCTTGGTCAGTAGTTAGTCATATTTAGAGTGTTGTGTGTTTGGTTTGCCATTTTGCCTGTCTGTTCCTGAATTTATATTTAGTAAAAGTGTTTGCATTGGAGTTCAAGCCTTTTCGTCTTCTTCTGCCAGCACCACGCCGTGACAGTAATAGTTTTATTCTGCAAGGATGCATTAAATTGATCGAAAGTGTCAGTTAAGACATTTATAATGTTATAAAAAATTATTTTTCAAATAAATTATTTTCTATATAAGAATACTTTTCTATTCATCAAAGAATCCTGAAAAATAAGATGTGTCACGGTTTCCACAAAAATATGAAGCAGCACAACTGTGTTCAACATTGAAAATTCAGCTTTGATCACTGAAAATGTATCACAGATTTTCACATAGAAAACAGCTTTAAACTGTAATAATTTTTCACTCTGTTTACTGTATTTTTGATCAAATAAATGCAGCCTTGGTTAGCAGAAGAGACTTTTAAAAGCATTTAAAAATCATAATTCTTCCAAAATGTTGAATGTTAGTGTACATTATTGGATATTAAAAAGAGTTTGTCAATATGCCCAAATGGTCTTCTGTTTCAAGTGAATTTCAATAGTGTGGATCCCTGCATGCTACTTCTTCCTGCTGGTCCTCCATTTGAGGAGGTCGAGAACAGTGCTCGAAAAACACACAAGGCCAGTCTCGAGAGGCTGGTTCCCTTAGTAGATTTTGTAGAAGAATGGCAACGTCTTCCAAATTTATCTATGTGGGTCCTGAATATAATAAAAAATGGGTACAGATTGCAGTTCGGTCACCGACCCCCCAAGTTTGCTGGGGTGGTACCGACTACAGTGGTTCCAGAACAGGCTCGGGATATAGAACAGGAAGTACAGGCTCTACTGGTCGAAGGGGCCATAGAAGTTGTTCCCCTACCAGACAGGGAGTCCGGGTTTTACAGCCGGTACTTTATAGTTCCAAAGAAGGATGGCGGTCTAAGGCCGATTTTAGATTTGAGGCAGTTTGAATCGTTCTCTGAGGAGATTCAGGTTCAAGATGCTCACTATCCCCATTATCGTGAACCAAATAAGATCCGGGGACTAGTTTGTCAAGATAGATCTAAAAGACGTCTATTTTCATGTCTTCCTCCTTCCATGTCACAGGAGGTTCCTGAGGTTCACTTTAGGGGGCAAAGCTTACCAATATCTGGTTCTTCCGTTCGGCCTAGCACTCTCCCCACACGTTCACCAAGTGCATGGATGCAGCTCTGGCTCAACTGAGGCTTCAGGGCATCCGTATATTGAATTATATCGACGACTGGCTCATTCTGGCCCAGTCTCGAGAAATGGCAGTTCGGCATTGAGATGTCGTCCTTGGCCACATTCAGAGCTTGGGGTTGAGACTCAACACGAAGAAAAGCGTGTTGGAACCAGCCCAGAGAACAACGTTTCTGGGTGTGGTATGGAACTCAGTTACGTGGCGGGCACAAACGTCTCCCGTGCGTATCGAGTCCATCCTGGCCATGGTGTCCGGGATAAAGCTAGGCCAGACCATCACTGTAAAGCAATTTCAAAGACTGCAGGGCCTCATGGCAGCGGCATCCAAAATAATACCTTTGGGCCTTTTACACGTGAGGCCCCTTCAGTGGTGGCTGAAAGCCAAGGGGTTTTTCCCTCAAAGGGAATCCGTTCCGTATGATCAGGGTAACGCGCAGATGCCTTCGTTCTCTAGTAATATGGAAGAAACCTTGGTTCCTGTCACAAGGGCCAGAGTTAGGAGTGTCTTGTCGCCGGAAGACCGTTTTGACAGATGCCTCCCTCACTGGCTGGGGCACTGTCATGGACAGCCGCTTTGCTAGGGGTCTGTGGCAGGACCATCATCTCTCTTGGCATATAAATTACCCGGAGATGTTGGCTGTGTTCAGGGCTCTGAGGAGCTTCCTCACAGACATCAAGGGTTACCATGTCCTGGTACGTTCGGACAATACACCAGTGGTAGCTTATCTGAACCGACAAGTGGGACTCAGATAGCCCCTCTATCCACATTGGCGATCAGATTATTCTATGGTCCCAAGGGAAAATATTGTCTATCAGAGCAATATATGTTCCAGGGGTTCAGAATCAGGGAGCAGACATCCTGTCGAGGCAGGGGCTGAGGCCCGGGGACTGGAGACTTCACCAAGATATGGTGGAGTTGATATGGGATAGGTTTGGACCAATGGAAGTGGATCTGTTTGCGTCTCGAGAGACATCCCACTGTCCACTTTGTTTCTCCCTCACACATCCAGCCCCACTAGGGTTGGATGCCATGGTACAGGTCTGGCCGAGGCTATGCCTGTACGCTTTTCCCCCGATCGATCTGCTCCCGGGAGTCCTGGAGAGGGTCCATCAGGAGGGCATCAGTCTACTTCTGGTAGCCCCAGTATGGTTTTCAGACATAATATCACTCCTGATAGGTCCGCCATGGCAGATTCCTCTGTCTCAGGCGGAAGGCACAATTTTCCACCCTCGCCTGGAGCTGTGGAAGCTGTGGGTCTGGCCCCTGAGGGGGTTCAGTACCTAGATGCTGGACTATCAGCTGTGGTGGTTGAGACCATACTTAGCTCTAGGGCTAATGTGTTTTCCGTTCTGAAGTTTCTTCAAGATCGTTTCTCTGCGAATCTCTCCCCGTCCACACGTAGGGTGTACATGGCTGCTATTGTGGCGTTCCATGCACCACTAAATATTGGGCCTTTGGGGAGGCACCAACCGGTCATACTATTTCTCCATGGTACTTGGAGGATGAGACCGACAGTCAGGTCCAGGGTTCCTTCCTGGGACCTGGCAGTGGTTCTCGGAGGGCTTTCTCTGGCTCCCTTCGAATACCTCCAGTCGGCTTCACCTAGGACCTCACATTCAAGATAGCCTTTCTCTTAGCTATTTCTTTAGACTGGGAGATCTCCAAGCTCTGGCATTAACGCCAGCTTGCTTGGGGTTTGCCCCTGGTGGAGTTAAGGCCATCCTGCATCTGAGACCCAGCTATGTGCCTTAAGTGCAATCTAACATGGCTAGGTCCATGGTCCTGCAAGCATTTCATCCTCCACCTCATGTGTCGTTAGAAAAGGAGAGGTTCCTTGCTCTGCCAGTCAGAGTTCTGAGTATTTACCTTGAGAGGTCCTCTTCTTGGAGGAGGTCGGACCTACTGTAGTGTGTTTTGGGTCACCTAATAGGGGCTCCCGGCTATACAATCCATAAGTAGGCCTACAAGGTGAGCAATTTGCCTTCCCCTTTGGCAGTAAGGGCTCATTCTAATAACGTGGCGTCCTCTAGGACCCTCCTCTTGGGAGTGCCCCTCCAGGAGATCTGTGAGGCAGCCGGTTGGGCTACCCCGCACACTTTTATCAGGTTTATTGTCTGCACCTCCCTTGTACGCCTGGCGCACATGTGCTCTCATCCTAGCTGAGTGCCCGAGATCAGTTTCACTATAGGGCAGGCCTTTTTTCGGTGCGTGGCCTAGTGGGCATTCGTTCCCCAAAGAGTTGTTTTCAACGACGCAGTGCGAGTTCCCTCGAAAGGGAATGTCTCGGGTTATGACTATAACCCTTATTCCTAAGAAGGGAACGAGACACTGCGTCATCTTACCACGCCCATCAATCAATGCCTAGGAGCAACTTGCTTCATCGCGAGGCTAATGTGTGTGTGTGTGTTCGGCGTCACTTTTATGTGCTGTCACATGTTACGTCATGACGCAACACCAATCAGGATTGGATTAGTTTCATTCATACTTCAGAGGCGCACGCTAAGGGAGAGTCCCCAAAGAGTCGTTTTCAACAACGCAGTGTCTCATTCCCTTCTCAGGGAACAAGGGTTTTCAGTCATTCTTTGCGAAGTCTTGTATGTGTTACAATGTATTTCTGAGTGTTTTCCTAGTTTCCTGTCTTGTTTTTTTAAATTCTCTGCCTGTTTTCTGTATTTCCTTTTGTCTGTGTCTTCTGCCCTGTTGCTCATTTGGATTGTTTGACCCTTTGCTCGTTATATTGATTACGTTTCTGAACTGTCCCAATAAAGCTGCATTTAGATCTTCAACCCAAGTCTCGGGGTCTTGCATTCCGGTTGACAGATTCAGGCATTCACAATCAGGATAGCATGAGGAAAGAGTTACTTCAATGGTCCACTTCAGACATTCTACTAACTGTGAATAACTTTGCAACTACAAGTCAACTAACTGTGAAATTACTTATAGCTAGTAGAATGTCTAAAGTGGACCATCGAAATAAAGTGTTACTGAGGAAAGACAGCTCGCACTAAGAAATAAAGTATGAATCATGTAGACATTGCAAGTCCTGTACTAAAACTTTCAGAATGTGTTCAGATGGCTATTTTAGAATTTAGGACAATATCTGAAGCTCAGCAGAAAATGCAAATGTTCAATGGTAGACAAACCTTTATTGCCATTAGATTTGCTTTGCTCTTTGCCGTAAGTTTCCATGAATTCATTGAAAGCGCCTTTACTGGCCCGAACAGCGTTGTATGATCCCACCTCGGACACAACCCCATTCACCAACACCACAATCTCATCGACATACGGCAAGAAGCTAATCCCATGTGTCACCAGGATACGAGTCTACAAGGAAAGAGAAGGGGGAAAAAAATGAAATTTAAGTCAAGCAGAAAATGTGCTTTTGACATGTATAATAATATTTTTAATTACTATTTGTCAACGTTCCCATTAAGTTATTTTGTAATGTTCTCTGAACACTCAAAATGTTTTAACCCCCCCCCCCCCCCCCCACACAGTCATCCAAGATGTTCATGTCTTTCTTTCATAGTTTTTGGTTGAAAAGTATATATATATATTTTTGTTATAAAATGTCCGCTGGTCTGTCTAGATAAGACTCTTATTCCTCAGCTGGGATCGTGTCGAGACATTTGGACCTTCGACCCATTGGACCCCATTGAATTCACTAAATGAAGAAAAATCCTGGAATGTTTTCCTCAAAAACCTTCATTTCTTTTCGACTGAATAAATGAATAAAGAAAGACATGATCAACTTGGATGACATGGGGGAGAGTAAATTGTCAGGAAATATTAAAGGTGCAGTGTGTAACATTTTTGACTATTTATTAACAGAAATGCAATATGACATCCATAACTATGTGTTCAGTTGTGTATAAAGAACTTACTTAATAAACCGTAATGTTTTTATTACCTTAGAATTAGGCATTTATATCTACATAAGCGCGGGAATCCCCTTCTATGAAGGCCGCCATATTATGATGTCATGTTTCTACCGTAGCCGACAGCGAACACACAGCGTTACAGAGCGCGTTTCGTCACTACCTTGAAAGAGAAGCCGCAGAAAGCTAGTAGCTAGTCATAAACACCGTGAGTGTTTTCCCTTGTCAGTGGTGTAAATATGTAGTTGGATTGTTTCATGTAACTTAATTCTTCACCCTCGCTGTGTTATGGCTTTGCTACGTGGGGATAAATGTGCTGGTTACGTTCGTGAGACGGCTGATTAGTAGGCTACTCTTGTCATTGACCGGAAAACAGTTACAGGAATCACCAACCCCGTCGATCTTGGAAGCATTTTAAGTCGATCGAGTTTCCAAAATCAGAGAAAAAAAGGCTATTGTGTGTAATAAGTGGTGTCTATTGGGATGCGGAGGCACGCGTGCTGTTATTACAATCACATCATTTTTGCCGCACGCACCTTTGGGCTCATGCGGACGCGTCGAGTATAAACAAGGCTTTAACCAGCTCAGCCACAGTAACAGCTCATATTAGCCAGCTAAACTTTTACTACCCTGTTAGAAAAAATCTATAGTTGCATAGTTTCATGTGGTTCTTCTCCCTCGCTGTATTATGGGTTTGCTATGTGGGGAGAATGTGCTGGTTACGTTCGTGAGACAATCAGCTGATTACTATTATTTACAACAACTGTGACGAGATCTGTCGTGTCGACAGCTCAGACCAATATTATTATATTATGTATTAAGACCCTTGATCCTCACCTGACTATGGCTTTGTAAACTTTATCCATGATGTGGTTTATAATGGACTGTGGTACTCCATGTTAGCTGTGGCTTGTTTTACTCTGGCTCACTACGACGATGTTTGTCCCGTTTTAGCCACCGTAGCTTCTTCGAAAGGGAGGGGTGAGCAGTGGGCTGAGCCCTTAGTGTAAACTCGCAAACGAACCGCTAGATGTCGCCAAAAAGCTACACACTGCACCTTTAATTCTGAAGTAAACTAATCCTTTAATGTTACTGGAAGAACGTTTGCTCATAACTTTCTCAGAACTATAGTTCTAGCCATAACAAAATCTGACAGAAAATAAAACAGTGAAATTAGCCTATAATTTGTAAGCTTTTTAGCCTTTTGCTTTTTTTTCAAGAAACTATGGCAGCCTGAGAATTGACTTTGACATTAGTCTCCTACCTTATTTTTGAGCAGTCCTTTGGGTCCGATCACCCGTTCAAACAGATGTTTTCCCACATGTGAGTCGACAGCAGACAGCGGGTCATCCAGAAGGAACACGTCAGCGGAGCTGTAAACCGCCCGGGCCAAACTCACCCGCTGTTTCTGTCCGCCGCTCAGATTGATGCCCTGCGGTACAGCAGATCAAACATCAAACATTCAAAGTCATTGTTTCCCAACCCCGTTACGCACATGTGTGAACTCATAGTTAACCCTATTCTCTTGATGAATAATGGGTGTGTTTTGGGGCTTTATAAATCAAATCAAATGAAAACTGTGTCGGGCTGAAAGTGAAACTAGCAAAACACACTTGCGTCGCACCTGGTGCTGCATTGCACCGGGTGTATGATAGGGCCGTAAATGTTTGCTAGTCTCAGTTTTCTGATATGTGAAGACTCAAGGACTAACGCTGTGGAAGCAGTGCTCCTCACCTTCTCTCCGATCTCGGTCTGATCTCTCCCGGGCAGCAGGTCCAGGTCAGGCCCGAGAGCACAGGCCTCCACCGCGGACCGGTACCGTTCTTCATCCAGCTCAGAGCCGAAGAGAACATTATCCTTCAGTGAGGCGTTCTGGATCCAGGCCTGCTGAGGGACATACGCCACCGACCCCTGAGACACACACACAAACAAAACTAATGACAAGCCGGAAGAGAAACACACACCACTAACGTCCAGCCGGCAGAGAAGAGTTACAGTAATCTTTCATAATAAGATGCGTTTGATTACGTTTATATTAATGTGTCCCTTGAGGCAGTGCAGTTCTCCTAGCAGAGCCGATATCAGTGAAGTCTTCCCCGATCCCACAGCTCCCACCACTGCCACCAGACGACCCGGGGTAATGTCCAGAGACACACTGAAGAACACACACATCCGTTAAGATCCAGAGTGAAAATGGCTAGATAGAACACACACACACACACACACACACACACACACACACACACACACACACACACACACACACACACACACACACACACACACACACACACACACACACACACACACACACACACACACAAACAAACAAACAAACAAACACACACACACTCCCACACACACACTTCGACACTAAAAATTAGTAAAATTAATGTTAAAGAGGTGTGTGAACTCGCAAGTACAATGTCAGGCACTGTAATTTGCTCTGGCCCCCTTCCTATGCGCAGGGGTGATGAGATAGTTAGTAAACTGTCCTCACTCAATGGCTATAATATAGGGTTCATACACAATTGGAAACGTTTTTGGGGCAGACCTGACCTGTTGAAAAGAGATGGTATTCATTCCTCCTGGGATGGTGCTGCTCTTCTCTCTAGTAATATGGCACATAGTCTTAGAGCTCAAACATGATAATCTCGGGCTCAGGTCAGGAAGCAGACAAACCGACCATCTGCAAGTTGTCTCACGTCACTGAGGTTGGATAAATCCCATCACATAGAGCCTCTTTCACCTAGATATCCTCATATAGAGACTGTGTCTGTTCCCCGAAGTAGGAAATACAAAAAACTGCCAAACCCATTTAAGGGTAATATTTTTATTGATGTTCAACAAATAAAAAATAGATATACCAGTCCCTCCAGGATTTCGCGGGCCTTTTTTGTGATTGTTGCGGCCTAAAATGCCTGATGTTGCGGCCGCTTTTCCAAAAAGTTGCGATGAAAGTTGCGATGTTCTTCTGCATTTGTTTTTAGGTTAAAACTGCAAATGTAGATAGATTTTTACTTAAAGTGCTTATATTATGCTTTTTGGCTTTTTCCCTTCCTTTATTGTATTATATATCTTTTTTTTTGTGCAGGTTTACTAAGTGAAAAAGCCCAAATTCCACCCCGAAGGGACTTATTATGTCCCACAGAAAACACTGTTCACCATCTGGTCTATTGTAGTCCAGAATTTACTTCAGAGACAAACGTGCTCACTTTGTAACACGTTAATGAGAACAAACCCACTAACTAACCTTTAGTAACCTTATAAAAAGGCAAAACAAACGATTTAAAGACAGCAAAATCTAACAAACTAAACTTTTTTTAAACAAGATCTGCACCTGCAAAAATGTAAATGTGCAGAACCTCACAAACATTAAGCAGCATTTATGTTGAAAGATGCCAATACTAATAAAGTGGAAAATACAGTTTTCTTAGGAATAGCCACAAAAGTTAAATGGTGGAAAAATCTAAAGTTTAATACTATACTATAATATAATATAATATAATATAATATAATATAATATAATATAATATAGCCGAATATCCAATAAAGCCGTTCTCGTTTCCTTATTTATTTTTTGTCAGGCAATATAACGAGTAGCTATTTTTTTATGTGTAAAAAAATTATCTGAATTGAGAGAGTTCGGGAACTGGGTGAACTAATGCACTGTGATAGTGAGTATTACAAGTGATAAACACAAGAAAAGAAAGTAAAATAAAATGGAAAATTATTTAAATATAAAACAAAGGAGAAGCAGATAAGTGATAAGTCCGTCACCGTGGAAACAACACTGCTCATTCACGTCTGTCGGCCGCTGCTCCGATCAGCCGTTCACTGAACAGGGACAACGCAGTCTCATGAAAGTGCGTATCAATACCACGAATGTCATTTCTCGTGGCATTTACACGCCAAAAGTGATTTTTGCGTGCATATGCTACGCACTGAAAATCACTTGGGTAGGATTAGGGGGAGGGGGGGTGGGGGTGCGTGCGTATTACACACCATAAAGTGCGTATCATATGCACGCGAAAACTGCGTATCATATTCAAAAACTGATTTTGGCGTATAAATGCCACGAGAAATGACATTCGTGGTATTGATACGCACTTTCATGAGATCGGGCTCACAGGGACGCAGAGAGATGTGACGGCAGGGAGAAAGCAAACCTCGCGCTCGCAGGATTGTGCTGGCAACATTTGGTTACTGAGGTTTGTCCAAAAAGTCGCTAGATTTGTCTCTAGTCGCTTTTTTTGTCACTAAAGGCACTAAGTTGGCAACACTGGCTGTTATTTTTGTAGGTAGCCTAAATGTGAGACGTTGGCACTTGGCAGCCCACATCTGCTGCGCGTCTTCTGAACAAAACAAGCGAGTTTGCTGACGTATGACGCCGCTTTGCGGGGGACCGCGGCGCGATGATTGGTCAAAGTTGCAGAAAAGTTGCGGTGATTGGTCAAAATTGCAAGGCGCACTGAATTCACGTGGATTTGTTGAAGTTGCGTTAATAGTTGCGATCGCGACATCGCGAAATCCTGGAGGGACTGATATACTACAGATGAAGAAATTATAAAGCTCGGGCTGTAAGGGAGGTGCAGAGACAACAGGAACCCAAGAGCAGATCAACTGAGAATAGGATTTATTGTCCAAAAGGTTGAAGGAACACAATACAAAACATAAAATAATTGGTAGCTGAGCCACCAAGTAAGGGGGCGAGACAGAGGCGAAATCCAGTAGCGGGCCAACAGTTAAGGAAAAAGCCAAGGCAATAATCCAGGACGAGAGCAGGGGGTCAAAAACCGGTTGAGGAAGCTGAGACAAGATGGGGAACAGGAACTAGGCAAATAAACAAAAAAACAGAATAAATAATCAGACAAGGCTTTAAAGATCTAGAAGCAACCAAAACAAGACTGTCAGGCAAGGGGACAGTGGTGAAGCGAACGGAAACCAAGACACACTGACAGAGAACCAAAGAAAGAGAGAAGCACAAGCAGTGGAGAAAATCAGTGCAGAAAATGGGAAACAGGTGTGTGAGCACTGAGAGTGAGAGCACTAATTAGGATAGGATTCAGCTGTGATGGTAGAGTGAGGTGAACTGACAATCAAGACACAAGATAAACACAGCAGAAAGGCTGAAGATCAAACCAGAGTCCTGACAGCCCCAGCAACACCAGAATGTCCCGGGTCGGGACCCAACATCTCTCCTCCGGACTGTACCCTTCCCAATCGACCAGGTACTGGTATCCTCTGCCCCGACGCCTGGAACTCAGAATCTTCCTAACAGTGAAGGCGGGGGCGCCCTCAACCATCAGGGGCGGGGATTTTGAAGGGATGGAGGGAGACGAAGAGGGGGAACGAATAAAAGGTTTGACACAAGACACATGAAACACCGGGTGCACTCGAAGAAGGGGATGCGGGAGCCGAAGCTGACCACCTTAACAATGGGGTATGGCCCAATGAACCGTGGTGCCAACATCTTGGATGGCACCTTAAGGGGCAGGTCCTTGGTGGAGAGCCACACCTTTTGTCCACAAACGTACCTGGGTGCCTCAGCCCGACGGCGGTCCGCCAATCTCTTGGTGCAGTCCCTAGTTCTTTGAAGTGCTTCTAGTTCTCTGAGGAGTGCCCTCCTCCAGGTTCGCCGGCACCGATTGATAAATGCCTGAACTGAGGGAACCTGTGAAGGAAACAGAGGAGGTTGATACCCAAGACAGCAAGAAAACGGGGATAACCCAGTAGACGACACCGGCAAGGTATTGTGAGCATACTCAACCCACGTAAGCTGCTGGCACCAGGAAGAAGGGTTTATGAGAGGTCAGACAGCGGAGAGTCCTCCCGAGGTCCTGGTTCGCATGCTCGGTCTGTGGTTTCGACGGGGCCTGACGCGTTTCTCAATGTCCCAGGTGATGGACCCCACCACGCGACCAGGAGGAAGGATGGTGTCTGGCGGGGCTGCGTCCTCCGGGACAGGAAACTGACGAGAGAGCGCGTCAGGCTTGGTATGACAGGGT
Organism: Chrosomus eos; assembly: GCA_036326025.1. Classification (NCBI taxonomy): domain Eukaryota; kingdom Metazoa; phylum Chordata; class Actinopteri; order Cypriniformes; family Leuciscidae; genus Chrosomus; species Chrosomus eos. Next base: position 37,699,663 of record CM070833.1, read on the forward strand.
AAAATGGAGACAAGGAAAACAACCGTCCCTTAGACGAAGAAGTGCCAGGAAGAAGGTTGATGGCGCAATCATAGGGACGGTGCGGAGAAAGAGATGTGGCCCGGTAGTGGCTGAAGACCGCCCTCAGATTGTGGTAGACCTCAGGAACTCTGGAAAGATCGACCGGCTCCTCCTGCAACACAGGTACAGAGGTAGGGTGACCAGACATCCTGTTTTTCCCGGGACAGTCCCGCATTTCAACTCTAATTTTAGTGTCCCGACTTATTATGAAAAAATCATGTTTTGTCCCGTATTTCATCGTTAATATATATATATTTATATATTTTAGTTTTCGTTGAATATGTGCACGACAGAGAGGGAGAGAGAGAGACCTTGCGTGTGTGTGCGAGAGTAGCCTACGCATTAATACGCACGCCCCAACCCCCCAAGACCCCCCCCCCCCCCCCCCCCCCCCCCCAGACCGTAATTTCATAGCGCTTTATCTGTAGAGTGGAATAGGGATCCTCCATAGGGAGAGGCTAGTTGGCACTTCAGCACTGCGTTGTCATCGGGTCCAGGCGAAGGTCCTTCGTCAAATCTGGTAATGGCCTGGATCCGGCAGGCTGCAGGAAAACCTCGAAATAAACAAAAACTAAATTAGCGTAGATGCCATTCTTCTTATGATGTAACAAGTACATCAGGATTTGAGGGAAGTGTTCCCGGTTCCGGCTGGCCTAATCTAGTGGTCAGTACCCTGCCATCTAAGGCAAGAGCAGCAAGAATAGGAGAGAGAGACTGAAAAGAAATGCCTCTGTTCGAGGCCCAAAAAAAATCAATAAAGTTTCCTTCATTCCTGAATCAATGAGGGCAGAGAGTTGGTGGATAGCACCTTTATGAATGACTGAGGCTGGAAGCATGGAGCGAGAACCAGTGGTTGGGGTGGTGGAAGTAGCGCTCGCCAGTATCCCCACGTTTATCCCCACACTGAGCGTCTCCCATGACGTATGTGCCAACAGGTGCGATGCCTCCTTAACAAGCGCTGAGCCGTCGAATATCTTGACAAATTCTGCCTTGAAGCTGAAAAAGTCCTCCATATGCGCGTGACTCCGGTCTTCAACCAGATGGAACAGGATAATATTCTGAATATTCCAATCCAATCTTCTTCCAAACTTCTGACCAATAATGCTGCCGGAATCATAATCATAAACTTTTTTTTCTCCATTTTGTCATTGATGGTGTTTTGGTTCCTTGCCACTGTCGCCTTTTTTCGCCTGTCTTTTGGCTTGCTTAGTTGGGGACATTAAATTTAATATTCAACAATATTATTGATCTGCCTGCATTGATATTATTATATGAGAACTAAACTGAGCTGGACGATAACACAGACACACACACACACACACACACACACACACACACACACACACACACACACACACACACACACACACACACACACACACACACACACACACCAGAGTCACAATTTAATCATCATTGTAGCATCTGTTTTACACTGTAATAGTGTAAAGATATAGGGCCCTATCTTGCACCCAGCGCAATTGACTTTGTACACTGACGCATGTATCATTCCTATTTTGCACCCGCGCAAAGCGGGCTTTTCCCTCCACAGACGCGCGTCGGTAAACTAGGAAATGAACGGCGCAAAAATGAGGCGTGTTTCGGCGCAAACATTCCCTAGTGCTATTTTGCAGTTCCAGAAAACAATTCCGCCACTGACCAAAAAAAACCTGGTCTAAAGTCAATGGCGCGTTGCGAGTTGTTTAGAAAGCTATTTTAAGCGCGCATGCTTGGCCATAATGTAGCGGGTGCACAACGCGCACACACTTTGATTCTCTCATCAACACAGATGCAGCAGTTTTTATTTTTGCAAATCATACATTATAACAAGGAAATATATTACCATACGAGGTAAATCATTGTGGTGTCCATGAAGATGTGAAAAATAGGCATAAATCTAGCTTACACATTTACCAGTGTATATTGGTAATTTTTCAGGCAAATTGACGGATCAGACCTGTTTGCCCAATAGTGGCAAGACACATATGTATATAAGGACATCTGACAAATTAGTTTGTCCGTCAAGAACTTTACCATAATGTAAGTACATTAAAAACCTTACTCTTTAACTTACCAGTTAAGTTGAGCTTTCTCACATTTTTTTTTCTATTGATTTGGGTGGGTTTGTCCCATCCCCAATGTCAGTTCTCTTTCTTTTACGGCCCTGACGAGAACATCGATCTCCTCGGCTGTGAACCGATTCTGAAGCGCGCCTGGTGCGCGCGCCATAATAATAACAATCCGCCATGCAACATGCGCACCTTTTCTTAAAGGTATGTTGGATGACGCTCTGATTGGTTTATTTCACGTTACGCCCAAACCACACCTATGAATAATGAAGCTACTTCAGACCAACCCCTTTTAGATTTGCGCCAGGCGCAAGAGGCATTAATCCCGCCGGGAAAATAGCAACAGCGCCGGGATCCGCCCACAAAGTTACTTGCGCTTTGCGCTTTGACACTTGCGTTTCAGATCGTTAAAATAGGGCCCAGTGTGAGTAAAAGGGAAAACTCACTGTTTCAGCACTGGTTCTGTTTCTCTTTCCCAGGCAAACGTGCCGTCAGTCATGCTCACCGCAGCTTCTATCAATGACATCAGCACAAATACATTATCTATACATCAGTCAGGGAGCATTTTTCCTGAAATGTATTAGTTGGATCACAGATAACAAAAATGTGTTCTAATAGTCTTCTGATAACGTTCTCATTAAGGCTACGTCTACATTAATCCGGATAAATTTGAAAACGGAGTTTTCGTTTAAAAACGCTCTCCGTCCACACTACCACGTAGTGTAGTCCGTGTGGACTACACTACGTCCACACGTTTTCAGGCGTTTTCAGACGTTTCAGTGTGGATGAGAAACTTATAAATTCACCTAACTGCGCATGCGTGAAACCTCACAAAAGCTCACTGAGATGATACAGATGGAAAAATAAATAATAAAGGTATCGCGCAATTCTTCTAACATGATAATTTTATTTAGCAAAATATCTCACCATTCACTGATGCGTCCAGATCGCACTCAGTCACCATATGTTTGGTCTAAAATGCGACTGCTCTCCTGTATTGACGCAGGACAGCAAATGTGAGTACATTTTCTGTCATCTTTGCAGTAGGCTACTGTGATATGAAGAGTGTGGAAAGTAACATATTTTAGCAACATTGTAAAAGTGAATCGCACATAATTAACAGGCACAATACCGGTAAACATGAATATCTATTGGTACAACATGGATCACATGACTAAACTTACGTCATCGTTTTCAAATACCTCCGGCTTCGCAGTCCACACTACAACGCAAAACGGCGTTTTCAAATTTATCCACTTTGGAGAGCGTTTTCCAAAAGCTACGTTTTCGTTGACTTAAAAACGCCGTATTAGTGTGGACATGGCCTAGGTTATGAAAACATTATTTCTGAATGTTCTCTGAACTTTCAAAATGTACAGTTGAAAAAAAAAAAAATTTTCTTGGTTATACAAACATTAAGGAAACAATCTTCAAACATCATGAAAACGTTACTTTTTAATGTCGTAGCATTAAATTATGTTAAACGAACTTCCATAAACGCTCCATTAACGATGTATGGATAATGTTTTTGTGCTAATGATTTGAGAACATTATTAAAAACCAGATAACTTTGAAAGAACAATCAATTGTAGACAAAGTTCTGAGAACCTGATTCTTGTTTGTCTAAAGTTCTTTTTTAAATGTTACGTTCAGAGAACATTTGAAAGTAGCACTCCCATAATGTTTGAAGAATGATACATTGGAATATTCCCTAAAAGTCCCCCTGTGGTGACAAACCATGTGTAAATTCATAAGTCAACAGCATTGCTGAGTATTTTCTTCTTAAAGGTTGTGTAGGTAAGAAATTTATTAAAAAAAAATTCTAAATTTGTTTAGACTTTCTATATATATATATATCAATGCATAATTAAAATCTAAGTACTCTGAAAAAGAAAGTATAAAAATCGAGTGTCTGTAGACCTCTCACGACTGTTTTAAACACAGCTCATTATTTCCATTCACTTCACCCCCTCCCTTCTGGTCTCCTTCCAAAGCCACACCCCCAAAACACATGAACGCGCAACTCTGACAGCTGAGCTGAAGACGCATGAGCGAAGAGTAGAGGAACGAGTGCATGTAGTGACATCATGTCAGACACACATGTAAATAAAAAAATCTAACTTTATCATTATGAAGTTAAACAAATAAGTTGTATTTTATTACTCACTATCAAACTAGCATATTGATATTGGTAAACTTTACAATATATATTTATTGATTCGCTAACGAGCTAGTTATCTATAAGGCAAAGCTAAACACATGTTGCGTGATACACGTTGTTCCATTGCCATCATTTACACTGTGATGTAGATGAATTTCGTGTAAGATTTATAACACAAAATATTAACACACACATACAACATAGTGTGTACGACACACAAAGATACACGATAAAGACATCAGTAAACATCGGTCTAGAATATAAAAACAAAACAAAGATGAAAAAAATGATAAATCATGGTAAACATGTTAAAAGAGTTAGACAGAGGGTAAATATAATACTAAGAAAAATACCAGGATGCGGAGTAACGTTAGACCTACTATCTGTTAAACCTACATTTAGTTATCTAAACAAAATTATGCACAATTCAACACTACAGCTATCATCTTGAGCTAAGTCTATTATTTACCGTCTCTACTACGGCTCGCTGAGTAATGCTATGTTAGCTATATTAGGCAGCTACGTGTGCTAATGACGCATGCTTCTTGAAAAGATAAACAAAAAAATCTGTATGATCTAAATACAAAAAGAAAGATTTACCTGTCCAGCAGAAATGAAGGCATCAAGGCGTCACTTTTCAGCCCCTTGAGGTCCCTCAGTTCTCGCCAACGCTGGAAAGCCACGCCGATATTCACCCGAGTTTTATTTCTTTGTTTATCCAACAACTTTTTGTTCATTACCTTTTCTTGTAATGTAAATGACTTCCTTTTTTTGACTGGGTTGCCTTCGTGAACTGCAAATGTGGACTTAGATTGGTCTTCTTTCTCTGCCATTGTTTTGGTAATCCTAGTTTCCGTGGCTCTTGAATTACACAAACCAAACGAGTGCGCGCAAAAGGGCAGGTCCTGTGTGGCGAAGGGGTGGTTGCCATGGTTGCGAGAGAGTGACAGTCGCCTAGGCCAATCCGTTGTTTCGTCCGGTTCGAAATAATGAGCTGTGTTTAATGCAGATTAAACGGTCCAGAGTCAATCGATTTTTATACTCTTTTTTTTCAGAGTACTTAGATTTTAATTATGCATTGATATATATAAAAAGTTTAAACAAATTTGGAAAAAAGTTTTTTATAAATTTCTACCTACACAACCTTTAAAACTGCAGTGAACCAAAGTCTCAAAAACACGGTTTGAAATTGCTGGTGTTTCTGACGTCACAAACTACCTTGTAACCAATCAGATCAACGTGTGATCGTCAACGAGTGGATGTCTGAGCTGAGTGAGTGAGTGGAGGCGGGGCTCATTTGCATATTCATAGAACCGCGTATACTAAATGAGGCAAGGGTGTCGAGTTACATTCAAGATATTTTAAGTCATGTCAAGGAAAAAACTTTTAAATATGTCATTTTGGTGATTAAAGATGAGTTTTAAGTAATTCAATTATTGACTACAGGGGGACTTTAACTTTTGCATAATTAAGAAAAAGATTTTTCTTAGAACATGGACTTGAACTATTCAAGAACACATTATTACTGCAGTAATGAGTCAGCTTTTCTAAAACCATCAGAAATCAGTTTGTCTAAGAAAACTGAAAAGAGTTCTTGACTCACTGTTGCTGTCGTCATGCTTTATTGCCGTCGTGTCAAGATCACTGCCACTCAGAAACTTCTCAAGTCTTTTTTTAGAAACAGCGGTCTGAAAAAATATAGAGTTAGATTTCGAACAAGGTCAGAAATACTTTTAGAACTGCAAACAAAGCTGATTGAAAGGTAGCAAAAAATGCTTTACTATAAGGTCCAATGCTTCGGTAACACTTTACAGGTCCATTAGCTAACATTAGTTAACGTATTAACTAACACAAAATAACAATGAGCAATACATTTGTTATTGTATTTATTAATCTTTGTTAATGTCACGTGTGGGTTTTGTCTTGTCTGCCACGTGATTCCTTGTTTGTCATGTGATCCTGCCATGTGTCTTGTTATTTGTTAGCTTATTGTCCACAGGTGTTACTTGTCTTGTTGATTAGTCTCCCCAGGTGTCTCGGATTAACCACGCCCCCTTGTTATCTTGTTTAGCTTGTCTGCTTGTGTATTTATACCTCTGTGTTTCAGTTGTTGTTTGTCGATCGTTGTTGTTGACGTTGCTTGTAACTGTCTCTCTCCTGTCTCCTGTCTCCTGTCTCCTGTCTCCTGTCTCCTGTCTCCTGTCTATTGGGCTCCATGTTTTGTCAATTACCTGTTTGTTTTATTAAAGTAATGCTGCATTTGGATTCTCTCTCCGCTTCGTCCTTGCCGCAACGTAACAGACCAACCGACCAATTATGAATTCAGCAGCACTAAAGGGGAATCTCCAGCCAAGAAGACGCCTGATCCTTATTCCGAAGATGGCCGCCGCCGAGCCAGTGTCTATGGACAAGATGGCTGCCGCCGAACCAGTGTTTATGGATAAGATGGCTGCCGCCGAACCAGTGTCAATGGACAAGATGGCTGCCGCCGAACCAGTGTCTATGGACAAGATGGCCGCCACCGAGACCGACCTGCCAGAGTTTATTCCTGCCGAGCCTTCGTTTCAAGTCATTTCTGCCGAGCCAGAGACTGTTCACGTCACTTCTGCCGAGCCAGAGACTGTTCACGTCACTGCCGAGCCAGAGACTGTTCATGTCACGTGTGCCGAGCCAGAGACTGTTCACGTCACGTCTGCCGATCCAGAGACTGTTCACGTCATGTCTGCCGAACCAGAGACTGTTCACGTCACGTCTGCCGAACCAGAGACTGTTCACGTCACGTCTGCCAAGCCAGAGACTGTTCAGAGACTGTTCACGTCACGTCTGCCGAGCCAGATACTGTTCACGTCACGTCTGCCGAGCCAGACATTGTTCACGTCACGTCTGCCAAGCCAGAGACTGTTCAGAGACTGTTCACGTCACGTCTGCCGAGCCAGAGACTGTTCACGTCACGTCTGCCGAGCCAGACATTGTTCATGTCTGCCGAGCCGGAGACTGTTCCTGTCACGTCTGCCGAGCCAGAGACTGTTCACGTCACGTCTGCCGAGCCGGAAACTGTTCCTGTCACGTCTGCCGAGCCAGAAAACTGTTCACGTCACGTCTGCCGATCCAGAGACTGTTCACGTCACGTCTGCCGATCCAGAGACTGTTCACGTCATGTCTGCCGAACCAGAGACTGTTCACGTCACGTCTGCCGAGCCAGAGACTGTTCACGTCACGTCTGCCGAGCCAGAGACTGTTCACGTCACGTCTGCCAAGCCAGAGACTGTTCACGTCACATCTGCCGAGCCAGAGACTGTTCACGTCACGTCCGCCGAACCAGAGACTGTTCACGTCACGTCTGCCAAGCCAGAGACTGTTCAGAGACTGTTCACGTCACGTCTGCCGAGCCAGAGACTGTTCCCGTCACGTCTGCCAGGCCAGAGACTGTTCAGAGACTGTTCACATCACGTCTGCCGAGCCAGAGACTGTCCACGTCACGTCTGCCGAGCCAGAGACTGTCCACGTCACGTCTACCGAGCCAGAGACTGTTCACGTCACGTCTGCCGAGCCAGAGACTGTTCACGTCACGTCTGCCGAGCCAGAGACTGTTCACGTCACGTCTGCCGATCCAGAGACTGTTCACGTCACGTCTGCCGATCCAGAGACTGTTCACGTCACGTCTGCCGAGCCAGAGACTGTTCACGTCACGTCTGCCGAGCCAGAGACTGTTCACGTCACATCTGCCAAGCCAGAGACTGTTCAGAGACTGTTCACGTCACGTCTGCCAAGCCAGAGACTGTTCACGTCACGTCTGCCGAGCCAGAGACTGTTCACGTCATGTCTGCCGAACCAGAGACTGTTCACGTCACGTCTGCCGAGCCAGAGACTGTTCACGTCACGTCTGCCGAGCCAGAGACTGTTCACGTCACGTCTGCCAAGCCAGAGACTGTTCACGTCACATCTGCCGAGCCAGAGACTGTTCACGTCACGTCCGCCGAACCAGAGACTGTTCACGTCACGTCTGCCGAACCAGAGACTGTTCACGTCACGTCTGCCAAGCCAGAGACTGTTCAGAGACTGTTCACGTCACGTCTGCCGAGCCAGAGACTGTTCCCGTCACGTCTGCCAGGCCAGAGACTGTTCAGAGACTGTTCACATCATGTCTGCCGAGCCAGAGACTGTCCACGTCACGTCTGCCGAGCCAGAGACTGTCCACGTCACGTCTACCGAGCCAGAGACTGTTCACGTCACGTCTGCCGAGCCAGAGACTGTTCACGTCACGTCTGCCGAGCCAGAGACTGTTCACGTCACGTCTGCCGATCCAGAGACTGTTCACGTCACGTCTGCCGATCCAGAGACTGTTCACGTCACGTCTGCCGAGCCAGAGACTGTTCACGTCACGTCTGCCGAGCCAGAGACTGTTCAGAGACTGTTCACGTCACGTCTGCCAAGCCAGAGACTGTTCACGTCACGTCTGCCAAGCCAGAGACTGTTCAGAGACTGTTCATGTCACGTCTGCCGAGCCAGAGACTGTTCACGTCACGTCTGCCGAGCCAGAGACGGTTCACGTCACGTCTGCCGAGCCAGAGACGGTTCACGTCACGTCTGCCGAGCCAGAGACTGTTCACGTCACGTCTGCCGAGCCAGAGACTGTTCACGTCACGTCTGCCGAGCCAGAGACTGTTCACGTCACGTCTGCCGAGCCAGAGACTGTTCACGTCACGTCTGCCGAGCCAGAGACTGTTCACGTCACGTCTGCCGAGCCAGAGACTGTTCACGTCACGTCTGCCGAGCCAGAGACTGTTCACGTCACGTCTGCCGAGCCAGAGACTGTTCACGTCACGTCTGCCGAGCCAGAGACTGTTCACGTCACGTCTGCCGAGCCAGAGACTGTTCACGTCACGTCTGCCGAGCCAGAGACTGTTCACGTCACGTCTGCCGAGCCAGAGACTGTTCACGTCACGTCTGCCGAGCCATAGACTGTCACGGTGTGGGTTTTGTCTTGTCTGTCACGTGATTCCCTGTTTGTCATGTGATCCTGCAATGTGTCTTGTTATTTGTTTGCTTATTGTCCACAGCTGTTCCTTGTCTTGTTGAATAGTCTCCCCAGGTGTCTCGGATTAACCACGCCCCCTTGTTATCTTGTTTAGCTTGTCTGCTTGTGTATTTATACCTCTGTGTTTCAGTTGTTGCTTGTCGTCGTTGTTGTTGGTTGAAGTTGCTTCGAACTGTCTCCTTGTTCTTGTTCCTGGTTCCTGTCCTGAGCTCCATGTTTTGTCGATTACCTGTTTGTTTTATTAAAGTAGTGCTGCATTTGGATTCTCTCTCCGCTTCGTCCTTGCCGCCAGGTAACAGTTAACCTTATGGTAAAGTGCTTCTGTATAGATAACAATATAAATATTTACACTGTAAAAATGATATGATCAATAAATAATGACAACATATTTTTGAACATTGTTTTAACTCATCAAATGTTTTACAAGATTCAACCATTTTTAAGTCACTTTAATGTATTTTAAGTTGAAATTACTTAAACATTTAAGTTGATTGTACTTAAAAATTTAAGGCAGCAACTTTTCACTCTAAAAAGTGTTCAGTTTACTTAAATTTAGTAAACACGTTGCCTTAAAAATTAAGTAGATACACTTAATGCTTAATTGAAAAAAATAAGTTATGTGAACTTGGCAATTCCACATTACTTAATTTGTTAGATTAAGCATGAAGTACTTAATCATTTTAAGGCAACGTGTTTACTAAAAAAATTTAAGTTAAGTCACCTGATCACTTTTTCCAGTGTAATAACACATTGATTGCGTGCAGTACCTGAACCATGATAGAGATCAGCTGTGGAAGCATGGCGAGTGGGTAACGCAGTATGTTGAAGAGTGAGATCGAGGTAAAAGCTTTCTCTGCATCCAAGATGTTATCAGGACTCACAGACACAAACACAGCGAAGGTCACGAGAGAAACCTGAGGATGACCACACATCTCTTCAGTGTCTATGATGGGTTGCTTGCTTTCTGACATTCATTCATTCAGGATTTCAATAGATTTTCAACTTTGCTGTCAATCCACTGTTGACTGAGGGGTAACACTTTATAATACTGTTCCTTCATTAATGAATAACTACACAGGAACAAATGAGTAACATAATATTAAAGAGCCCCTATCATAGCATTTGAAATGTTCCTATTTTTGTTTTGGGAGTTCCCAAAAACAGTTTCACGTGCATACAAGGACAAAAAACACTTTAGTTGTCTTATAATATGCATTTATTTTTACCTGATTTGCTCAACGACTCCCAAATGATTCGTTCAACGATTCATTTTCCCAAACACCTCCTTTGTGTGACGCAAATCTGCGGTGATTGGTCAAATGACCCAGTCAGTTGTGATTGGTAAACCGTAGGCAGAGATTGTCGGATCATATTGTGTTACAATAATAATGGTGGTCTCACGCTTTGTTGTAAAAAATAACTCAGAGAGGGAATAAGTTGATTTATGTTTATGTTAGCGACCACAGGTTAGCGACCATTGATCTTCACTTTAGATACTGATCCAAATAATTAGTAGTTCCTTTAGAAGGATGTAGTAACACTTGAGTCATTACTAATGGGCTGATGTAACCCATATTAAAATGACATAAGAATAAATAGTTTAAAAAAGCTGCATAAATAAGTTTGAAAGTTAAGTGATTCATTTAATTTAATTCATGAGTTAATTAAAAATGTTAATACAACAATTTAATGTTTAATATTAAAAGTATGTTGACAGAAAATGCATGTCACTGCCACTTTAAGAGATTAGTGACATCAGACGCAGTGCGTCAGTGACGTTGCAGCATAGGCGCGATTTGAGAAAGCAGAGAGGAGCAGTGTTGCCAGATTGGGCGGGTTCCCGCCCAATTGGGCGGTTTTGAATTTGATTGTGCGGGTAAAAAAGGGTTTGGGCGGGCGGCCAAAATTTGGGCTGGTTTGGGGTCAGTTCGGCGGTTTTCAAACATCTACTTATTAAAGTCTAATTGGTTAAAAAACTAAGCTAAAGTGTGCATGTGCTGTCATCATGACAAACACACACGCCCATGCAGAGTCAGCTGGCGTTGGTGTTGACGTCACCGATGAGCACGCACGCACTTATAGCCAATCAGCGATCAGCATGCAGACGCGATTTAGCGCGATAACTTGAAGGCAGCGGGAGGCGTGCAAGATGGCGCCCTGATCACATGTACGTTTGTGAGCTCGGCAATCCCAAACTGTTTTATAGTATTTATAACGAACTTTTGAGGGTTTTTTTTTTGAGAATTTTCGTTAATTAATGTTTTGAATTCTTGGAACAACAATAATGGGAGGATCTGAAAAGAGGAAAGGTTCGAAGAAGTCAGGGAAAGCAGTGCCGGATACTCCTGCTAGCACAGGTGACGATAAACAAGCAGTTTATCCTGCATCCGGGGTATTGAAGGACAGTTTGCATGATTATTGTGAACAAAATGATGAGTCTGGAATTATGCTGATGGAGGAGGTGATTCCGCCGCTTCCCGACACTCCGTGCAGTTCCCCGGCCGTTAAACTTCGAAGAACTGATAACGTTAATGCGGCAAGTATTTCCACACAACTCTCTGAGCTCTCTCAGTTGGTGAAAAACAGATCAGACGGTTTGGAAAAGTTGATTGGCGAGAACTCGCGGGTGATTAAAGACATGAAGGAAGAGATCTGTAGGAATACGGAACGAATCTCTGGTATGATGGAAACCATTGAGTTTGTTTGCAGCGAAGTTAAAAGTTTGAAAAAAAGAGTTGATTCCATTGACTCGCGCGCAAAGAAAGAAGAAATCAACTCCACTGAGCGAGAAAATCGCCTGGCTCATCTAGAAGCCTACACACGCAGATGGAACCTGAGAATCCACGGTATTCCAGAGAAAGAAAGAGAAAACGTCCGTCATGAGGTTATCAACGTGTGCCAACGTCTTCTACCACAATTTAAAGATAAATTCCCGGAAGTAGTTGATGTGGCACACCGACTTGGCCGTGTTAATTCAAATAATAAAGCTCGTGGAATCATCTTCCAATTCACCTCGCGTTTTTACCGAGATGCTGTCTGGCGTGCCGCCAAGGACGCGGAGTTTCTGATTGAGAACCGACTGAAAATCACGGAAGATCTGTCACCGGCCGATAGAGCGAGGAGGATTACGCTTTGGCCCATAGTTGAAAAGGCCCGTAAAGAGAACAAAAGAGCTTTTTTCGTCGGCGGACGAGCATTTGTGGATGGTACGGAAATATTTCCTTCTGCTTAAAATGTAACGTTAACGGATTTGAATTCCGCATTGACTGATGCTACGCTGACGGTGACCTGACCTTGGATCTGATATGTGTGAATTCTGGAACCTCCACTTTGATCCAAAATGCCGTTATCCACTTTGATATATATATACATATATATATTTTTTTTTTTTTTTTTTTTTGTTTACATCCACTTAAAAGTAATAGGATTATTCAGACTTTCTTCGTTTTAAGTAACGTTAAATAATGTGAATTATTTCAACCCTTAAAAGGGTAATTATAGTAGTTGTTCCTCAATTGTACATATTTATTTTCTAGATAGATAAATGAAGGGATTGTTGACCTCATTCCTTGCTTGTTCTGACCGGTTAGGTTCTCTGTCTCGGTGACTTAGTCCTTATACTTGTTCTTAGAACTAATTATTTTTTCTAATATTGTTCTGTTTCTCTTCTTCTCTTTATTCTTCTATGTCCTTATCTGTTATTTCTTTAAATTGTAGAGGGCTACGAAACATTCTTAAGCGTAAAGCAGTCTTTCTGTATCTTAAAAGTCTCAACACAGATTTTTGTTTTTTACAAGAATCTCATTCAACTTTACAAGATGTCAATTTATGGAGATCACAATGGGGGTTGGAAATGTGGATGTCTCATGGTAATGAATATTCTGCTGGAGTTTGTATTTTAAAAAATAATTTTGGTGGAAAGATTCTGGCTACTGATTGTGACATCAATGGTCACTACGTTATACTTGCTTTTCAGTTTGCAAATATGACTTGTATTACTGCTAATATCTATGGATATAATTCACCAAAAGATAATATGTTTTTTTTTAATAAATTAGGAATGCGTATTTATCATATGTTATCTAAATTTCCTAATTCTTCCTTAATATTTGGTGGTGACTTTAATGTTGTTTTGAATTGTACATTGGATAGATGGCCCCCCCAATCTACTAATACTAATTCTGAGTATTTATTATCCTTTATGCAAAAATTTTCTGTTGTTGATGTGTGGCGAGAAACCCATCCCTTGCAAAAAGTATTCACATGGAACAATAATTCCCTTTCTAGACAATCCCGACTTGATTTTTGGTTGACCTCAGCAGAGTTATCAAATATAAAGACTGATATACTTCCCTCACTGTTTTCTGACCATAAGGCCATTTCTATCTGTATTCCGTTTGTATCTGCTCCATCACTGAGTAAAAGATCCTCATATTGGAAACTTAACACCTCTATTCTTCAACACAACGAAGTTCTCACTAAGATTGATAACTTAATTTCATTTTATTGGCATAAAGCTAATAAAGAGAATATTTTTTGCATTAATTGGGAACTTCTTAAATACGAAATTGGGAAGTATTGTCGAAAATACAGTAGTTTGTTAGCAAAATTAAGAAAAAGTAATGAAAACCAGATTATGGCTAGAATTTCGGCATTATCATGTAAAAATGTAGATGATCTTACAGACTCAGAAAAAATTGAGCTTGTTGATCAAAAACATAATTTAGAGGATTTATATAAACGGAAGGCTGAAGGCGCCTTCATCAGATCTCGACGGAATTGGTTAGAGGAAGGTGAGCAGAGTTCTGCCTATTTTTTTAGGTTAGAGAGGCAGCGAGTTAAAAATTATATTCAGCAACTATGTATTGATGGGAATGTAACTGGTGACTTTAAGATAATTGCAGACTTTTGTGCTAAATTTTACAATGATTTATATTCTTCTAAATTTTGCCAGGAGTCCACCACGGAATTTTTTGAGTCCTTATCTCACATAAAACCAATTAATAATGAAGATTGTAGTCTGTGTGATGCACCCATTAGTCTTTCAGAAATTCTTGAGTCTATAAATAATTTAAAAAGTAACAAATCCCCAGGTACTGATGGGCTATCTGCAGAGCTTTATAAAGCATTTAGTCAAAAATTAGCACCTTTTTTACATAAAATGTTTTTAGAGAGTATTGAGAAAACCACGCTTCCTCCTTCTTTATGTCAAGGGCTAATAACTTTGATTCCTAAGCCCAATAGAGATCCCCTTTTATTAGAAAATTGGCGCCCGATTTCTTTATTGAATACCGATTATAAAATTATTGCCTTAGTTTTAGCAAAGAGGCTAAAACTTATTCTTAATAATATAATAGATGAGTGCCAATCAGGTTTTATGCATCAAAGACATATTTCTAATAATATACGCTTGATTTTTGACTTGTTGGATTATTCAGACCTTATCTCTACTGATAGTTTTATCCTCTTTCTTGACTATTATAAAGCATTTGATTGCTTAGAACATGAATTTATGTTACAAGCTCTGCACAGATTGGGTTTTGGTAATTTTTTTTGCAAATGTATTAAAATGCTTTACTGTAATGGTAATAGCTCTATCCGACTCAATAATGGCACCTCTCCTAGGTTTTTTTTAAAGCGTGGTGTAAGACAAGGTTGCCCCATTTCCCCATATCTTTTTCTAATAGCTACACAATTTTTAAATTTACATATTAAAGAGAGCCCTGTGAAGGGAATTTCTATTGCTGGTACGGAATTGATTATTAGCCAACTGGCAGATGATACAGCATTGTTTCTAAGAGATGTCTCTCAGATCCCAATTGCTTTAACCTCTCTTCAGTCTTTCTCTAATGCTTCTGGCCTTTTGCTTAATATTAATAAATGCGAATTACTCCCGATTAAAAAATGTGCTGCAACCTCTATCTCAAACATTCCCATCAAAGAAAGTGTCACCTATTTAGGAATAAAAATAATAAAAGATACTAAACTAAGATGTCAGATGAATTTTAATTCAGTTGTGGAGAAAACAAAAAAAAAATTTAACCTTTGGTTGTTAAGAGATCTATCGTTGAAAGGCAGAACTCTGCTTACTAAAGCAGAAGGGATTTCCCGCTTATCCTACGCTGCTCAGTCTTTATTTGTGGATAAATCGACTTGTAAGTTGATTGATGTAATGTTGCTCAAATTTCTTTGGAAAAATAAAACTCATTATATTAGAAAGTCAGTTATTTTGAATTCTTATAATAAAGGTGGCTTAAATTTCATTGATTTTGATTCTCTTAACAATACCTTAAAAATTAATTGGCTTAAACGTTTCCTTCACAATCAATCTTCTATTTGGAGTATAATCCCAAGATATATCTTTTCTCAATTAGGAGGTATACATTTTCTTTTAATGTGCAATTATTCAGTTAGTAAACTTCCTGTTAAACTTTCCAATTATCATCAGCAGATGCTTATGGCTTGGAGACTTATTTACAAGCATAATTTCTCGCCACACAATTTTTTAATTTGGAACAACTGTAATATTCTACATAAGAGGAAATCTTTATTTCTTGAAAACTGGTTCAATAATGGAGTGATGTTAGTAAACCAGTTATTTGATAGTGATGGTAATTTATTTACTTATTCCGATTTTGCTTCAAGACACCAATTCCCAGTATCTAGTAAAGAATTTAATATAGTTTTTAAGGCCATCTCTTTGGAAATCTGTATGCTGTTTAGAAACAATAATAGTGCCACAGTGACTTCTGTTGATCCCCCTAGCCCTGAATCCACTGTGGTTGGTTCTATTTGTTTTTCGGTGCATAAATCCAATTATAAAATTAGGTCATTATTTTTGGACCCCGTTACTTCAATTCCTTCCTCCATTTCTTATTGGAATAACCTTTTTGATGATATTAAATGGTCATATGTTTGGTCACTTCCTCAGAAATTGTTTCTAACAAACAAAGTTAAAGAAATATCCTATAAAATTATTCAAAGATTTTATCCAGTTAAATACTTTTTAAAGAAATTTAGAAGTGATATTGATACTTCCTGCTCTTTTTGTGAAGCCTCCTCTGAAACTGTTGATCATTTGTTTTGGGAATGTCCTTTTACTCGGTCTTTCTGGAATAATATTGATGCTCTGATTGTCCAAAAGATTTTTTGTAATTTTTCTTTGTTATATAGACACATTCTTTTTGGGTTTTATGTCAAAGACAAGAATCTAATTAATGCATGTTTTTGTATAAACCTTCTTTATATATTGGAAAGTTTCATATCCATAAATGTAAATATATGAAAAGTAAACCCCACTTTAGCTTTTTCAAAGAAGAATTGAAGTTGTATATCAATACAATTTCAACTTCTGTTAACAAGAAAGCAATGAAAACATCTAGAATTTGTGCCATGTTTAATGTTGTCCCTTAATGTTTTATTTCCTTTTGTGCCCTCTTCTTTCTTCTTCTTTCTTCTCTTTTCCTTTTTAAGACTATTGTTGAATAGACTTAAATTTCTTTCACATGTCATCTCTTAATGTATTCTGAACGTATACTAATGTAACGACTTGTTCTGTTTGTTCATATTGCAATAAAAAAAAAAAAAAAAAACTTGAAGGCAGCTGTATATTCTAGTGATCGATAATGCCAAAGTGACCTACATATACAGTAAGATGTATCTACAGTAAAGAGTAAGATAGTGATCAACTCTAAAAACGTACACATGTGGTGGGAGATGACTCCATGGTTAACTCTGAGAGGAGAGCAAAGTTCAGTTGAAATACTTGAATTGGAATCGAATATGGGACGACTCCTGTCCATGTGCACTAGCCCAGCCTAACCAGACATCTGCAACGTTTACACCGTCCAGACTGCATGAACTCTCCTGTCCCTGACAGCTGCTGAAAAAGGTTTGATCAACAATTAATCAGTTTTGACTGCTAAATTCTGCATTATGTTCTACAATGTGTAACAGCTACTTCTGAGGGTTAAAGTCATCGGTACATTTCTTGATTGCCGTTTTGACAGTGTCCACCTGGACATTTTAGTCATATTTGCTAATTCTTCTTAATTATTGCCCTGTTTTGATCCGTTTTCCTGGGAAATTTATTTATTTTTTATTGTATTTTATCATCGTTATTTTGTTTTAAGGAGATAAAAATGGACCTTGAATGACATGGCAATACAATTATATCACATTATTTTGGCAGTAAAATTTTGGGCGGTTTTTTTCTCGGAGTGGGCGGTTTTTGGTGAGCTTTTGGGCTGGAAATCACCGTCCCAATCTGGCAACACTGGAGAGGAGATTGAGAGAGCAGAGGCGAAAACGGAGAGAACGAGCTGTGTTTAATAAGCAGAGAAAAGAGTGAAAAGTTGATTTTGCAGCTGAAAGAAATCATAATTTGCCTGGTTGGGAACTGACAGGGATTTTATGTGAACTAATCCACACCGGTTTTGGTGAGTTTGTACTTTATTTTCTTGCATTTTGTCATGTTGTATTTTTCTTTCTTTCTTTGGTGAAATACTGAAACGTAGTTGTTTTAAACTGTTTACCAGTTAATATTTTTGGTTTATGGAAACTGTGAATGTTATTAAGGTGAATTTATGTTTTGTAAATGAAGGATGCGTGCAGTATTTGTGAGTATTTGTGAGTTAAAAGAGACTGCACCGCCGCCATTTTCTGAAGTGAAAAGTGAATCGCAACAGTAACGTTATGACTCAGAGACTGTGAAATATTATTTGTATACGTGTAATTTGAGGATTTAAAGAGATTTATTGTGTTTATGACCTGTTGTACAGGTCAGGTTTTTTTGCTTGGTTTGAAGCTCGGTCGGAGCGACGATCGGTCTGCAGTGTGCGGGCGCGCACGTGCGCAGACAGGATTCAAGATGGCAAGCCAGACCCGGATTTTCAACTCATCCTTTCCATGGCGTCAGTGAGGGAATCTCACTCGTATGGTGACTTGCTGCCAGAGTGGTAGGAGTATCAGGAATTGTTTTTGAACTGAACTGGAGATTGATTGAACTATTATTTTTGGACTGACTTGAATTGAATCTCTCGATTGAACTGAATCTTTTGATTGAACTGGACAATTGAACTGAGTCGTTTGACTGAACTGGACAATCGAACTGAATCTTTTGACCGAACCGAACAATTGAACTCAGATTGAACCTTGAGACTTGAATATAAAGTGTTTATTTTCTATTTTCCTTTTCATATTGAGTTCAAATGTTGAATGTGATTTAAAATGTGGTCCACTTTGATTTGATTTTGTGATTTGAAGGTATTTTCCTACATGTAAAAGACAGAAAAAGAGAGTTAACTCAGGAAGAAAATAAGAATTCTAAAAGGAAAATTCTAAAATAAGTGTAACTTAAGAAAAGACTGGTTTAACTTAGATTAACTTGATTAAAGTGACTTAAGTGAACTAAAAACTGAACTTAGAGTGAAATATAATTTCATTTACATACCTCAATATTAGGAAATATTGGGAACCTGCAGGGAGTATTTTTATTTATTTTGTTTTGTTTTGTTATTGAACTGTGCATTTATTTTTTGTGTTTTACATTCAGTAAACTGCCGGCTTTTGTATATAAAGAAACGGTCTCTGGTGTAATTATTATTTTTGCTCCCCACTCCTTAGAACCTAGAACTGGTCCAGTGGCGCAGTAAGTGGTGTGACACCGGTGCTACACTACCATTACGTTATATTATACATTATGCATTATTCATGTTAATTATGAACCTGTATATAGTAGTTCTTTGGGAAGTATGAAAAAAAATAGTAGTTATTGATTAGCTTACTAATTCATTAACCAGAGTTTCTTGTTAGTTAATAGCAGTTACTCAAGCGTTACTCATTTGTTCTTGAGTAGTTCTTCATTAATGAAGGAACAGTAAAGTGTTACCGACTGAGGGGTGCCTTGTAATAGAAAATCATACTGTATATTAAACATTATTATACTCACAATAGCTGGAGCACATGAAAATATGAACGTGGAGACAGATGAGAGGTAGGCAAATTTCCTCATCACCTTCAGCTCCTTTTCTCGAATCCCCTGAACCTGAGACTCAAAAGATGATTCCCAGGTGTAATACTTGAGAATCTACCACACAGATGACAAAAAAAGAGAAAATACACGTCAAAAAACATATTTTCATTTGTCCTGTATGATAGAGGGTAGGAAACCACTTACTTTGATTCCATTCAATATGTCATTCACAATTTTCATGCGCGAGTCTTTAAATTTCATGTTTTCCACCTGAAAAGAAGCATGTTAGTGGATAATGATGCAGTACATTATATTTCTATTGTGTTTTCGGGAACCCTTTCTATAAATGTCACTGTAACTATAATATAATAACATTATAGCAATGCAGGCTGTATCTTTACAATACATTCATGGAACCATACGACTGACTAATTAACACTTATAAATCGGTGTATGATGGATTATGAGAATGTGCATTGAAAAAGCAAATGCATGACTTAGAAGTAATTATGAGAATAATATAAATGTAATTATAACTGTTCTTATTATGCAGTATATGTCTTATTGATTCGTTATAAATATATTTATAATATAGTAATACTTACTTATAAATAGAGCTATTATTCATTATAAGCATGGGCTTCACAGAAAGTGTTACGCCCGTTTCACACATACTCCGTTTGCAGTGTGTATGCGGTGCATATTTTTTTACGTACCCATGTTAACAGGTTAGAGCTTTCACACTGCACGCGGGTGCGGTCCGGCGATCAGTTCCAGGTAAATTAAAGTGACAGCGCATTGTTCACATTAAAATAGACATAGATTGACAAGAAACTGTAAGAATTTTATCATATACGCATAATTACAGTTAATGTGTTCTACAGTTACTAAATTACAGGGTCAAAAAAACAAAAAAGTATGATTATAGTCCCAAAAGTTGCAAAATGCCATCATATATGATTTCCCCCCCCTCAAAAAATACATAATATATATTTTGGGGAGGGGGTGGGGGGAAACTACATGTAAAACAAAGAATCACAATGATTAAAATTTATTTTCATACTGTTTAAGCAATGCCAAAGTTAACGTTTTGGTTTAAAATCAAAATGACTTACTTATTTTTGATTTTGTGGCACACAGAAACTGCGGATCAGTAGCGCACTGCAAACGCAGCATATGTGAAAGCACTATAGCGCGTGCTGCTCCTGTACCACATCCGCACTGAGAATGTGTGAAACGGGCGTTAGCGTGTTTTCTTTTGTCTTTCATAAGAGTGCTGGTTTATGAAGCCAGATCACCTGGAAGGCCCTGGATTTGGTGGCCAGCCAGCCGTTAATGGGAACCATCAGCACCATCACCAACAGGCCCGCTAACACCGACGGGCCCAGTTCGATCCAGAGGAACGCTATGGACAGAGCGATCTGCAGTGGACACGACCATAGCAAGTGAATAAAGTTGGTGACGTTGTTGAACCTTTGAACATCCGCAGACATCAGGTTCACGATCTCTCCAGCGGTCGACTCTTTCCTTGAGTCGTTAGATACAACTAAAGCCTGGAAGGAATCACAAATCATCCACTGGTTATGATGCAACTAAATGATTAGACTGCTAAAATGCCCCTCGTATGCTATTCTCATCTCCTACAACAAGTTTACATTAATCTAAGGTCAGAAACACTTGAATTTTCTTATAATGTCCATTTTGCATCAGCTCTTTTCTCTTAGAAACGGTTCATTTGAAGATTCTGTCTCTCTAAGCCCCGCCTCTCTGAGAGTTGTTCTGCTGTGATTGGTCAGATGACTATGTGTCCAAAGTTACTCTGTGCCCTGTTTTGCAGGTCTCCTGGAAGCTCCTCCCATCATTTCCCTAATTCCCTGGGTCTGTTGGCCAGCCTTTAAAAGCTCCAGTCTAGCTCCACCCACTCTCTTTCACACCCTCTAGCCGGGAGCAGCAGCGTGGCCAGCAGCAGCCACCATTGTTCTTTGTTTGTTTAACTTTGTTTGTAATAAACCTTATTTTGGTCATAATAGATGTTTGTGACTCCTCTATGTTGCCTCCCTTGAGCCAGGGTCGTAACATATTGGGGGCTCATCCGGGATATCGCATCCACAAGAGTTTTTGTAGTTTTTTCCCCCTAGATTGTGTGATTTGGTGTTAGTTTGTGGTGTGCTGTTCGGTGCTAGCTGTAAGCTGCTGTGTTTCTCCCTCCTGATGAGTATCTGGTGAGTATAGTGTCTGAGTGCTGTTGACTTGAAATATTTGGTGATCTCCTTTGTAAGTTTGGGAGTGTGCACTTCCATCTGTGCACTCATTTGTTATTTTGGCTTTTTTATTATTTTTGAGATAATCCTGGGTGGAGACATGTTTCTCTGGTGGGGGCAAGCATTTCAGGTCCTTGGCCAAATGGCTGAGGTTCACTGAAGTTTTGCTTTTAAAGACTCCTCGAGCCCGGCACGTCTCAGTAGATACTTAGGTTTCGGAGTAAGTTAGGCAGGTACCAGGGGGGTTGCTTTAAGTGTTGTCAGTGCACTCAGGGGCTTGCTTGCTGTGCTCATCAGAGGGTGGTTTTGATAAGTTAGGTGACTTAAAGGTGCTCTAGTTTACGGGTACCATTGTGGTAATGTGTCCATGATCCTAGCTTTGTGTGTCATGCAGCTTTTGTTGTGTCAAGTGATTGTGTAACTTGACTTTGTGTAGGCTTGTTCTCTCTGAGTTAGTTGTTGCCTTAGTTATTGATTACCAGCAAGTTCCATTTTGGTAGTGGTATTTGGATGGGTAATGTTCTGAGCTACATTAGTAGTTTGATGGGTTGGTTCTAGTCCTACTTTTGTGATCATAGTTTTGATAGCCATTAGGTAGGAGAGCATTGGTGAGTTTGCTGTTTTTGTAATATTGGACACTTTGTGCTGTGTATTGTGCGCACTGGTTTCATGTTGAAACTTTCTGTAAAGGCTTCAGGTGCAGTCTTGTTCAGATGTAAGAAAGATATCGAGTATGGCAACACTTGATGACTGTAAGTGCACCTCCAGAGGAGTTGCTTGAGCAAACTTTCCAGTTACTATGACATTGAGATTGCCAGTAGTGAAACACGTTTAAAAGAGAATATTAAAGAGTCTAATAGAGAATGGTATCCTCAAGTCTGCGTCTCCACTTACAGCTCAAAAAAATGTACCATCTCAAATGTCACAGAGAGCTGTTGAGTTGAGGTTGAGAGAACTGGCTCTACAAGAACTGCAATTAGAAGAAAAGCAGAAGGAGAGACAACTAAAAGAGAAGCAAATGCATTTAGAACATGAACGTTTCCTTAAAGATTTGGAATTCAAGCATGCTTCTCTAGGGAGCTCTCCTAAAGTTGAGTCAGCTGGGTTTGATGCAGTTAGAAACATTCGATTGGTTCCGCCTTTTGTGGAGAAAGACGTTGAAAAGAACTTTCCTCATTTTGAATGTGTGGCTACTATTTCAAAGTGGCCTGAGCATGCCTGGATGTTACATTTGCAGAGTGTTTTGGTGGGAAAAGCACAGGAAGCTTACTCAGCTTTAAGCCTTGAGGAAAGCAAGGACTATAAGATTGTTAAAGGTGCCATATTGAGAGCCTATGAGCTAGTTCCTGAGGCATACCGCCAACGCTTTAGAAGTCTCAGTAAGCTTGACAGACAAACTTATGTTGAGTTTGCTAAAGAAAAGGAGACCCTTATTGGTAGATGGTGTAAGTCCTTTAAAAAGTAGAAACGAAGGAAGATCTTCGCCAATTAGTTTTGCTTAAAGAATAAAAAATTGTTTGCCAGATCTGTAAAGCTGCTGTGTTGGCAGATGAATTTGTTGATGCACATGATTTTGATAAAGGACAGGGTGAGAAAAAGGGTAGCGTTGTGTTTCATAGAGCTCGCACTTTGAAGCTCATTCCCTCAGTTTCTGCCCCCTTTGCCAGAAAGTCGGCCATTGGAAACGTTGCTTCCGACAAGGCATGTTTCTATTGCAAGAAACATGCCTTGTCGGAGCAACGGCAAGAAACCTGGTCATCTTATTGCCGACTGTCCTGTCTTGAACAAGAAACATAAATCTGTTAAGCCTGTAGCCTTAATAAAAACTGTGAACACGGCTGCTATTCCAGTTACCAGTGAGCATCCAACTCGAAAGCCAGAGTTGGTTGGCTCTTCGTCTTTCCTTATGGTATGGATGGTTTTGTCTCTCCTGTTTCAGATCCTACAGCTAAGCGACCTATTAAGATCTGGAGAGACTCTAGATCTTTTCCGTCTTTGATCCTCCAGGATTTTCTTCAATTTAATGTAGTGCTGGGCCGTTATCGGCGTTAACGTGCTGCGTTAACGTGAGACTCTTATCGCGCGATAAAAAAAAATATCGCCGTTAATCTAAGTTGGGTTGGGATCATAAATAGCATTTTCGAATATCGTTATTTTCGCGCAATTCTAGTGTGTAGTATGACATACATACTTGACGCCGCGCCTACTGTCACAGATCGCGCAGCAGGGTATTTTCCTGTCAGGGACACAAGGTGTACTTTTACTTTGTTACGTTGGGCGACGTTCCTCTCGTTACTTTATGTTAATGCAATACGTTGTTAAATGAGTTCATTCCAAGTGCGCTGTATCCTTTGTATGGGCATGAGCGATGCTCATTTACAAATGAATCACTCTTTTGAGTCGATTCTGTTCAAAGACTTCATCAAACAAGTTGTCAGATCTGTTAAATCGGTTCGCGAATCAGTTGATCTGTTCAGTTCCTCACGCACTGAATCGTCTGAACTCAGAAGCGCTTTCAATTCACACTCGAGGAGTCGTAAGTAACAGGAAGATTTAAGAACATCAAGAGCGTTGGATGAAGTGGCCGTGGATCTACAGTTTAGTCTAGTGAAAGCAAATCTGCAAATGCATCATATCTTTGCCAGCGATGAAGATCTTTATTAGTTGAACATCTTCGTAAACTGTCCGTGAATGAATGATTCCACAGGACGATACATTCGAGTTCATTTCATTCAGGTAATACATTTTACAACCAAACAGATTATTACGCCACGATAGCACTACTAAAAAGTATGACATTATCCGGTTTTTGGACATAACAGTTACATTAATTTATAGGCTACAAAAAAACGCTTCAGGGCGTCGGTGCACTGGTTAACAGGTTTAAATAAGCTACCATTGTCCACAGTTTATGAAATGAACACCCGCCATCCCGCGGTAATGTGTGTGTAGGCCTATTGCGCAGTGGCATAATCACACGAATAGTTTACATTGATTGAAACTAATTTGTTTAAAAAGGAGGCTATTGCAGTAACAAGGCAGGTTCACATAAAATCATTATGACATATGATGACATTATTTTTTGATCTAACGAGCATTGGCGATGCAAAAACGGATTGTCGTGCGCATTGTTTTTTTTTCTTCCAATTACTATGTTAAAAAACCCCGAAGAAAACATGTTACTTGTTCAATTAATAAACAGTTTGTTTGATGACAAATCGCTAAAGATGAAATTGGCCTCCCTTTCTGTCATTGCGTTTTTTTGTTTTGTTTTTTTTAACGATATTCGACTTTTGCTCCTCGATTGTCAAATGGCATTTTTGGCAGAAATGCACATCCCTATGCGAGGTGAACTATTCTCAAAGACTTACTTTTAGTCATTATTTGGGTAGCACACATATTATAAATGCCTTCGGGAGAATTCAAATGAGCCATTTTAATCTAGATTAATCTAGATTAATTTTAAAATTAATCTAGATTAATCTAGATTAAAAAAATTAATCTATGCCCACCTCTAATTTAATGACAAGTCTGCATTGGGCTCCAATGCTATTGTTCAAGGGTTTGGTGGTGGTAAGCTGTCCTTACCCATGCATAATCTTACCCTCCAAACCGCTTTGGTGTCTGGGGAGGTTGTTGTCGCTCTTTGTCCTCATATTCCTATTGAAGGTGTGTCTTTCATATTAGGCAATGACCTGGCTGATGGTAAAGTGCTTGCTGCTCCTGAGGTGGTTCCTTTCCCAGTAGCATCTAAAAGCCCAGATGAACTTGAAAAGCAATTTCCAGATATGTTCTTTGTTTGTGTTGCTACTCGTGCTATGGCAAAGAAAAACCAAGCCAAAACCTCTGACTCAGAGATTACGCTGTCTGACACCTTCATGGTAAACCTTGATACATTAGTGTTTGGTATAGTGTTCTCCTCTCGTGAAGAGCTAAAAGTGGAACAAGGAAAAGATACAACTTTGGTTTCCCTCTTTGAAGAGGCTGTTTCTGAAGATGCAGTTACTGCTGTTTCTTGTGGGTACTTTGTGAATGATGGATTGTTAAAAATTGTTAGAAAGTGGACTTCTCCTAAGATGTCTTGCTATGACGAGTGGAGTAGTGTGTTTCAGGTTGTCGTTCCTAAGGCTTATCGCTCTGGTGTCTTGCAACTGGCTCATGATCATTGTTTTGCGTGTCATATGGGCATCAAAAAGACTTAAGATCGGGTGCTGAAGCATTTTTTCTGGCCTGGAGTAAAATCTGATGTTGCACAAAACTGTACAACATGCCATGTGTGTCAAACTGTTGGTAAGCCTAACCAGAAAATTTCACCTGTGCCTTTACATCCCATTCGTTATTGGAGAGCCCTTTGAGCAAATCTTGATTGATTGTGTTGGTCCACTCCCTCACACTAAATCAGGTAACCAGTACTTACTGACCATCATGTGTGCTGCTACTCGGTTTCCTGAAGCTATACCTTTACGCAGGATTACTGCTCCAGCAGTTTCTAAGACCATGATTAAGTTTCATACTGTAGAGAGTTTGAAAGAGATGGGATGAGGGAACCCCTTTACTCCTCTTTGGGGCTAGAGAAGTGACCCAAGAGTCCCTTGGTTTCAGTCCAGCTGAACTGGTGTTTGGCAATACTGTGTGGGGTTCACTGAAACTTTTGAAGGAGAAGTGGTTGGAAAATCAGCCTTCTTCTACTAACCTCTTAGACTTTGTGTGTAACTTTCGGTCTAAGCTTAACCCTCTGGGGTAGGCAGATTTTTTTCACATAGCAGAAAAATAGACTTAAAATACTCAATAATTTCTGGTCATACAGAGTTAAGAAATATGAAAAAATAAACTGTCAAATGTCTACTTTTTATGTGCCCACCTACAATCGAAATAAAATATTGTGCTTTTGTAAAATAAAGAAAATAAACAAGGTGTGCTTTTTGCCTCTCCGTCTCCATGAACTTTTTTTGAACTGAGAATTGTGTAAGTGTTTTATTCTTGTGCTTTGTTCTAATCACGATATAGAATAACGTTATTGTCCGTAAACGCAAAAATAGCCTGCTGTTTAAATTTGAATCATGTTTTGTGTGTGTGTGTGTGTGTGTGTGTGTGTGTGTGTGTGTGTGTGTGTGTGTGTGTGTGAGAATGAATGAATGAACGCAGAGATGCGTACTGTTACAGACGAAATAAAAGACAACATTTCGTTGACTAGTTTTGGATAGATTATAAAGTTTTTACTCTAAAATAGACATCAAATAATCTTTTGTTAGCAGTTTATTTATGTATAGATATATATTTTGGTAGAAAGTTGTCTAAAATATTGTGCTTTAATATGTAATGTTTCATGATCAAATTAAATATGTACAGGTCTAAGTTGCATCCGTTTCCAGGACAAGCCTTACCATCTTTACCAAGAGAGCCTCTCCGTTAGTTTGGTGCTACAGTTACATGAATCATTCAGCACAACATTGCTAACATTTGTTATCTTGGTTATTTACAGATACGTTAATGAAGCTAAGTGACACGCAGCTAGAAGCTAACGTCAATGTTTTCTAATGTTTGGCTAACTTTACGTTAGAGATGTAAAATATAACGTTCAAATACGTTGTTGACTTATGTTATGGCTATATTGCATGTCCCTAATCAATTGTCGTTGCAGCAGCTTACATCACTTTACAAATGGAGACGCTCCCTCAACCTATAAGGGTTCGTGTGACGCATGTTTCCATATATGGACATAACCTGTTGTAGTGGGCGTGGTTCACTGGAGTTTCCTAGGATAAATGAACCATGATGTGGGACACCTGTAGCGCACAAAGAGACTCCATGCTGCAAGAATATCCAATTCCCCTTTCAACCATACATGATAATGAACGTTTGAGCAAGACTGACAAATTCAGTTATTTGAAATCATTTTTGACCGGCACAGCAGCGAGTGCAGTAACAGGCCTCGCTTTGTCTAATATTAATTATGACACTGCCATCGATCTGCTTAAAACCCGATTTGGCCGAAAAGATCTAGTAATTAATGCTCACATGAATAAGTTACTGAACATGACTCCCGTAAATCGAGCAACTGATGTGAGCGCTTTACGCAAATTGTATGATGACTGTGAGATACAGGTGCGTAGCCTTGACGCACTAGGTGTTGTAGCGGACACCTATGGAAGTTTATTATGTCCTATCTTGTTGAAATTGATTCCAGAAGATATTGCTCTCGAATTTACTAAATCAGAAGCTGACAATGTTCTTAAAGCAAAGGAGTTGATGGACTTTCTGAAAAAAGAAGTGGAAAGTAGAGAAAGAACTGAGAATCTCATTCAGAAGAAAGAAGTGTTTCAAAAGGAAAGGAGGAATGCTGCAAGTGACAAGGAGCGCGCGCCAGAGCGCAGGACGAAAAGGTTTAATACCGGAAACATAGCCTCCTCTGCCGCAGCATTCCATATGTCGAGTCTGAATGACAGTGACTGTTTGTTTTGTGGTAAGCCTAATCATAGCTCTACTGATTGTACTGAATCCACAGTGGATATTAGAAGAGAAAAATTGAGACGACTAGGCAGGTGTTTTGTATGTCTAGGACCTAGACACATTGCGCGCAATTGCAGGGCGTATGGTATTGCATGTGCACAGTGTGGCAAAAGACATTATAAAACAATTTGTAACCAACAGTCAACTCAGGCACGAGAAACATTGATAAACTCAGAGATAGATACTGCTCAAGCTCAATGTTCAGTTTCGCCAGGTGATTGTAATGATAGAGCAGTGTTGTTACAAACTGCAACCGTTTGGGTAGATACGCCACGACAAAGCCAAATAACTAGATGTTTGTTAGATGGGGGGAGTCAACGTAGCTTTATCCGTGAAGATATTTCTAAAGCTTTGAACCTACCAGTAGTGGGTACAGAAATAATTAAGCTACATGTATTTGGTTCCGTAAATGCCAAAAGAATGACAGTAAAAAAGGTTAAGGCTAGTCTGAGAAACCTAAAAACAAATGTGTCTGTTAAAGTTGAATTATTAGAAACCCCAAGTGTATGTTCATCTAACATTAAAATGGCGAACGAAGAAGTCAGACACTCTCTTGAAGCAAAAGGACTCCAAGTTGCGGATCACCCTGTAAGAGGCATGGAACAGGAAGGTCTTGGAATTCTCATTGGAGGAGATTATTATTGGAAAATTGTTTCAGGAAACACAGAGAGGCTGGAAAATGGACTTGTGGCTGTAGAGAGCAAATTCGGATGGTTAATTCAAGGAACTGTCTCCCTCCCTGTAATGAATGTTACAACTGAAACAGTGGATGTAAATGCTCTGCATATCTGCGTCGGTGAAAAACAAGCACTGACTGAACAGTTGCGTAGTTTCTGGGAGACTGAGTCGTTGGGGATTACGGACATCAAACAGAACCCAGAGACAGATGTGCTGTGGAAATTTGAGCAGTCCGTAAAGTACCTACAAGGGAGATATGAAGTTAGTTTGCCTTGGCGAGAAGAGAATATTAATTTGGCTACTAATTACTGTACTGCTAGAAATCGTTTGAACGGCCTTGTAAAACGTTTTCATAATAATAACGAGTTGTATGAGCAATATGATGACGTAATACAAGAATATATAGCTGAGGGAATTATCGAAAATGTAACTAATGTTGAGACCGAAAATCCAGTGTATTATTTACCTCATCATCCCATAATCAAAGAAAGAAGGAGTACAACGAAGTTGCGAATTGTATTTGATGCGTCATCTCATGAACGAGAAAGCCGCTCACTTAATGAATGTCTCTTAACGGGGCCGAATCTGAACCCAGATTTGCTGAGCATTTTGATAAAATTCAGACAGCACAGAGTGGCTATGATGGCAGATATAACGAAAGCCTTTCTGCAAATTGGCCTGAATGAGAAAGACAGAGATGTGCTTAGATTCTTGTGGTTCAAAGAAAAACCCACCCCTTATGAAGAGATTAAGGTGGTAAATATGAGAATGACGCGTGTGCCATAAGTCCCTTTCTATTAGCTGCCACTATCAGACACCATCTTAAGAAATATGAAGAGAAATATCCTGAAGAAGTCAAAGTGTTGGATGAATGTCTATATGTGGACGATTTCATAACAGGAGCAGACGATGTGGAAAATGCAATCAAATTGTCCCAGAGAGCCAAAGAAATAATGTCAAGTGCAAGTATGAAATTATGCAAATGGAACACAAATTCGTTTGAGTTGCAAAATGAATGGAACCAACGAAATAAGGATGAGATAGTGGAAATTAAAGGCCAAAATCCGCTTAAAGTTCTTGGTCTAATGTGGAACAGAGTCACTGATGAATTCATGTTTGAAACTAATGAACTGATTGCATTTTTGCAGAATAAAAGAGACACGAAACGAGAGGTCTTACAAGCAGCTGCGCGTATATTCGATCCCATTGGATTTTTGTCCCCGTTTACCATTCGTGTCAAATGTCTGTTTCAAGAGATGTGGGAGAGAGGAATTTCATGGGATGAAGATCTTCCCAGTGATCTCGCGCAAACCTGGCATCAATGGTGCTCAGAGGTACCCTATTTGAAAAGGATAAATATCTCACGTCGTTATGATAATGATGCTGAAATTAAATGTGATGAATCGAGTGTAAATAACACAGTTGAACGTGAGATTCATGTATTTACAGACGCCAGTGAGAAGGCCTACTGCGCCGCGGCATATTTGCGGTGCGTAAAAAGAAATGGAGAGTGTATAACCAGTCTGATTGCTTCCAAAACTAAAGTTGCTCCATTAAAGAAAATGACACTACCCAGGTTGGAATTAATGGGAGCGATTATCGGAGCTAGACTTGGAAAATTCATAATGAATAACCTGAATGTGAGTGAAATGTATTTCTGGACTGACTCTATGATAACTTTTCATTGGATTAGGAGCAGTTCCAAACAGTGGAAACCGTTTGTGGAGAATCGAGTAATTGAAATTCAAAGTCTGACATCACCAGAAAACTGGAAACATTGTTCTGGAAAGGAGAACCCAGCTGACCGCGGAACGCGTGGAATGAGCGCTCAAGCGCTCCAGAAAGAGACGTTTTGGTGGCACGGGCCGGAATGGTTGAAAGACGGCTCGCAGACGCATGACACCGAATCTCCAACAATGAATGAAATTGATGTGAAGGAGTATGTTGTTCAAAAAACAATAATTGATCCAGACTGTAAAGTTGCACCGCTGTTTGATTTGAACAAGTACAGCAGACTCAAACGAGTTTTAAGAATTACATCATGGATACAGCGTTTTGTGCATAATGCACGGACACAGGAAAAGCGCTGTGGACCATTGCGTACAGATGAGATTCAACAAGCAGAGCAGTACTGGATCAAGCGAATTCAAAGTGACAGTTTCTCAAAGGAAATAAGTAGCTTGTTGAAAAATGATGAGATGAACAGGAATTCAAAAATCATTTCATTAAAACCATTCCTGGATGAATGTGGAATTCTGCGCGTGGGAGGGAGATTACAGGAAACAAACTGGTCCTTTACCCAGAAACATCCGTACATCTTACCAGGTAATGATGTGTTTTCAGAACTTTTGATCAGAAACGCACATGAAGAAGTGATGCATTCAGGTCTACAAGCCACTCTTAATCAATTGAGAGAAGTGTATTGGATACTGAAATCCAGACAGATGACAAAGAGTTATGTCAAGCATTGTTTAATCTGCAGACGTGCACGGGTAAAGGCGGGCCAACAGGTCTGTGCACCATTACCAAAAGAACGCATTAACGAGGCTCAAGCTTTTGAAATTACTGGAGTTGACTTTGCTGGTCCAATTTATGTGAAACCAGAAAACAGGAAGGCATATATTGCTTTATTCACATGCGCCGTAACCCGAGCTGTGCATTTAGAACTTGTTTCTGATTTGACCACTGATGCATTCTTGCTTGCCTTTAAAAGGTTTATTGCTAGACGTGGTATCTGCAGTGTTATTTATTCTGACAACGCTAAGACCTTCAAGAAGGCTGAAAAAGATTTGAAAATCCTGTGGACATTAATAAACGGTAAAGAAATACAAGAATTGTTTGCAAACAAGAGGATTAGATGGAAGTATATCGTGGAGCGTGCGACTTGGTGGGGTGGCATGTGGGAGCGTTTGGTGAGATCTGTTAAGACGTGTCTACGAAAGGTACTTGGGAGGTCATATCTCAAATTTGAGGAACTCCAAACCCTGATCTGTGAAGTGGAGGCTGTGATAAATTCCCGCCCCCTTTCTTATTTGCACACAGATATTAGTGAACCTTCGCCTCTTACTCATTTTCTGACCGGACAAAGAATAACTACTCTTCCTTCCTATCCGTCACATGATTCCAGTTTGGTGAAATTGACTGCCATTCAGCTCAACAAAAGACTACAGTATCGACAGTTATTGACTACTCAATTTTGGAATCGATGGAAAAGGGAGTATTTGATGGAACTTCGTTCTGCACACCATGTGAGTAATTCATTCAAACCATCTACATTTAAAATTGGAGATGTTGTATTGATTCACGATCATAAACAACTCAAGCATATGTGGAAGATGGGACGTATTGAAGAGACCTTTATGGGAAGAGACGGTAAAATCAGATCGTGTGCTGTGCGATTGTCGTCTGGATTTGTGTATAGGAGACCTGTACAATTACTCTACCCTTTAGAAGTGGATAAACATTGACTAATGACAAGTTCATCGGGCCGGAGTTTGTTATGGCTATATTGCATGTCCCTAATCAATTGTCGTTGCAGCAGCTTACATCACTTTACAAATGGAGACGCTCCCTCAACCTATAAGGGTTCGTGTGACGCACGTTTCCATATATGGACATAACCTGTTGTAGTGGGCGTGGTTCACTGGAGTTTCCTAGGATAAATGTACCTGCTGCAAGAATATCCAATTCCCCTTTCCCCACGCAACTTAGAGTTTTAAAGTAATAGAAAATAAAGTAAATTCAAGCATCAAGAATTCTTCTGGTCGAAGTCTTTCCTTGTACACAACAACTTATCTTAGAACAGATGTAGACATCCTTGTTTAATTTATCCACGTTTAGTTGGTGTTGTGGTCTACCATAACTTAATCTAGACACTTATCTCGGTTGAGATGTGGTTTGGGAAAGGGTAAAAAATACACGCCGTCGCCCAGCCTCTCGGGATACCTAGTGTCAGAGTTGCATGTACTCCATGCCAGGCTTGTGCACAATTCAGAATTAAATTGAGAATGACTCCTCAATTCTAATTCAATTCTTGAATTGAATTGAATTTGAATTTATGTCAAAAACAGGATCTAGAATTACAATTCGAATTTGAATTAAAGGAAGCAGAATTGCAATTCAAAACAAATTCTAAGAAATTCATATAGATATTTTAAGTGAAGTGTTTATCAATGAAGCTTTACAGTATATTTCAGATATGATTGCATTACATATTCTATAAATGATATTAGTTTAAACTACTAGTACAGATTACATTAACAGGAAATATTTTCCCTCAGCAATGAATGTTAAAAGCTCTAGTCACAGAACAAATAATTTAGTTTGATTTATTGTAAAACTCACTGTCTGTGAGTTGCTTTGCAATTACATTGAAATAAACATGAGTTTTAATTGAATGCATCTTGAGAGTGTTTATTTGGTCCAGAAACAGTATAAATTATATATAAATGAGGCCATAAATGATGTTGAAAATATGTCCACAATGGCCACATTTGAACTAGTTTTTAACCTTGTACGAAGAGGGTTCATGAATGTCAATATCGGACGTGCAGAACACGTCAAAAAAAGACGTAATTAAAACTTTCATTCTGGCTCCTCAGTGGACATCTTTTCAACGTACGACTTTTGTGACAAAGACGTTAAAAAGACATCTTTTGGACATCGCTAACTGTAATGAAATTATGTTATTGAATTACAAAATGAATGTAATTGTATTTAGTTGTATTACTGAGGTAAAATGTGAAATTTAATTAGTTACTAATCAAATTAAAAGGAAATTGCTTTACATTGATAAAGTAATCCAAATAAAGTAATCCAAACCACATTTATAATGGGTAACTTATAACAGTAACTGCAATTACATTTCCAAAGTAACCTTCCTAACGCTGAAAGTATGTGAGATTCAACACATTCTTTCTGTTGTGTGACTGAGTGGAATTTCTTTGAATTGCCATGAATTTAATTCCACTTCCTGTCATTCCAATTCAAATTCAAATTCAACTTCGTGTGAGGTCAATTCAATTCAAATTCCAATTCATGAATTGAATGGAGGCCAATTCTGAAATTCTGAATTTTGCACAAGCCTGCTCCATGCACACCGTTTGACCATTTTAAACTTAAAATGACAAGAAAAAACATATAAAAACGAATGAAAACCGACTAACTGCAATGCATTTCAATGGACGAGGAAGCAGAGAATGTCTGAGTGTATTGGGAGCTATGCGCACAGTGATTGGCTCATCGCGTTTGGGGGCGTGGCTTAGCCATAGGTCAATTAAGCAACCTCCTTACAGAGTCAACCCTGTTAACCCTCTGGGGTCGAAAACCGCGTGCCCGCGTTTTGCTGGATTTTTTCCTTATCAGTGCAAAAGAGAATCAAATTACTCTGTTAATTTTGATCTTAAATATAAGTGTTGTACATCATTAGATCCTGTTAAGTTTCTATTTTTTTTTGTGGATACTCACAATAAAAACAAAGTGTTGTGCTTTTCGTCAAACAAAGAAAAATAAACATGATGCGCGTTTTCCCTTCTCTCTGTCTTTGAGGTCCGTTCTGAAACGCGTCCGAAACATTCACTTTAACTCTGTCAATACTTGTCACAGAGATACGAGAGATGTCTCTTTATGAAGCTGAGATTCTCTTCTTTCAAATGAAGTATTTTTTTTTTTTTTTAAATATTTCCAGTTTATGTAATCCGTTTGAAACCAAGGAGAGTTACAGTTTTTTCGCTCTCGCTTCATTATATATAATTAGGTGAGCCCGCCACACCCCCAGCGCTTTTGACATGGTAAATAGGCGATATGCATCGCACACGCGGCACGCCCCCGATCACTGCATAACAACATGAAGATTCTTCATCAGAGATTCACTGATAGTTCATCGCGTTTTAGGGATGGAAGCACGCTAACGTTACTCCTTCAGAGGATTATGGACAGCTGGGAATAATTAACCTTTTCCTCAGTGGAATTTGAAACTCAGACGAGCGGTTGCATTTTGAAGAACGGATTGACCCCGAGGATACAAGTTCGGAGTAAGTTTAGTGTTTTATAATTCCTTTTCTGATCATAGAGCTCAAATGCATTTTCAGACTATAGTAAATATTAACTCACAACGTTCGTGTAGGCCTATACGCTCGTGTAAACTTTTTAAATAACTGCTTAGTTTGTAATGATTTAGTGAAATATATTGATCTGCAAATTTTGTTTGAGTTCTCCTGTGGTCTAGTGGTTAGATGAATTGCCAAGCGTGTCAGAGGTTACAGGTTCAAATCCACCACTAGCATATTTTTTTTCTCTCATCAAAACCGAATATGTTCATCAGTGGTTACAGTCTATATCAAACACACACGTATATAGGACACACGTTTGTGTGCATTTTATTTTGTGATTTCACCGGAATGAATAGTGTCCGCAATGGCAATAGATTGAAAAGCACGTTCTGTGCGCGCGCCGCCACAAGAGACTCACTGTATCCATGACACTGATAGCAGGACACGAGCGCTCAGCTTGAGTTCAAAAACAAAACATTTTACCTCTAGATCTCTTATTTAAGAGCGGACTAAATGAATGATCTACTAGTTAACTAGAGATGTTTTATTTGTATTAGGTACAGCCGTTCATTGAGTGTATCAGTAAATGCGTGCGGTCGATGAGCCATAAACAGATACTCGCGGTTACGCAGTCTACCAATCAATAGATGTTTCTCTGTCCATCAACAGATACATTGTGCATCTATAATCATAATAGTCCATCAGTTTACTTTGGATAATGTGCTAACAGTTTTTTGCTTTTGTTTTGTTGTGTTTACATCGTCACCATCAGCCTTCAGAAATCATTCTGATATAATTTTTTTTTAAAATCAATGTTGTAAACAGTTATGCTGCTTAATTTTTTTTAACCTGTGATAGTTTTTTTAGGATTCTTTGAATGCACTTTTTTTATTTATATAAGCACTATATAAGCAATATTTTATATATTTTTTTATATAAGAAAAAACAAGTTTGGTCTTTTTATGTTTTTTTTTTTTTTTAAAGGAAGTGTTAAGTGATATGAATGACTTTAAGTCTTTATGTTCTTAGGAAAGATTTCTATTTTGAATAAATGCTGTTCTTTTTAACTTTTTATACATCGAATCATTCTTAGTTCAGGCTGCCTCACAGCACCTTGATGGGGCATTAGCACATTGGGGGAGTGTCTTTAGTCTCCCCAGGTGTAAATCACATTAATATTCATGGGCATTAACACTCCCACGCATACAGCAGTAATGACCCAAAAACTGATGTAAGAAATTCAAATCGTTATATTGATCTTTCTGAAAGAGTGGTCAGAATGATTTTCACTTCATTTTGAAGTAAAAGTTCTAGCCTACAAGAATAGTAACTCAAAAGTATTGTTTTCAACTATTCAGTATGTGTTAAATGGCCTTATTGCGGTGACATTTTTTTTCCCAAAACGTACTAACCACGCATATTATTTTTTTTCTATAAAATGCAAACATGTACATCCATTTTGCTCACATATTATTGTAGCAGAGTTTGTGCTGAATACAGCAAATTTATATGTTGGCAAATGGTATGTTTTAAGTAGCTGAAATAAGCACAAATGTCAGGGCATACCAAAACACAGAAAGAGCCCGAAAACAGCTCAGACCCAGAGGGTTAAGCATCAGCTTTTACATAGGTAAGTAGACTATATGCTGCAGCATGGCATTGCTGAACCTACTGCTAGTTCATGGAGTTCCCCATGCCTGCTTGTGGATAAGTCAGATCATACACCTCGTTTTTGCACAGGCTTTCGCAAAGTCAATTCTGTCACCAAGCCTGATTGTTAGCCTCTTCCACGATTAGATGACTGTATTGACAGAGTAGAATCCGCAACATTTGTTACAAATTTGGACCTCTTAAAGGGATACTGGCAAGTCCCTCTCACTCAGAGGGCCTGTGAAATATCTGCTTTTGTAACACCAGATGATTTTTGTCAGTATCGTGTTATGGTTTTTGGGATGCGGAATGGACCAGCCACTTTTCAGCGTATGGTAAATACGGTGTTGAAAGGAGTAGCAGATTGTGAGGCTTATCTTGATGATGTGGTTATTTACAGCTCTAACTGGTCTCAACATGTAGTCCAGCTGAAAAAGGTGTTCCATATGCTTGCTGCTGCTAATTTGACTTTGAACCTTGCCAAATGTGAATTTGGACAGGCCACAGTAACATACTTGGGCATGGTTGTTAAAAGCTCTAGTCACAGAACAAATAATTTAGTTTGATTTATTGTAAAACTCACTGTCTGTGAGTTGACTATTATAATGTTCTTTACTGGTATCCAAACGGTTCAAGGTCCAAATGACAGTTTCAGTGCCATTTGTACCTTGAACCGTTTGGATACCAGTAAAGAACATCATATGGAGAAAAATCCTGGAATGTTTTCATCAAAAACCTTAATTTCTTTTCGACTGAAGAAAGAGAGACATGGACATCTTGGATGACATGGGGGTGAGTAAATTATCAGCAAAAGTTTTTTTAAAAGTGAACTAATCCTTTAACACTACATGAAAGAGGATATCAGAAAAAGCACAATAGGGGCACTTTAAAATGACAGCAGATATCTAAAATCACAAATGCAGAATATTGCAAAGAAGATTATAAAATAGAGATCTAACAGTGTACCTTCTTATAAACGGCTGCCGTGATGGCTGTGCGTACTTTCATGCCCAGGATAAAACATCGCTGGAAATACTGTTGCAGAATAACGGACTGTATAAACGCCACCAGCAGAAGCAGGACTGCGTACAGGTATCCGGTCCACGCGTGACTCGATTTGTCCTGAACGAAGGCTATCATTAACCTGTGACAAAACCATTGGTGGACGAAGTACACATACCATGTACTTGAGTTAAAGTAAAGATTCTCAAGGTAAAATATTCAAGTAAAAGTAGAAGTGCTGCCTTTAAACATTCACTTAAGTAAAAGTACAAAAGTATTTGCCTTCAAATGTACAGTTTTTGTATCATAGTATCCAAGTACTATGATTTTATGGCTATAATGTCACAAGACTCTTGCTTAACTTAGTCTACGTGAAGACTAATGTCACTCTTGGCACACCAATATATTAACAAAATGACATTAATTAGTCATATATATATATATATATATATATATTGAATTGAATACATTTTTTGTGTGTTTAATTTTGGAGGGAAGGGGACTGTTCCCATAAGGTAAAATACATTTACAGTATTTACTGTATATATTTTTTATTCACATAAACATGCACAACGCCATTAAATATATATATATATGTGTGTTATGGGAGCAGCCAATTTCCCTCCAAAATTAAACACAAAACCGTATTAATGCAATTTACTATAATAAAATGGTAATGTTTCTGCTACTCCCCAGAAAGAAAATGTTATTATATGCAAGTAATTTTAGTGTCATCGTAATAAGCAATGTACATTATGCGTCAATTGTTACCGATAATTGCTGCAATAATAGCTGCTGCTCTCTGCCCCGCTTAAAATCATTGGCAACTCGATTTCTTTGGAACTATTGAGAGCTACACGAATCACGAATTTTAGGCTCTGTATTCAAGTTCAAAACAAAGCGCGCGGCTGTACTGTGATTGGTGTCTCGTTTGACCTGTCACGTTTTTATCCACTCATAAATAAAAAGGAACGACTGATTTTGAAAATGTAGTAGAGTAAAAAGTAAGATATTTGACTTTGAAATATAGTGGAGTTAAAATAAAAGTCTCCCCAAATTTAAGTACATTAACGAATTACATTTACATCGTTACTGTCCACCACTAGACAAAACACATTATATTTCTCCACTAGATTCAGAAAGAACTAATAACTGATAAAAACTGCCCAGCTAACAAAAATATGTTCTAAGAACGCTTTGCTAATGTTCCCATTAAGTTATAAAAACTTTGTTCTCTGATCATTAAAAATGTCCATTTTTTAAAATGTTTTTCTTGCTTAGGCGAATGTTAAGGAACGTGTGTGTGTGTGTGTGTGTGTGTGTGTGTGTGTGTGTGTGTGTGTGTGTGTGTGTGTGTGTCTGTGTGTGTGTGTGTGTGTGTGTGTGTACACCTTCTGTCTGTCTGTACCAGTTTAAGTTATATTATTGTAAGTAAAACGCTTTGCATTGGAACTTTGGAGGTCCACCCTCTGCCCGACTCGGAGAACCAGAGCAACGGGCAGGGACCCCCACCGTGGTCCACCCTCTGCCTGACTCGGAGAACCAGAGCTGCCTCACATTCCCGGCCTCCACCCTCACCTGCGCACCGGCCGGACCCGGGGGTCCCACATTTAAGCCCGGGCATTAATATCCCAGCCCACCCGTGCCTCCAAAAAAAACGCGCCACTGGTACCCCGAAATGGACTTAGGTTTTGGCTGGGCTGTTCGGCCCTCACTGTGACAAAAGCTTGTTCATAACTTTGAGAGAACTTTTTTGTTCTAACATGTTTGCAGACCATAAAGTCCAAGTCTAAATTCTTGTGGTACAAGAAAATATTGAGAAATTCAGAGCACTTACTTGAGAAGTTGTGGACTAGCAAACGCCAGCAGATCTTGTATGAGTTTGAAGAACGCTGACTCTAGAAGAACACCTTTGAAGGATTTAACGATGGTGGGAATCAGCCAGGACTGAGGATAGTCAGATTCAGAATCCTTCTTCGCTTTCTTTTTGTCTTTCTTTTTTCCCGTCTCCTCCTAATAAGAAATATAGTGAGTGTGTCAGTTAGTCTTTAGATTATCTTTGTTTTGACAGATTATGGTACGGTTATGATGGATTAGCCCATCGAATTGCAGCGTACATTCATTAAATCAAACAAAAGAAACGAAATACAAAGCTAGAAAGAGAAAGAAGGTGAACAAAACAGTGTGTAAATCACAATCAGTGAAATTAATCTCTTAAATACACAAGATAATCAACTCAATACAAAACAGGTCATCACAAAACACTAATCAATCAAACAATCAAATTCATTCATTAAGTTACGATCAATATGGATTCAGGAGTGGTCGATCGACTTCAATGGCAGTAATTAAATTAGTTGATTACCGGTATATAACATCTGCATTAGACAAAAAGTATTCTACTTTGGGTGTTTTTGTCGACCTCAAAAAAGCCTTTGCTACCATAGATCATAAATTGTTAATGAATAAACTAGAGCAGTATGGTTTTACAGGCCGTGCTTACTCTTGGTTAGAAAGCTATCTTGACAATAGACACCAGTAAGTTCATTTTAATGAGCATCAAGCAGAAATGCGTAAAGTAACTTGTGGGGTGCCCCAGGGTTCTTTGATTGGTCCTAAGTTGTTTATTTTATATATTAATGACATCTTTAAGGTATCCGATTTGTTAAAATGTGTATTATTTGCAGATGACACAACACTGTATGTATCTGGGGAAAATCTTCACCAACTAATTATTGATGTGACTAGAGAACTATCCAGAATAAAGCAATGGTTTGACCGAAATAAACTATCTTTTAATTTAAGTAAAACCCAATATATTATATTTGGTAATCGACAAATTAAAACCAGCATGAGCTTAAAGATTGATGATGTGGAACTAGAAAGGGTAAATGAAAACAAATTTCTTGGAATAATATTAGACCGTCTCGGTTACGTATGTAACCCTCGTTCCCTGAGTGAGGGAACGGAGACGTTCCGTCGGAGGACGACGAATGGGGTTTCGCATAGAAAGCCTATCAACTTCGAGTATACAAAACGAGCCAATGGCAAACAAATGTCATGGGTCTGCGGAATTTGCATGACGTAACTCCGCCCCACCTCGTGGGTATATAAGGAGGAAGTCCTGCATCTAGCAGATATGTTTCTCTTCGCTGAGGAGCCAAGACTGAGCTCAGGCGATCCCCGCGGTATACAGCGGAAGTGGCAAGAAGACGGAACGTCTCCGTTCCCTCACTCAGGGAACGAGGGTTACATACGTAACCGAGACGTTCCCTTTCGTTCGTCACTCCGAGTTCCGTCGGAGGACGACGAATGGGGTTACCAGTCTAATCCGCCCCCCTTCACAGCTGTCTTCCAGTGCCCTGCGTAAATCTGAGATCCCTGTCATACTGGACAAGTGGGACTCCTATTTAACACAGGAATACCAAGGTACACTGGGGAGCATATCCCAAGATATAGAGGGGTATGCAGGATATACCCAGCCCAACGGGGGCGAAGGATGCATACGGGGAATACACTGGGGTATCCAGCCGCAGGTGGAAAGTTTTAAACCCCAGGGAGTGGCAAGGTGGCTTGCCAAGGGAAGACACATGCTCAGAGAGGCTTACAGTGGGAATACACATGTGGGGGTAGCTCCGTAGAGGGACCATGCACACGGGAGGCACCTAGCCGACGCACAGGTACAAAGACACTGGGTCGACGTCAGGAGTGCAGGAGGAACTCAGGGCTTTCGGAGAAGCTCACCTGAGGAAAATATCGCACGTATCCAGTCCGTGGAGTGGAATGGCGAGCAAGCGAAGACACCTGAGCGGGTCCTAGTACCGGCTGGTTGAAGCGAGTACACGAGAGGACACAGGCTCCACTCGGAGATTATAGAATCTGGCGAATGTGTTGGGTGTCGCCCAGCCTGCAGCTCTGCAGATGTCTGTTAGCGAGGCGCCATGCGCTAACACCCAAGAGGATGCCACACTCCGGGTGGAGTGGGCCGTCACACCGAGGGGGCACGGTCGGCCTTGCTGCTGGTATGCCAAAGCAATGGTGTCCACTATCCAGTGAGACAACCTCTGCTTGGAGAGAGCTCTTCCCTTCAGCTTCCCACCATAACAGACAAAGAGCTGGTCTGAGGTCCTGAAACACTGCGCGTCCTGTCTACATAGGTGCGGAGAGCATGTACTGGACAGAGCAGTGCCAAGGCTGGGTCTGCCTCCTCCGGGGCAGCGCTTGCAGGTTCACCACCTGGTCCCGAAAGGGAATGGTAGGAACCTTGGGCACGTATCCAGGCCGGGGTCTCAGGATCACGTGAGAGTAAGCCGGCCCGAATTCCAGGCACGCTTCGTCAACGGAGAATGCGTGCAGGTCCCCAACCCTCTTAATAGAGGCCAATGCAACCAGGAGCACTGTCTTCATTGACAGGAGCTTGAGCTCCACTGTTTGCAAAGGTTAAAAGGGAGCATGCTGCAGGGCAGTTAAGACCACTGCGAGGTCCCAGGAGGGAACGAGAGGGCGGCGAGGAGGATGTAATCTCCTGGCTCCTCTCAGGAACCTGATGACCAGGTCATGCTTTCCCACAGACTTACCTTCTATCAAGTCATGGTGTGCGGCGATAGCGGCAACATAGACTTTCAGGGTGGAGGGAGACAGCCTTCGCTCCAACCCAGCTTGAAGGAAGGAAAGCACAACGCTGATCGGGCATTTCCGGGGGTCTTCTCGGTGAGAAGAGCACCAGCTGACGAAGAGGTTCCACTTCAACGCATAGAGGTGTCTCGTGGACGACGCTCTAGCGGAAGTGATAGTAGCCACCACCAGAGGTGGTAGGGTACTCAAACCTACCTGGTCCCGTCCAGGAGCCAGACATGGAGGCT
The DNA here is from genome assembly GCA_036326025.1 of Chrosomus eos. Classification (NCBI taxonomy): domain Eukaryota; kingdom Metazoa; phylum Chordata; class Actinopteri; order Cypriniformes; family Leuciscidae; genus Chrosomus; species Chrosomus eos. The sequence continues at coordinate 37,741,977 of CM070833.1, forward strand.
CCAAAGATCGGGACGAGGGTGCCACAGGGTGCCCCGTCCCTGAGAAAGAAGGTCTTTCCTCAGAGGTATGGGCCAAGGAGGTGCTGTCGCGAGGAGTATGAGTTCGGAGAACCAGGTCCTGGTGGGCCAGTAGGGCGCAACCAGAAGGACCTGCTCCTCGTCCTCCTTGACCTTGCGCAGGAGATGCGCAAGAAGGCTCACTGGGGGAAACGCATACTTGCAGCCCCGCAGCCAGCTGTGCGCAAGTGCATCCGTGCCGACCTCGGTCAGGGAATAATACAGGGCGCAGTGGGTCGAGTCGTGGGAGGCAAACAGATCTATCTGTGCGTCGCCGAACTGGTCCCAAATCAGCTGACCGTCTGGGGATGGAGTCGCCATTCGCCAGGGAGGGCTGAAACCGTGAGAGCTCGTCGGCTGCACAGTTCAGGGCTCCGGGAATGTAAATAGCATGAAGGGACCTCAGATGCTTCTGACTCCATAAGAGGAGGTGGCGAGCGAGTTGCGACATACGGCGCGAGCGTAGACCACCTTGATGGTTGATGTACGCTACTGTGGCGGTAATGTCTGATCGGACTAGTACGTGTTGACCCCTGAGCAGCGCTCGAAAGCGGTGCAGGGCAAGGCGTACGGCCAGCAACTCGAGGCAATGACATGCCATACTGCAACATTACATGCGAGTATCACCGCTTCAGGAGCAAGCCTGCTCAACACCTAAGTGTGAAGAAATTCACTGAACCTTCAGGGGCATTTCTGCTCAACACCTGAGTGTGATAAATCTCACTGAATTTTTCAGGAGCATTTCTGCTCAACATGAGAGTGTGACAGCATGTCCATTGCACATGGCACCCCAGCCCGTGGTGGCATCTGTTGAGACAACAACATGCCGGGAAGCTCGTTCTAGGGGCACTTGGGCCTGTAGAACTGAGGTTCGCTCACGGGTTGAGTAGGGACGGCAGGCCGGAGTAACTGGTACTCGAAGGTGCCGCGAGCCATGTCCACCTCGGGACTCGGTACAAAGCTGAAGCGGTCTCATATGAAGCAATCCGAGCGGCGTTGCCGCGGCTGCAGATGCCATATGCCCCAGGAGCCTCTGAAAAGTTTCAGTGGAACCGCACTCTTGTCCTGGAACTGTCTCAGACAAGTCAGCAGTGACTGCGCGCGCTCGCTCGTAAGCTGCGCGGACATGGCGACCGAGTCGATGTCCATACCGAGAAAAGAGATCCTCTGCACAGGGCAAAGTTTGCTCTTTTCCCAGTTGACCTGGAGGCCCAAGCGAGCTAGGTGCCGGAGCACGAGGTCCCTGTGTTCGCAAACCTGATCTCGAGAGTGAGCTAGGATCAGCCAGTCGTCGAGATAGTTCAGGATGCGAACCCCGTGAACCCGAAGGGGAACAAGGGCTGCCTCGACGACCTTCGTGAAGACGCGAGGAGACAGGGCTAGCCCGAAAGGGAGAACCGCGTACTGGTATGCCTGCCCCTCGAAAGCAAACCGGAGGAACGGTCTGTGTCGAGGAAGAATGGAGACATGAAAGTAGGCGTCCTTCAGGTCGATCGCTGCAAACCAATCCTGGGGCCGCACGCATTCGAAATGTGTTTGGCAGTGAGCATCTTGAACGGCATCCTGTGTCAGGAGCGATTCAGCACGTACAAGTCCAGGATCGGTCGTAACCCACCGGTTTTCTTGGGGACAATGAAGTAAGGGCTGTAGAAGCCGGACCTCATCTCGGCTGGAGGGACAGTCTCGATTGCACCCTTCGCCAGCAGGGCGGCAATCTCGGCTCTCATGATAGGGGCATAGCCACCGACCAGAGTGGAGAGGACTCCCCTGAAGCGGGGAGGAGACCGTGCGAACTGAATCGCATAGCCGAACCTGATTGTGCAGGCGACCCGGCGGACAGACGGGGAAGCTCTACCACAGGCGTCCCCCTGGAGGGGCAGCGAAGCGGAGTAACTGGCCCGGACGTGGGTGGCATAGCGGCCCGGTGTGGGGGCACAGTTAGTCTCCGCGCCCGGACAGAGGAGGCCAGAGAAGGACCAGCATTCCACGGGGGCGTGCTCTGTCGGGGGTCTGGCGACAGAGGGGGACAGGGCTGAGGCGGTCCGTGGACGACCCGCCGTGTCAACCGCCTCTGGGACAGAGGGGGACGAGGAGAGCGTGGCTTGTGGGCGGCACTCTGTGTCGTCCGAGAACTCTGTATGCTCAGAGACAAGAAGTCAGTTCTTGTTGAGTGAGGATTCTTCCCCAGCCCTCCACCGGGGAAAGGAGTGGCCCTGCTACCAACTCCTGGAAGAACTGAGACTTATCTCTGAGCAGCCCATCTCAAAAGCGCCGCTTAACCTGGCATTTAGCGGGGGGCGGGGCTGGAGAGGGCTGTGGCACCTTCCCTACGGTCTTCCAGAGCCAGCCCATTCTGGTGAACGGGGGGGTTGGAACCGTGGGAGGGCGCCATCGGCGGTGGGCAGACTGAGGGATCCGTTGCAGACGGCGGGGCCGTCGGCCAGAAAAACGTCAGTCTGCTCACGAGCGGTTGAGAATTGTTGGGCAGTAGCACTCAACCGCACCGCCGAAGAGGCCGACCTGGGATATGGGGGTGTCGGGCAGACGGGTCCGCCGGACATCCTGCACATCAAACCGGTCAGCCTCAGACTGGTGAACATCACCTGACTCCGAGAGCGTACGGCCACTTTCGTCGCTCAGAGAGCAAGGTCAGTGGCGGCGCGCAGCTCACTGAAGAGCGTCGGGTCAGTCCCGCCCTCGTGCACGTCCATGAGCATCTGGGTCAGGAGACCAGCAGAACGGTCATGGGAAGCAGTGAGGCGGCTGCCTGTCCTATGGCACTATAGGATTTCGCCACAGATTAGTGTAGACGAAAAGAACTACAGGCTTCGGACGGGTGCTTAGGATTGCGCCGGGAGCACTCTGAGGACACAGTAGCATCGCAACAGAGCGTTCAACCGGGGGGACCCCAGTGTACCCATGGGCAGCGGCCCGTGAGGGGAGGAAAGGCGGATGAGACCAACGAGCGGTCGTGAGAAGACCAGGGGTCTTCCAGGACTTCGAGATCTCATCATGCACGTCCGGGAGGAAAGATATTGGGGATTGCCGTGGACGCACTTGGTCGGCGGCCTCACCCAAAAATCAATCGTCCCAGGAAAGCATGGCCACCTAGTGATGCTGCTACAGACACAGCATCATCCTCTGTAGCTTCAAATGAAAACACACGGGCCACCCATTTTTTTTTTTTTTTTTTTTTTGGGTAGACTCGTGGAATCATTAGTTCGCTAGCGGGCACCGTCATGCAGGGGGGTTTGGCGCGTGGACAGATAGTCGGCGCCTATGCCAAACCGTAGCCCTCAGATCACCCTGGCCACCAGCCGAAGTAGCACCCCTCGGGGGGGCATTAGATCGGGGTGTGGCAGAGGGGACTCTCACTCTTGCGAGTTCACTGAGTCTCGACCGTAATGACGCGATGATCACATTCCCAGAGAGAACATGAGTCACCCACGAGCGCTGTTCAAGCATGATCAAAGCCCAAACATACTAGACAACACTCGTGCCCATCTGAGTCCGATACTAGTCCGCTGCAACCAGAAATACACGGGCGAGCCGTCTTTAAAAAGATGTGCCACATGCAAGCTCTTTTGTGAGAAAAACACTCAAGTGTCGAAGCGCCCGGGGAGACACACACTCTCTGGCAAACCACTGCACAGATAAGCAGGCAGCGCGCGCTCGCCGGTAGATCGCCGTCACACCAACACTGAGGAACTCGTTTGTAAAGCTGACAATTCAGAGATGGCTTGTGGAGTGAAGAAATAAACTTGGCTCCGAAGCGAAAACATATCTGCTAGATGCAGGACTTCCTCCTTATATACCCACGAGGTGGGGCGGAGTTACGTCATGCAAATTCCGCAGACCCATGGCATTTGTTTGCCATTGGCTCGTTTTGTATACTCGAAGTTGATAGGCTTTCTATGCGAAACCCCATTCGTCGTCCTCCGACGGAACTCGGAGTGACGAACGAAAGGGAACATAAACTATCCTGGAAACCTCACATCGCTCATGTTCAATCTAAATTGTCTAAAACAATAGCTATATTACATAAAACCAAGTACTTTTTAAATACGCCTTCTTTGTATATTCTGTATTGTTCTCTTATTGTTCCATATTTTTCTTACTGTGTTGAAATATGGGGGCATGCCTACACCACAAACACAAAACCCATTTTTATTTTACAAAAAAAAGCTATAAGGATAGTCAATTATTCCCTGTATAATGAACCGACAAATTCTATATTCTGTAAATTTAAAGCAATAAAATTTTCCGATTTAGTCAGTCTGAATACTGCCGTTTTTATGTTCAAAGTTAATAGGTAAATAGTGCCTGAAAATATACTATGTTTGTTTGAAAACAGGGAACAGAAATATAACTTAAGAGGAGAGAACATGTTTAAAAAACAGATGGTCAGAACAAACTTTAAAATGAGCACTATCACAATAAAAGGGGTCGACTTGTGGAATGGTCTCACTGATGAACTTAAGAGGAGCAATTCCATTCATTACTTTAAAAAACAGTTTAAAATCCTAATTTTTGACAAATATTCAGATGCTTAAGAAAAATGGTCCAAGATAAGTTTATGCATAATTGTTGTGCTTAGATTTCAATAATAATATAAGTAATAAAGAAATATTTGTAATCAAGTGCAGAGGTTTGTATGTATGTATGTATATATATGTATGTATACGAGTATATATGCAGTATGTGTATATAGGAATGTGTGTATGTATGCATATACATGTATATTGTTTATGTTGAAATTTTGATGGGTAGATGTTGTTCCCTTTATCGAAAAAGGGAACTTCGAGATGCGTCGAACGACACGGTGGGAACGCCTCTTGCGTGATTGCGTCTGAAGCATCTATGCCAACTAGTCCAATGGAATGAGAGAATGAGCGTCACGGGCGGGTGACGTCATGAACCAGGAAAGGATAAGAGCACTTCCGCTGCTCGCCGGCATTTAGCTTCTGTTGCCTCAGCAAGCGATCTGTGTCAAACTGTCTCTGTCTATTTATTGTTGTCTGTTACAATATTGTTGGAAACGTGATGGCTAAACAAGTTTACAAGCAGTGTGTTCCTCCCTGCCCGCGTTATTTAACGGGTGGGGACACACACGAGCTTTGTGTGATTTGTTTGGGATTTGAGCATGCAGCCTCAGCCTTCGAGGGGGCTGAGTGCCAGCATTGTGAGAAGCTACCGCTTCGCATGCTCAGATCCCGCCTGTCACTCTTTGATAAACAGAGTGGGCAGGCTCGCGATCCACAAGGATCAGGACCCGCGTCTGCCGAGGCAACGCGGAGAATGCATTCTTGGGGATCGCAGTTAGATCTCTCAGAGGGGTTCGAGACGGGTCCGCGGACCTTTTCTCCTTCCCTTCCTGGGAGATCTAGCTCTCCTCTCCCGGTGTCGGAAGCACGCTCTGCGGTTTCTCCCGCCCGGGAAGAGAGCTCTCCCTTTCTGCATTGTTCTTCTTCTGAGGAAGTTGATGTTATGAGTGTTGAAAGTGAGAATGCACACACGGGGAAAGAGACACACAATTTATTTCCCCGGCGTATGATGAGCTGGTGGATGTCATGTCACGAGCTGTAGAGAAGTTAAATATTGAATGGCCATCTGAGAATAAAAACACTCGCCCTAAAAGCAAGTTAGATGAGCGATTTCTCTCTTCAGCCACATTATGTCCACCACGAGGGCTCCCATTTTTCCCTGATTTACATAGTGAAATATCTAGATCTTGGAATAAGCCATATTCATCTCGTGTTTTTAGCCCTCAAACCACCACTTATTCAAGAATTAGAGGGCTAAAAGAATATGGTTATGAATCGATGCCCCAGGCTGAGCAAAATTTAGCGAGTTATCTCGCGCCTGGTCCAGCATCGACTATGAGAGCCCCAGTTTTGCCCACTAGACCGCTCAAAACTACATCTAATTTAGTGGGCAAAGCTTATGCGGCGGCAGGTCAAGCTGGAGCGTGCTTACACACTATGGTGCTGCTCCAGGCTTATCAGGCTGACCTGCTGGGGGATTTGGATAACAGTGAGGGTGTTAGTCATGACGATGTTCGAGAACTTCGTAGGGCTACCGATCTTTCTCTCAGGGCTACTAAAGAGACCGCTAGAGCTATTGGGCGGTCTATGGCAGCTTTGGTAGCCACTGAGAGGCACTTATGGTTGAATCTTTCTGAGATTAAAGATAAAGATCGAACTTTTTTATTAGACGCTCCTCTTGAACCCTCTGGTCTCTTCGGTGACGCAGTCCACGCTGCAGTGGAAAGGTTCCAGGAGACTAAAAAACAGTCTGATGTATTTAAAAAGTTTATCCCTCGCCGTGTCCAGCCCCCTGGGGATGCTGGGCGTGAGCAGCCCCAGCCGCATAGCTCATCATATCGTGTGCAACAAAAAGAGAGTGTTGCGTCTCGTGCACCTCCACGTAGATATTGGAGACAGACGCAACCCTCTCAACCGAAGTCGACTAAGCCTAAGCCGGATCTGAGGACCGTTCTTCAGGCGAAGAAGGCTTCGGCTCAAAAAAAAAAAAGGTCCTGATGCTTAGGCACCAGGCCTGTGGGGACAGCCCCGACCGAAGTGGAGTGGTGTTCACCTCATCACACGGTGCCCGTTCCACTTCGGGGTCCTCACGAGGCCCTCCTGCCAACCCTGCCACCTCCGGTGCTTCAGGGCGCAGGGGTCTCCAGCGAGTCAATGATGCTGTGTTGCGGCACAGCATCGGTTTCGCGCCCTCTGAGGGGGGCTTTAGAGCAGTCAGGTCAGGTAGTTCCTGCCGTTATGTTTCAGGCTCCAGATTTGGCTCTCTCAGTAACACCAGAGACCAGCCTCGAGAGGCTGGTTCCCTTAGTAAATTTTCTGGCAGCGTGGAGACTTCTGCCGAATATTTCTCCTTGGGTCCTGCAGATTGTAGAGATAGGATACAGAATCCAGTTCGGTTCTCGTCCTCCTCGTTACAGCGGGGTGCTGCCCACAGTGGTGCGTCCCGAGCAGGCTCTGGTATTGGAACAGGAAGTAAAGGCCCTGTTAGCAAAAGAAGCTATAGAACAGGTGTACTCTCCCGACAGAGAATCGGGTTTTTACAGCCGCTATTTCATTGTTCCAAAGAAGGATGGGGGGTTGCGTCCCATTTTAGATCTTCGCCTGTTGAATCGGTCAGTTCAGAAACTCAAGTTCAAGATGTTGACCATCAAACAGATCGTGACCCAAATCAGATCCGAGGACTGGTTCGTCACGATAGATCTAAAGGATGCATACTTCCATATCTCCATCCTCCCTCAGCACAGGAAGTTCCTAAGGTTTTCTTTCGGGGCAAAGAATACCAGTATCGGGTTCTTCCTTTCGGCCTAGCTCTGTCACCCCGCACATTCACGAAATGCATGGATGCAGCTTTAGCCCCTCTCAGGCTTCAGGGCATACGCATTTTGAATTATATCGACGACTGGCTGATTCTAGCGGAATCAGAGCAGTTGGCGGTTCGACACCGAGGTGTCGTTCTCGCTCATATACGAATGTTGGGGTTGAGGCTCAATGCCAAGAAGAGTGTACTTTCTCCAGTACAGAGAACCACTTTCCTTGGTGTGGTATGGGATTCAGTGACGATGAGGGCCAGCCTGTCGCCCGTACGTGTAGCTGCTATCCTGTCAGCCATCAAAGAGCTAAAGCTAGGTCAGTCACGCACTGTAAAACAGTTCGAGAGACTGTTGGGTCTACTGGCAGCAGCGTCCAACGTGATACCTTTTGGCCTGCTGTACATGAGGCCTTTACAGTGGTGGCTCAGAACCAGAGGGTTCTCCCCGAGGGGAAACCCGTTTCGTATGATCAAGGTTTCGCGGCGATGCCTTCGTGCCTTAGAGATATGGAAAAAACACTGGTTCTTAACCCAGGGTCCGGTGTTGGGAGCTCTTTGCCATCGAGTAGTGATCTCGACAGATGCTTCTCTCACCGGCTGGGGAGCGGTAATGGAAGGCCGCTCGGTTCAGGGTCTGTGGAAAAGCCATCATCTTTCTTGGCACATAAATTGCCTGGAGATGATGGCTGTCTTCAATGCGTTGAGACATTTCCTTCCGGACCTAAGAGGCCATCATGTGCTCGTTCGAACAGACAACACATCAGTGGTCTCTTATCTGAACCGCCAGGGGGGTCTGCGCTCGCGTCCGCTTTGCAAACTGGCGCACCAGATCCTCCTGTGGTCTCTGGGGAAGTTACTCTCCCTGAGGGCAGTGTATATTCCTGGGGACCAGAATATAGGAGCAGACATCCTGTCGAGGCAGGAGCTGAGGCCAGGGGATTGGAGACTCCACCCCGAGGCGGTGGAGAAAATCTGGGAGGCATATGGTCAGGCAGAGGTGGATCTGTTCGCGTCTCAGAACACGACGCACTGTCCGCTCTGGTATTCTCTGACGCACCCAGCCCCCCTGGGGCTGGATGCCATGGTGCAGACGTGGCCGAGGCTACGTCTGTACGCCTTTCCCCCTGTTGCTCTGCTCCCAGGAGTTCTGGAGAGGGTCCGTCGGTATGGAATAAGCCTACTGCTAGTAGCACCACGCTGGCCAAGTCGGATCTGGTTTGCGGACCTGATCCTTCTTCTAGACGGGCCTCCATTGGAGATCCCTTTGAGGAGGGACCTTCTGTCTCAGGCCGGGGGCACAATATTTCACCCTCGGCCAGAGATATGGAATCTTTGGGTTTGGCCTCTGAGGGGGCCCAACTTATAGATAGTGGTCTTTCAGCTGAGGCTGCTGAGACCATCTTAAGCTCCAGAGCTCCAGCTACGAGGAAACTGTATGCGCTTAAATGGAGAGTTTTCTCCTTATGGTGTCACCGACACCAGTGGGATCCAGTTAACTGTTCTGTCAACACAGTACTCGAGTTCCTGCAGGAGCGCTTTGTGTCAGGTCTTTGTCCTTCCACACTAAAAGTTTACGTGGCAGCCATTGCGGCTTACCATACTATGGTGGGAGGTATATCTTTGGGTCGAGACCCCCTGATTACACGTTTCCTTCGTGGCACCTTGAGGCTGAGGCCTGCAATCCGCACTAAGGTGCCAGCTTGGGATTTGACTATAGTTCTAGAAGGCCTGTCTAGGGCCCCATTCGAGCCCTTAGATTCGGTCTCAGAAAAGTTCCTGACTTTCAAGACTATCTTTCTGCTAGCTATTTCGTCCCTAAAGAGAGTTGGCGACCTTCAGGCTCTTTCGGTCTCCCCCACCTGCCTTGAATTTGCACCGGGGATGGTCAAGGCGTTCCTATACCCAAAACAGGGATACGTCCCTAAGGTTCCAACCTTGACTCCGAGGCCTATTGTGCTGCAGGCTTTCTGTCCTCCTCCATTTGCAACTGCGGACCAGGAAAGACTGCACCTGTTGTGTCCAGTGCGAGCATTGGACACATATGTACATCGGACATCCTCATTCAGAAAGTCCGACCAATTACTGATTTGCTTTGGATCACCTAAAAAAGGTCTTCCTGCTTCAAAACAGACAGTCAGTAAGTGGATAGTCGAGGCTATTTCACTAGCATACGAGTACTCGGGCCAGCCTTGTCCTTTGGTGGTCCGAGCCCACTCGACCAGGAGTATGGCGGCTTCTAAAGCCATATTGCAGGGGGTATCTCTTCAAGATGTTTGTGATGCGGCGGGCTGGTCCTCTCCGCTCACATTCGTGAGATTTTACAGTTTGGACCTGGATGCTGCCCCAGGTTCTCAGGTGCTGAGTGCTTAGATCAACAAGAAAGAAAGACTGACACTCAGGTACTTGTAATTATGGCGGGTTGGGTATTCTCGTTCCCACCGTGTCGTTCGACGCATCTCGAAGTTCCCTTTTTCGATAAAGGGAACGTCTCAGGTTACTATTGTAACCATAGTTCCCTGAGAAACAGGGAACGAGACGATGCGTCCCCCTGCCATACTTCCTGCGTCCCTGCGATCGGCTTGCTTCGGCAACTGTCGAAGCTAAATGCCGGCGAGCAGCGGAAGTGCTCTTATCCTTTCCTGGTTCATGACGTCACCCGCCCGTGACGCTCATTCTCTCATTCCATTGGACTAGTTGGCATAGATGCTTCAGACGCAATCACGCAAGAGGCGTTCCCACCGTGTCGTTCGACGCATCGTCTCGTTCCCTGTTTCTCAGGGAACTATGGTTACAATAGTAACCTGAGACGTTTTGTAAATAGGGTAGGCGTAACAAGCTATTGCTTAAGCCTACACCTGTTCGGTTACCTTCGTTGTTTGTAATGAAGTTGATGTATATATATATATTCTGTTTTATGTTTAGTAACCGAATAAACCTTTATTAAAAAAAAAAAAGTTTTAAGTGTTTTTCAGACTGTGCAGTGTAAACCATCACTAATAATTAGCAGTGAACACATTTTTTTCTAAAACTTACCATAACAAGAACATTGTGACTGACTCCTTTGGCCAAGCCGTTCTGAACATCATCACGAGCCGGGCGTTCGTTTCGTTTCTTCTGTAAGACGCTGCGAGCCTTTCTCAGCTCTTTTGTCATCACGTCCTCAAACTGCTGACAGATGGAGTGAGTGGACTCTTCCTCGTTCAGATCCCACATGTCCTCCTGAACCAGAGGCCGCTTATAACCTTTGATGACCATGCTGAGGAAAAACATTTACACGGCTGTTATGCAGAACACACACATATACAGTCAAACCTAAATGTATTAACACACCTTGCTCTCCTCACTTGCATAAATGAACTATAGTGTCCTGCACTCACTAGTACAAAAATATCACAAATTATATATGGTGTCTGAATATTTTTGGTTTGACTGGTTGTGAGTATATATATAATATACACATAATTTGTGTGTCATACAGACACAACAGCGTCTAATCAGAAAAAGCAAGATAAGGAACACAATAAACTCAGATCCACCTGTTAAACCAGTTAAACGTGATCCTGCTGAGAAACGTTGCTTTTGCCTCGGGATTCTGTGAAGAATTAGAGAAAGTAGATTGGAGAAATATATGTTTATTACAACTGACATCAAAAGTGGCATTTCTCACATGCTTTCTGTACCGTTTGTGAACGTTTTTTAACTTCAGGTGAGAGGTCAGCGATGGCTGATAGAACCAGAGCAATGAGCTGCAGTCCATAACTGATGTAGAACAGGGAAAACCGTGGCACATCCGACACTTCATCCTGAGGGAAAACATTTCAGGAAGACTTTACAATAATGATCCGTTTGTTGACATGCATTGATGCTTTAGTCACACTGTGTCATGCACTTTTAATGAGCAACAATGTTTTACAGCCTTTGTCAATATTACAGTCTTTATAACAGTACAGCAGATACTTGCATAAAATGCATATAAATATCATGCCAATAATGTCTTAGTTGTCACGGGCAGAGTGGCTGCAATCAAGCGCATAACGATGGGGATACTGAGGAAGACTTTAATCCAGGAATAAACAGGAAATCGTACAACCACATACCACATAGAACTCTAAAAATAATGTTGTGCAATAAAAGCAAGACAAGAAACAGGGAGAAACAGATGACTTAAATACAGAGAACAGAGAACAGCTGGGTCAAATGATCAATGACAGTAACTAACAGGAAACAGCTGAATCAAATGAACTAATGAAGTAAGTGATAAACTGGGCATAGGTGAATGACATTGCTAATTAGACAGGCTGGGGAAAACTAGGTCACAGGGACTGAACCAAAAACACACAAGACAGAGCATACAAGTAACATTACTCCACCGTGTAGGGCGCCCTGGAGGCTAACTACAAGCTCTAGGCAGGACAGGATGCCTCCAGGGCGGCACCTGTGATACAGAGACCCAGGGCGGAGCAGGCTGTGCACCAGCGGTGAAGGCTCTGGGCTGGACAGGACCAGCGGTGAAGGCTCGGGACTGGACGGGACCAGCGGTGAAGGCTTTGGGCTGGACGGGACCAGCGGTGAAGGCTCGGGGGGACGAGACTCAGGCAGGACGGTCTCGGGGGGACGAGACTCAGGCAGGAGGGTCTCGGCAGGATGAGACTCAGGAAGGGCGCTGGTGAGATCCTCGTCTCCTGAGCAGACGGTGAAGGGAGAGTTACAGCTCACCAGCACCCACTCCACAAAGGCAGCAAAGTTATCCCGCGGACCTTCTCCGGTTAACTGCTCTCTGCATGCATCGTTCAAGCTCACCTTGTAAAACGTGCAGAGGCAGACGTCCGGGTAGTGTGTTAAATAGGCAGTTTCAAGAAAGATCTGCATGTGTTCCTCCAAAGTTTGCTTCCCCTGCTCCAAACACAGGAGGAGGACAGCAGGGATATCCATCTTGCAAAAAACAAAACAAAAAATGAAACCAAAAAGCCAGGGTAAATTTCACTTCTTGTAGTTGTGTAGGTCTTGCTTTCTGTCACGGGTGGAGTGGCTTTAATCAAGCGCACAACGATGGGGATACTGAGGAAGACTTTAATCCAGGAATAAACAGGAAATCGTACAACCACATACCACATAGAACTCAAATAAAGCAAGACAAGGAACAGGGAGAATACACAGAGAACAGCTGGGTCAAATGAACACAATGACAGTAACTAACAGGAAACAGCTGAACCAAATGAAACTAATGAAGTATTAAGTGATAAACTGGGCATAGGTGAATGACATTGCTAATTAGACAGACTGGGGAAAACTAGGTCACAGGGACTGAACCAAAAACACACAAGACAGAGCATACATCAGAATCAGAATCAGAATCACTTTATTGCCAAGTAGTGCTTTCACACACAAGGAATGTGCTTTGGTAACAAGATGCTACCATGGCTGCTATAATCAGCGTCAATCTTGAGGAAAAATACAGCATGACATGAGGAGAGGTGAGGAGAAAAAAACGACCCCCAGACTATGCTCCTGTAAGGAGTACAGTCTGGGAACAGGAAAAAAACACCTCAGCAACATTAGCACATAAACAATACAATCCACATGAACAAGACATTCCAACACGTGTGGGGAGTGGGGGATGGAGTTAGTCCAGCCCAGGCAAGCAGCATCCGGTCCTGCAGCCATTCTCGGCACTGGTCACAGACCCGCCTGCCAGGCTGTGGGTACGAAGCGGTGAAGGCGTGGGATGGGGTGTGGGGGGATGCATATATGTGTATATGTAAGTTCATGTGTGTGTAGGCCTGGAGAGAGTAGCTAAGCCAGCACCATAATCTAGATGCCTCAGTCCGCAGGATTGTCATAGCGATACACAGCAAGTTGCCATGGAGACAACCTTGATCAGGTCCATACAAAGTCAACAATTTCAGGTGTCTGGGATGTCGGGGAAGGAAGAGCAAGAGCGTCTCACTGCAGTGCTTCTCCGGGAGAGTTGTTGTTCCAACAGCGGCCTTGGCCAAGGCCAGTGCTGGATGAGGGGGGCCGAAAGCAGATAATATTGGGGTTGTTTGGTCTTGGGACGGTAGCCGCATTCCGATTTACACAGCTCCTGGTCCATTTTGGTCTAAGAAACGATCCATTTGCCTTTGCAAAGCTGTGAGCTTCTCCATGATGTTATCCATATAGTGGTTCATAGTCACAGTCTGAGTGCTGACAGCTCTGCCCACCGCTTCAATCATGACGGGCAGCCTTGTGGGGCTTTGGACAGCTGTCACCGTCTTCTTAATTCCTCGATAAACCAGGGCAATGCCCGATCCAATCAGCAGAAGACCTGTTATCATGGTTCTGAATAGGTAGATATCTTCAATGTCCTCCACGGAAAGAGCCGCCAGACACACGACCCGCCACCTCTCCCACGCGTCCATCGTGTAGCCAGCTGCAAACGTTCTGACAGGGCAGTCAGGTTCCCCCGAACCCAAGCTTCTCGTCGAGAAGATGGTGTCAATTGCGTTTAGAGACCAGTTGATCAAATCCATAATTTCTTGGTTTGGAGAGCAGTGCTGCGAGAGTCTCTCAAAGTACAAGACAGTAGACTAGACGAGACGAGAGAAGCAAAGCAGGAGAGGTAAGGGGAGGGGAGAGGGAGAGAAAATGCGATCGCCTTCGTTGAGAGCCAAGAGGGAAATACATGTAACATTAGTAAGTTTCTTTTGCTTTTGAGTTCACAAAACTGACACATTTTCAGTAAGTTGAATTGCTTCATTGTTTTGAGTTCTATGAATTTTATTGATTGATTGATTGATTTAATTGAATGACCACACATCCAGGCTGGTGGAATTTGGAATTTGTTTTCAGTACAGCTCTTTGGTACAGGTTCCAGCATTACATTAAACAGTAAGCATTAAACAATAAACATATAAAGTAACATACATGTACATATAAACAAACACATTAATACATAATACATAATAGATAAAGGGTCATACTCAATCCACAGTCCTCAGCGTTCAGAGTTCAGAATGTATATTGCTTTTGGAATGAAACTGTTGGTCACACTTTATTTTAAGGTGTCATTGTTACAGTGTAATTATATATTTAAGTACTGAGTAATAATAGTTAACTACATGTACTTACTATAGGGTTAGGGTAGGATTAGGGTTTGGTTGAGGGTTAGTTGCATGTAATTATGCATAATTTACTGTTATTACTACGGTAAGTACATGTAACATTTGTAACAAGAACACCGTAAAATAAAGTGAAAAGCTATTGTCCTGTAACGCCTCCCAGAGGGCAATAACTGGAAGGCGTACTGTGCAGGGTGGGAAATATCAGAAATTATCTTGTGGGCTCTGAATAGTGTCCGTTTGTGATAGAGAGATTTAAGGGATGGTAGGGGAGAACCAATGACTTTAGATACTCTATTGATGATGCGCTGTAATTTCTTCTGGGAAAGTGAGTCAAGACTACCAAACCAGACTGTGATGGATGTGGTAAGGATGCTTTCAATGATGGCCATGTAGAAGCAGAGCAGGAGATGAGACCTTACTCTGAACTTCTTGAGCTGTCGGAGATGAAAAAGTCTTTGCTTTGCTTTTTTGTAAATATGATCTGTGTTGATTTTCCATTTAAGGTTATTGCTAATGTGTATCCCACGGAATTTGAATGTATCAGTGATGGAGATGGGTTCACCATCAATGAGCACAGGAATTTTGGGGGATGGCTGACATCTCAGGTTGACGATGAGTTCTTTTGTTTTTGATACGTTAAGTAGAAGATCATGGTCTGTGCACCAGGTCACTGCTTGGTTGATCTGTGCAAGGTATGCGGTTTCTTGGTTGTTGGTGATGAGTCCTAATGGTTGTATCGTAGGGTTGTGCCGATAGACGATATCATCGTCCATTGTGATGGCTGACAGACATCACGATGTTAAGCCAGCATTGCGACCCCCCCCCCCCCATGTTTCCATGGTGACGCGTCATTCTTGGCACGTGATTCACCACAGCCAAAATAGCGCACATGTAACGTTAGCGCTTTTATTTATAAATATTAACAAACCTGGTTACCATGTTACGGTGACGCATTGCTGCCACATATATATTATTTTTCCCTCAATTATGTCGTAATAACGAGATCTTATGTCGTTAAAACGACATATTTTCTCGTAATAACGAGATCTTATGTCGTTAAAACGACATCTTTTCTCGTAATAACAAGATGTTATGTCGTTAAAACGACATATTTTCTTGGCCTTATAAGGACATGCACAATATGCCTTTATCCACATAAAATGTAGCCTATCAAAGTCAAAACACATCTAACAGAATATAACCTAAGTTGTTTAATTTTTACAACATTGTGTTCTTATTTTGTTTAACGAAATGTCAATCTTCGTCTTTATAACAGAAGATACAATACAATACAATACAATACAATACAATACAATACAAACATCTTCAAGATAGAGCCTACAATCTTCACATGTATAACGAATTGTCACCTTATAAACAGTCCGTTGTGTGGTGGAATAAGCAATGCTATATAGAAATATATGGTAACAGCCTATCTTAATTTAAACTTTATTTTATTATTTTATTAGTTCATTAACTAATTATGCTAACTCAACTAATATAATGTAAGAGCTGGATATAATTACTGATTAAATAATGTAAAATATTAAATCAATAGATTAGATTCAATTAAGCCATAAACTAAAGATTTTTCTTGACTGTTAATTTAAGCAATTATGACTAATCACACGTTTATATTCAATGTGCATATATGGCTATATATTCCGCGCTCAAGCGCATGCATAAAACTTGCCGCAAAGCACCGGCAGAAGTCGGTTAATGATAATAAATGTGTTTGAAAAAAATAAAGAAGCATTTTAATTGTTTATTAATAAACTAGTCTTTTCTAAATCAGCATAGGCTGCCTGCTGCAATCATATCTCTATCCATACATCTCCGCTGTAATGTAGGCTAGCTTAGATGTGCCTTTCATACGGACATGATTACATAATCAGATGGTAGGCTATGTATTTGCTTTCGATTGGGTTTTTTTCGTTGATGGACATTTTTTATAAGCTTTGTATAGAAGGCTTTATTTCTCATGTCTGTGAGGCTTGTCTATACACTGTTTTTCAGTTTATTTTTGAGACGTGCATTTGAAAGCGCGCCCTGTTCGTTTTCTTTTATTTTACAAAAGCACAACGTTTTCTTGTTGTTGTGAATTTACACAAATAAAAGTGGTTGGGACTGATGTATAATTCTTTTCTGTATGACCAGAAATGATGGAGTAATTTCAGTTGTTTCCAGTCCACTGTTGATAGGAAAATGAGAGTAATGGCAGCACCGGCGCCTCCATGTCATGCAGTGCGCGCTCCACAAACGCTTGGATACGCGCTTAATAATAGCGAACATTTATCTAGGTTAACGTTGGAGCGAGCAAATTAAAAAATCAATCGGTTAACAAATCAAATTCTGTTGCATTTTCTTGCGCCAGTTTGAAAAGGGCGCCTGAAACACTTAGCCTATATAAACAAATACATTTGTTTAGGCTTTAAAATAAATATTGTTTGTGGGCTAATTAATGCCATAATAATTTATTTATTTAATTTATTGGCAACTTATATTTTTCATTTTTGTTTTGCATTGAATACCATTTAAATTTGTATTTGATGTGTACTGCAATGCCATCCTCCCATAGAAAGACACGTTAAGAGCCACCTTTATTTTATTTATAATAAAGGGTTTATATAATATGAAGAAAACGCCTAACGTGTAATTAAATGCGCTGCGTTCATATTCTGGGCTCATCTGCTGTTCTGTCGGATAGTAGGCTATGGTTTATTAATAAGGCGTGTAGGCCTACAGCATTTGATCTTTAACACTGAAGTAAGCTATAGCCTATTAAGCCACATTAAGCTTTTTCTTTATTATAAGGGTTGTCTATGGGAGGAAAACGCTTAGCCTAATGTGCAATTAAACGCAATGTTTGTATTCTGGGCTCATCTGCGAATATGTAGGCTACACATGCTTTATTAATAAGGTGTGTACAGAATTTGATCTTTTAACATAAACATCCATTGTGGGCTGCTATTGCTTCAGCTTTTTGAATGTAGAAGTATGATACAGACATGATTGGTTATACATTTCATGTGGATAAAGGCATATTGTCCATGACATGTCCTTATAAGGCCAAGAAAATATGTCGTTTTAACGACATAACATCTCGTTATTACGACATAAGATCTCGTTATTACGAGAAAAATATGTCGTTTTAACAACATAAGATCTCGTTATTACGAGAAAATATGTCGTTTTAATGACATAACATCTCGTTATAACGACATAAGATCTCGTTATTACGACATAGTTGAGTGGAAAAAATAATATGTATGTGGCAGCAAAGCGTCACCGTACCATGTCATCAAATATCTTCTATTCCGATTCTCAAATATGTGTAAGTCAGTTTGTTTTGCCGTTTAAAAAAACGTCAAATTATTTTGATCTGTAACGTGAGATGGGCGCCGTCATGTTTGTTTGGGCCGCAGTTCAGAGATTGTCTGTTGTGTTTATTATAGCACGTGAATTCAGCAGTTTCTCCCGAAATACATGGCCGGTGAACTGGGAGAAGAATAGAGTTAACTTTATAGTTACTTACACTGTGTGTCTGATATGAATAAAATCCGTCAGCAAATATATTTAAATGGGTTGTTATTGCTGCTTCCATATACACCATTGTGTATTTTACAAACTATAAATGTATTGTTTTGCTATACATAATTATATGTATTTAAATGTCTGAAACCTAAAATAAACATTATGTGGTTAAAAACACTCAATAGTTGTGATATAATATGACAATCGCTGAGCGCATCCATCTCTGGCTCAGCGCCAGCCACAGCGCTAAAGCACAGTCTGAATCTGGCAGTTCTGTCACGTCACTGTACATTCGCTCCTTAGTGGTCAGCTGCTGCAGAGTGTGCTGAAATCAAAATTGCTGATGAGATGTAGAGGAAAATATCTCCGCGTTGTGCCTACACGCCCCTTAGCTTTTCTAAATCCACTGTAAAACACGGCTTTGCGGGGCTTATTGCTTAAGTGAAAAATTTGAATGTTAGCCCCACCCCTCCTCCTGATATCATCGTCCATCGCGATGTTTCACTGTACACATCGTCTGATGTCAAATTGGTAGACATCGCACAACTCTATTGTATCGTCAGCATATTTGTATAGGCTGACAGAACTATGGTGAGATATGAACTGGTTTGTGTAGAGAGAGAATAACCAGGGTGAAAGAACACAGCCTTGAGGTGCGCCTGTGCTGAGGAACAGAGGGGAGGATGTATTATTATTAATCTTTACCTTCTGTTGCCTATTCCAGAGAAAACTATGAATCCAGTGACAGATGCATGGATCGATATTCATGTCCAGTAATATATTTAACAGTTTGACCGGGTTTATTGTATTGAATGCAGAACTGAAATCCATAAACAAGATGCGAGCATATGTGTTTGTGGACTCAAGGTGGTTCAGTTTGTGATGAATTGCTAAGTTAACGGTGTCCTCAACTGACCTGTTGGCTCTGTATGCAAATTGGAATGGGTCCATGAGCGGGGGTGGTGACGTTTTTAAGGTGATTGAGTAAGATGTACTCAAATGATTTCGTGACTGCTGATGTCAAGGCAATAGGTCTGTAATCATTGAGGCAGGAGATGGTCTTGGTTTTAGGATGATAATGGATTCTTCGAAGCACTTGGGTACTGAGTTTTGACAAAGGGAGGTATTGAAAATGTCGGCGAAGACCCCAGCCAGTTCTGGAGCACAGTGGTGGAGAATGGTGGGGCTGATGTTATCTGGGCCGGGGGCTTTATTCCTCTTAAGTCCCCTGAAGATGCTCCTCACCTCCTCCTCGTAAACGGTAAAAGGGGTGAGGGGGAGGGTGAGGGTGAGGGGGAGATGGTGGTGTAGCCGGTGGCTGCTCAAACCTCCCATAAAAGAAGTTGAGTGTATCGGGAAGCTGATTGTCGCCGTCAGATGTGGGAGTTTCTCTTTATAATTTGACATATTTTGATTTTTTTTCCAGATAAAATGTGTATCATTAGTGGTGATTTGTTCTTCTAGTTTAGTAGCATAGTTGGATTTGGCTTTTGATTATTGCAGATCTCAGTTTGTATTTGGCAGCCATGTATTGTTCTTTATTTCCTGATAGATGAGCTGAATTTTTCTCCTTTCTTAACTGTTAAATGTCCTTGTTTGTTGTTATTGTAGTGTATGATTTTTTTGAGTTGTATGCACAGGTCCACACAGTAATTGACGTATGACGTTATTGCTTCGGTGACATCATGGAGATCGCCTGCAGCATGGAAAACTTCCCAATCTATGCACGCAAAACAACCACAAAGTTTTTCGATGGCCTCAGACGACCAGCACCGGACGAGCTTTGTTGGTGACCTGGAGGATTTAACTTTTTGCCTGTATTGTGGAATTAGCAGCAGCACTATGTGGTCGGACCTGCACAGCGGAGCCCTCGGGATGGCACGGTAAGCCTCGTTGATGATAGTATAGCAGTGGTCCAACGTGTTGATTCGTCTGCTAGGGCAGGCTACCTGCTGATGGTAGCCAGGGAGCTCCGAGAACAATGACTACTTCATCCGGGTTTATATTTTCCACTGAGGAAACATAGTTGGCTAACTCAGCTATGGTGGTAATAGCGTTAGCCTCAGGTGGAATATACACACAGATCATGATTACTGACGCAAACTCCTGTGGGAGGAATGATGGTCTGCATTTGACAGAGAGGTATTCCAGGTGAGGTGAACATACATGGGCGAGTTCTGTAGAATTTGTACACCAGCGTTCATTTATCATTATGCAAATACCACCGCCTTTAGACTTCTACTGCAATAGTTTGGGTGATATGTGAAACCTGAAAGTACCGCTTGGTCGGGTACTGATTGATCCAGCCAGATCTCTGTCAGGCAGATGGCTGTAAATCACTGTAATCTTAGTTGGTTTGTAGCATAAGTTGAAGTTCATCCATTTTGTGCCGGAGGGATCTAAGGTTCGACAGCAGAAGGGCTGGAAGCGGTGGGCGGTAAGGGCGTCTCCTGAACCTGGCAAAGGTTCCTGAGCGGCGACCTTTTTTTGGTCGGCAGCCATGATGTTGAAAGACTTGATATGTTTAGTTCCCATAATTTAGATGGACCCAGATCACTATGAAAAGTGTATCTGAGGTTTAAGAGCTCCAATCGAGTGTGCTGGATCAAGCATGACACTTCACAAACAAGTAACACAGATATTAAAAAGACAGACAGGAACACTGCTTGTACTGTGGCAAGCCTCACGGCCGCCATCTTGCTTTGAGCATTTGCACTGACACCGGGGTTTGGACTGCACAGACTGACTTATCTTCAAATGGAACCATTTATTTTCAAGTATTACGGCTGTATCTTAATGGCATCTTTTTATTAATGAAGACCAGTATCACTAATATTAATATAGCTAATGAGGTCTCAATGAAAATTATTTCCACAAAAATTTTAAACATTTGTTAGGCTTAAAAAAAACAAACTTTTAATTAAAGTGAACTTAAAACAATCCTCACTTAGACAGGAAAGGTACAGATAAATATGACATTTATTATGGGTTTAACAGGTATGACATATACAGAAATTGAATAGGGTTATAAAATAGTCCGCACTGCATAAATTATAAATTAAATTAGATTAATCCTTATTAAAGCTACAAGCGTTCTTTAGTCAAAGAGTAGTTAGTAGTTTTCTCTGTTCCCTTTGTAAACTTTACTGACAGAGATAATTAGTGGCTTCTGTCCACTTTAAGATCTGCCGCTGCTGACGTGTCTCATTCTCTCACTACTCTTTACTTCTATTTAAGATTTTATTTAACTCATTTAAGGTTAATAATGATTGGTTCTTGTGAGGATACTCAACAAAACGGACATTTAGGCATAAATGTGTGTGTTATTGTTCGTTCAAGCGCAAAAGAGAATTGGATACTGGCTCGCGACACAGTGTGTGTGTGTGTTGTGTGTGTGTGTGTGTGTGTGTGTGTGTGTGTGTGTGTGTGTGTGTGTGTGTGTGTGTCTGTCAGGAGGACATTTACTGAAGCGCGTTCTCTTTTGTCTTGTCTCGCATTAATGGTTTAAAACATTTGGTGGACAAACTAATAACGTGATCATAACTAAGAGCGTGATCATAACCCTAGCTAAAGAATGACAAAGAACGGATGCTGCGTTAATTGTTAAATATTTTAACACATTAAAGCTGGACAAAACAATATAATCGCATACGTTTTGACAGCACTAACGTTACTTGTCATACATTGCTGACAGAAATGAAGGCAGTTTAAAGTGGACTCGTTTTCACGGTAGGCCTACACAGAATCATTTTTTAGTAAGCTACACAATTCTACATTAAATATTTAACCAAGTCTGAAGTTACCCAGCAGCAGTGTATGTTCAACTCAGTCAACGTAAGGCTAACATCAAAATGTGTAACTTAAACAGAAAATATGATTATCCTGACCTGAGCTAATTTACGAAATCAACCAAATCACATCTCCTTTCTTTCTTTTCATCCATGATGACATTAAAGTCACCTGATGTTATTTATGGCGTTTCATCGCTGTCTGTGTCGCTGTCTCATTAGAATGTTCAGTCAGTGAGCTAACGTTATTTTACACAGGCTCGGTCCTGCTCCTCCGTGGCAATGACGGGTTTGCTGTTAAAAATCATAAACGAATTTGAAAGTGGGGGATAAGTCCGTGGAATTACGCCCAGGGGTAGGACATCATCCCCAGGCTTCATGAGTGCGCTCCATGCTTTCACCGACGACGCTAACATGACGTATGGATCTCAATCACACTGTGTTGCCAGGACCCACCCTGCTCTGCTTCTGATAGGCTTGTAACGTTAGTTAGAGCTGCGCCCCTCTCATATGATTGGTAGGTGAAATCAATTGACTCGAAAATATTACTGCGTTCAAGTTCCCAATTATTTAATTTTTTTCTCACGGCCACACGCTGGAGATCCGGCACGGTGCCGGAATACTTTAAGCCCTGTAATGATCTTCGTAATTCATGAACGTAATTCAAATAAAACTAACTTTTGCTGGACAATAACTTTATTCTAGAGCTGCTGTAAAGCCTAAACAATCTCTGTTACTTTAATTTCCTATTATCACTGTAAAGCTGCTTTAAAACAGTCCATATTTTTAAAAGCGCAATATAAATGAAGGTGACTTGACTAGACTACATTGTAGCCATATTTTGCCATGCATTCTCATGTACAGTGTCTTGGTTCTCTGTGAGTGCTTTGTGTACCTGTGCCAGCGCTTCCCTCAGTAACGTCTGGAACTGGAAAACTGCACTCAAAATCTGAAGAAGCCAGAAGAGGAACAGGCTCCCGGAGTCCACAGACTTCACCCTGCGCCGCATCGACTCCTGGCACAACATCACCACTATCTGCACACACAACACACACACACACACACACACACACACACACACAACACACCACACACACACACACACACACACACACAAACACACACACAAACAACCTCTGAGCATTCATCCAGTGCCTTCAGCTCCAGGGCCGTGCACAGAGGGGTGAACACAGTCTGCCCTCATCGACTGAGGTACCCCTCTTTCCCACCCCACCACTCCGCTCCGCTCAAAGCATTCAGCTAATTCCACTAATCCGCTCCAGGTTTTCCCACTCACTCTGCAGCATCACTCACAGTATATGTGTCTGCAGCGCTCTCTTGAAACTCTATGGAAGCCCTTTTCCGCCATAGTTACCCATTTCCGACACGGAGAGGTAGTGATGAAAAATAACAATACAGAATAACAATACAGGTCTCTTTGAGGCCCTGTAATTGGAATGAGCCTATCCTAAACCCATGGGCGAGGACCCATTGGAGGACAAGTCTGGTGCCAGCAGCCGCGGTAATTCCAGATCCAATAGCGTATACTAAAGTCACTGCAGTTAAAAAGTTTGTAGTTGGATCTCGGGAGCGGGCCGGTGCTCAATGTCTGATTTCACATAGAACTACCGGTTTTCTGTCAATACGTTAATAGGAGCCTATTATGATTATGCTATAAATACAAATGTGCAAAGAAAAAAGCTTTTAATTAATATTTTTAACGTGCGTGAATAAATCCAAACACCCCGTGGCTGTGACAGATTCAAGTTTCACTTTCGATCCGTGACCGAAAAAGGAGCGTTTTGGGGCAGGGATTTAAATCTTTAAAAATGTCTGGGATAAGAAAATCTAAAGTGTGGATGCACGCCATCAGAAAGGATATTCTCCGAGGCTGGATTTATCATCAAAAAAACATGATCGCACTTCTGCAGGCCAACGTTAACATGTTGGTTTTCCTCGGGACATTCTAAAGCGCTTAACGTGAAAAAAAAGCTTTTAAAACGCTTAAAAGGCACTTTTACGTGGCTTAGTGTATGTAGTACATATCTTATTAAGAAACTATACTATGTGCAGATGAGCAGATGAACCCAGAATATGAACGCAATGTGAAGCGTTTTTTTATAATTATGATATTCAATGGGAGGAAAATGAACGTTTAATTAAACGCATTGCGTTTATGGAGCTATTAATATGACAAAATGATTTGAATTTGAATTTGTAAATTTGAATTATTTGCAAGTGTAATCTAACAAAACTGAATTTTAAATAGTTCTGAATTTGAATTTTTTTGGAACGAATATTGAACATCTGAAATTTAACAAACTGAAAGGTTTTTTATGGCTGAATTTTATAGACATGTATTTTCAAACAGCTAGTTTTTGTGTTCTGAATTCAAATACTGCAAATATTCAGTTTAAAAAAATACGGATTCAAGTTTTCAAGATGAAGAAATTCGGAACTTCAAATTCAGTTTTCTAAAATTCAATATTAAAAATTCAATATCAAAAATTCAGGTCTTACAGAAAGTAGGTCACAAGGAAGAGTAGATGATCTCAGAAAAGTCGAAGTATTTTGGCGAATTAGGGACTGCAGAAGTTTTCCAGCGAACGTGGTGGTGGTTCAAGAGGTTGCCACTCTCTGACAATGGTCTCTGGTGTTTGTTTTAAAGTATATTTTGTGTCATATTTTTGTTTTCAGTCTAGACCGGACGCGAGCGGTGCCACCAGGGTGCGACGCGACCCGTGAAATCCCCAACAGCACACAGATTCCCCATCCTATTTCTGACCTAGTCCCAGCTCCTGGCAACAGTCGCTTCAAGCACTGTGTTTCAGAGCGCTCACGTCCGTAACATTGTTTTTTCCTCATATGCGAACTGAAATGAATATCAGTTCATGGTTTGTGTGTGGATGCTATAAGAGAGAAAGAGAAAATGCCAGTATTTCATTGAGACTTGAGATTAAATAAACTGCTTAAGTATTGATCTTGTATTCATTTTCACATGCAGTTACACATTGTCGATTAAAAACAAGAAAGTGGCTGGTAAAAACATTGAGGGGTAGTAGATTTTGAAATCCACCAGCCACAGTGGCCAGTGGACAAAAATTTCCATCCCCGCTTTGTTGCGTCGCGCCGCTCGCGTCTGTTCTGTAGGCTATAGCCTACACGGTGGCGTTCTAATCAATTTTACACAAATATACTTTAAAACAAACACCAGAGACCATTGTCAGAGAGTGGCAACCTCTTGAACCACCACCACGTTCGCTGGAAAACTTCTGCAGTCCCTAATTCGCCAAAATACTCTGTTCGACTTTTCTGAGATCATCTACTCTTCCCTGTGACCTACTTTCTGTAAGACCTGAATTTTTGACATTGAATTTTTGACATTGAATTTTAGAAAACTAAATTTGAAGTTCCGAATTTCTTCATCTTGAAAACTTGAATCCGTATTTTTTTAAACTGAATATTTGCAGTATTTGAATTCAGAACACAAAAACTAGCTGTTTGAAAATACATGTCTATAAAATTCGCCATAAAAAACCTTTCAGTTTGTTAAATTTCAGATGTTCAATATTCGCTCCAAAAAAATTCAAATACAGAACTATTTAAAATTCAGTTTTGTTAGATAACACTTGCAAATAATTCAAATTTACAAATTCAAATTCAAATCATTTTGTCATATTAATAGCTCCATATGCGTTCATATTCTGGGCTCATCTGCCTTTCTGTAGGCTATACAGTATGCTTCATTAATAAGGTGAGTACAGAATTTGATCTTTTAATATAACTGTCTTAGGACATTAAGCCGTTAAACGTGCATGTTAAGCGTTTTAGAATGTATTTCCACGCACACAATTTGAAAAGACTCAAACGGACACAGAGACACAGAGGGCCCTATTTTGCACCCAGCGCAATTGACTTTGTACACGGATGCATGTATCATTCGTATTTTGCACCCGCGCAAAGTGGACTTTTCCCTCCACAGACGGACCCTGGCAAACTAGGAAATGAACTTGCGCTCCCTGGGCGGTTCAGCGCAAAAAAAGAGGCGTGTTCCGGCGCAAACAATCCCTGGTGCTACTTTGCAGTTCCAGAAAACAATTGACCGTTCGCAAAAGCCACGCCCCCTAGTTATTGTTGCTACGCCCGTCAAACAAATGGTCAAACACGACCAGCGCCACAGATTGCCATGAATGGAAGAGTTATACCCGTGCGTGTCAGTGACCTTTTTTCGAGCAATTACCTCCGCAATATCATCCAGATCGAGGCAAAATGGGTTACAGTATGCAGTGGAGGGATATATTCAAAATATAAAAATACGCAATGAAGGAGACATGACTACTATTGAGGCTATACCGGTCTCAAGCGAAATCTGAGAAACCCCATGACCTGTACCTCAAATGCAACCAGTAAATTACAGCCTTGAAGAAGATTTAATACGCTGGTTCAGTCGCTAATTGTTTGGAGTTAGAAATATATAATTCGCGCTGCATATTTAGTAATTTTGCCTCAGATACAGGATTATACATTCGCTTTAACAAGCAGGTTTTTCATTACCACGGCAACCGCTTGCGTGTCATGCTGAATCCGATTTTCGTGTTTAAAAAGTAACTATACATAAGAGACGGAAAGATGCAGATAACCATACATTTAAGGTTATTTCTATTCATTATGATATTGATTACGTTATATGAACTGATGTTGTCAAGTAAGCTTCATGCGTTCCCCGTTGCGAGCGTGCACTCTTCTAAACTGTAGTCTACAGGTCCTGCACTGCTAGTGACTGCTGCTCATTTCCCCCCGAAAATATCACGTTAACAACAACCCTTTAGAAAACGTACTTCCTTTGTGGATCCTCTTGATCTGCTCTCTCCATGTTTCTTTGACTAATCTCAGTGTGTCAGTCTCATGCACGCTGTTCGCGAGTGAACCATGTTCGACACATGTAACTGGGAGTGGGGCCGTCCACACTGTTTTATCCATCGTAGGCACCGTCACGTTGTGTTTTCGGCTTTGGGAACGAAAAGAACACAACTCCTCCAGACAATCTCTCGGAGTATCTAGTGTCCGGTTTACAAACGCAGTGGGCGCACCGCTTCACCAGCTTGCTTGGAGTCAATGTTTGACGGAGCTGCTCACATAGTAACGGTTGCTATGATGTGTGATTGGACAATGGCCGTTTTGGGGGAGGGGCCTGCGAACGGTCAATTGCACCACTGACCAGAAAAAACCTAGTCTAAAGTCAGTGGCGCATTGCGCATACATTCAGATGCTATTTTAAGCGCGCATGCTTGGCCATAATACAGAGTGTGAACAACGCGCTCATTTACACAGATGCATTTTCCTTTTTGCAAATGATACATTATTATAAGGAAAAATATTAAAACACAAATTCATTGTTGTGTCCATGACGATGGGGAAAATAGGCATAAAGCTTACACATTTACCCAAATTATTATATGCATGTTTAACCGAAGCTAATTTGGGCGGGTTTGTCCCATCCCAATGTCACTTCTCTTTTGTTTTATGGCCCTGACGAGAACATTGATCTCCTCGGCTGAGAACCGATTCTGAAGCGCGCCTGGTAAATGCGCCGTTATAATAGTATTGCGCCATGGAACAAGTGCACCTCGATCATCATGCTCTTAAAGGGAATGTGATATAAAGCTCTTATTGGTTTGTTTCCCGTTACGCCCAAACCACACCTATGAATAATGAAGCTACTTCAGACCAACACCTTTTAGATTTGCGTCGAGCGCAAGAGTCATTTATCCCGCCAGTTAAATAGCAACAGCGCCGAGATCCACCAACAAAGTTACTTGCGCTATGCGCTTGACACTTACGTTTTAGATAGTAAAAATAATTTATCTAATTTATCTAATTTAATCTAATTTAACTATTAGTGGCTTGTGTTTTGAATATTAGCCAATGTTCCCCTGTACTTTAGGCACTTTCCACACATTTGTTCTGCATCTTGTGACTTGATTCAGACTTATTTCGTTTTGTATTTTTATTTATTAGAAAGGTATATTTTGTTCTAATTTAATTCTGTAAATTAATTGTTGGTTATTTTTCTGTGCATCGATCTTGCGCTCTGTAGCCACTAGAGCCTGCTCGCACAGGCAATTTAGCTGATTTAATTTGATTTGCATGTGAAATGCAAATCCTGTTTGCAGTGTGGCCTTTCTGCCGTTATTTAAGTTATTTCTTAGTTTTATTGATCCAAAATGTTTTTATAAATTTTCTTTTATATCTTTGTGTGATGTTCTGTACATCGCGGCTTTATAATGTTAAAGCCCCGCCCCTTCCCCAAACCCACACACACGGAAGACTTGGCGATTCTGATTCAACTATGAAAATCCTTAGTCTGGGACACCCCTATTATTTAAAGCAGGCCGCCCGTCGCCGCTGAATACCGCAGCTAGGAATAATGGAATAGGACTCCGGTTCTATTTTGTGGGTTTTTGGAACCCGGGGCCATGATTGAGAGGGACGTCTGGGGGCATTCATATTGCGCCGCTAGAGGTTAAATTCTTGGACCCGCGCAAGATGGACGAGAGCGAAAGCATTTGTCAAGAATGTTTTCATTAATCAAAAAGGAAAGTCAGAGGTTCGAAGACGATCAGATGCCGTCGTAGTTCCGACCGTAAACAATGCCGGCCCGCAATCCGGCGGCGTTATTCTCATGACCCGCCGGGCAACGTGCGGAAAACCACAAGTCTTTGGGTTCCGGGGGGAGTATGGTTGCAAAGCTGAAACTTAAAGGAATTGACAGAAGGGCATCACCAGGAGTGGAGCCAGCGGATTAATTTGACTCAACACGGGAAAGCTCACCCGGCCCGGACACGAAAAGGATTGACAGATTGATAGCTCTTTCTCGATTCTGTGGGTGGTGGTGAATGGCCATTCTTAGTTGATGGAGCGATTTGTCTGGTTCATTCCGATAACGAACGTCCGTCCTGGGTCAGAGGCAGTTCGCCCACCACCCCGGGTGCACTGTCTGGAGCCAAGACGATTTGCCCGCCACCCCGAGTGCCCTGTCTGGAGCCAAGATGGTCCTAAAACAGACCTCCGGGGTTATGTAGGGGAGAGGGAGTGTGGTGGAGGCACACACCACCTCCCTCAACAGATCGTCGTGAGTCCCAATCAGAGTCACTCTGGATGGGGATAAAACCCAGGCTCCGTCGTGCGGCGGGGCTCTGGAAGTCCTGAAGGGAGAGGGCCTCCAGGAGATATCCAAACCCAGTCAGGGGGGACTGTCACTGGGATGATCACTGGGAGTCTCAAGCACCATGGGCTTTGACGCAGTCACCCAAGCCTGAGAGGAGGCACTCTGGCTGGGGACATGGTTCAATCTCCACTATGGTGGAGCTCTGAAAAGCATGAAACCTCCAGGAAAAGACGGGATTGTTTTTCTGAAAAGTGCGTCCCAGGCAGGGCGCAGCTTTCCTGAGCACGAATCAAGCTCAAATGCCCATGGCGGGTTTGACTCTGGAGATGAAAAATGACAAAGTCCAAAAAGTTGCGGTTGTCTCAAAGCTCCAGGGCCTTTAAGGCAGTGTCCCAAGCCACAGAGAGTGCACTCTGGCTGGGCAGTGAGTTCAATCATCACAGTGATGGAGCTCTGAAAAACATGAAAAAACATGAAGCCTCCAAGAAAAGACGGGTAAATTTTTTTCTGAAAAGTGCATCCCAGGCAGGGGACAGCTCTCCCAGGCACGAATAAAGCTCAAACGCCCATGGTGGGATTTTTTAAAAAAGCTTTAAAAATAACAAAGTCCAAAAAGTTGGAGTGGGTTCAAACCTCCAGGTCTCAATGGCCGGAGAGGGTGCACTCTGGCTGGGGAGTGAGTTCAATCTCCAACGTGGTGGATCTCTGAAAAACATGAAACCTCCAGGAAAGACGGGCTCGTTTTTCTGAAAAGTGCGTCCTAGGCAGGGCACAGCTTCCCTGGGTACGAAGCTTTAAAAATAACAAAGTCCAAAAAGTTGGAGTGGGTTCAAACCTCCAGGGTCTCAATGGCCGGAGAGGGTGCACTCTGGCTGGGGAGTGAGTTCAATCTCCAACGTGGTGGATCTCTGAAAAACATGAAACCTCCAGGAAAAGACGGGCTCGTTTTTCTGAAAAGTGCGTCCTAGGCAGGGCACAGCTTCCCTGGGTACGATTCAAGTTCAAAATCTATTGGGTTTGACTCTGAAGCCAAGCTTTTAAAAATGACAAAGTCCAAAAAGTTGCGGTGGGTTCAGAGCTCCATGCTCTCAGACCTCCCTGGCCAGCCCAGGGAGGGTTGCCCATCCTGGGCCAAAGTCAGATTTGCACGCCACTCCTGGAGCTCCATCTGGAGCAAAGATGGTCCTAAACCGGACCTTCAGGGTTTTGTCAAGGAGGGGACAACCGCCCCGCTCGGACAAGGTAACGGACAAGAAAGGTAAACTTTTTCATTATTATGAGTAAATTTCTCATTATTATGAGATGTTTAGTCATTTTTACGAGACAGTTTTTTATTATTATGAGATACTAAGTCATTATTATGACACTAGTCTTCTACTAGTGCAAACAACTTGTACAACGTATCCACGTTCTTAGAATTAGCTGCTTGTCTAATCAAATTATTGTACTCTCGATCAGATCTAAGACAAATAACTACATTTTCTGTTGTTGGCACACTTTGTAGACACCCCCCCCCCCCCCCCCAACAAAACAACAACAAAAAAACAATGCCTTCACAAAAAAGAAGAGAGAGACAGAGAGAGAAAGAGTGAAGGGAGGCTGCTTAAGGCAGTTCAACACTGCAAACATGGATTCAAAGCCAGCAGGTAAATAATCATATAGAACAGTTATCTGATCTTCTGCTTCTGGCCATTGAAAAAGACATCCCAATCATAAAAGATTAGGTTATTAAGATCTTTCAGGACATTCCAAATAGAAAGGTTTTGCTGTAAAAGGAAAAGGTAAATACCAAAATCTTTAAAACGGTAAATAGTTTCTGTTATTATCACCAATGTGTAATTGTGAATCATAAAAAATTAGGTTATCAAGATCTTTCAGGACATGGTACCAAATAAAAAAGTGTTGCTGTAAATGGAACAGGTAAATATAAAAATGTAAAACAGCAAATAGTTTATGTTATTATCAGCAATGTGTAATTGTGATGTTCTATCAAAACATCTACAATAAAAACTAAAATGTATTTGAGCGTGTGCTGTCTTCTCTGTTAATTGTATATTTTGTAATAACTGAATAATTTGTGTTAACAAGCAACCACCCCTTAGTGCCCCTTTTTTTGGTTTAGGCCACTGCCCCTCAAAATGTCTGTGCACAGGCCCTGTTCAGCTCTGTGTGTTTTTGCTTGCCCACAGGATTGATTAACATACCCATGAAACTGCGAAGAGAACAGGGTTGGTGTAAAACACTGCTGGGTGTTTCTGCGCAGCGGATTCACTCGATGGCCCATAATCCTCTCCCAGAGTGAGCGCTAACTCCGCTACCGCTGTCAGGAACAGCAGCCCACACACAATCTGATGGAAGATCAAAAGAAAAATGAGTTTGAGTGAACAATGTGACGAACAGCGTGGCGTTCATACACAAGCCATCCAGGGGCGTCAATCAAAACATTAGACCGGGAAAACTAGGATCTGCATGCGAAAATGTGTGCAAAAGCTCACAGAAATGATATTCCATCGAGGCAACAAAAAAAACTCTCAAAAGTATGAATGAGTAAAAGTTCATGAATGTCAAATGTTTTTATGGTTTAATATATAAACTGACTCACTATTACTTTAAAAGGTCATAAAAGATAGTTTTAATTATGATAAGAATGTAAGCTAATGGATAGCACTTAAACATATAACTTAATGTCCTTTGTGGTAATATTTGTTGTATATTTGTATGTTTACATTAGTAGGATTACGGTAATGTCCTGGCACTTGAAAGGATGTTAGAATGTTGACATTCTGATTATCGAACAGGTTTCCGTGCCAGTGGACACGTACTGTAAAGGCCTATTCACATTAAGAACGATAACTATAACTATAACTACATTAGCATCAACATCAGCACACAATACCGTTGTTTATTATAAGCGCGCTGTCTCTTTAAATGCTCAAGCTCGTTAAAGCAGGATGGATTCTGATTGGCTGTCAGTGTTCCAGCTGGATCAAAAACGTTCTGAAATTGAATCCAGCGATATTGTTCCACAGAACTGAGAACATGTAGTAAGAAGTTTCCACTTGATATTTATTTGACTGTGTTTTATGGTTGTTGTGGGTTACACTTTATTTTAAGGTGTCATTGTTACAGTTTTATTATATGTTTAAGTACTGAGTAATATTAAGTTATATGTAGTTATATAGTTGGAGTAGGATTAGGATTTGGTTGAGGGTTAGTTGCGTGTAATTATGCACAATGTACTGTTATTACTATGGTAAGTAAATGTAACATGTAACAAGGACACAGTAAAATAAAGTGTCACCTTGTGAAATGAATGATATCGGATCTGATTTTACCTGTTTGCAGATGTAGAGTCTTGAGGCCGGAGCTTTGGCAGATTTCTTGCAGAAACTCGTGAAGTGCCACGGAACGCAGAGCCAGAGGAAGAGCACGGGGAACCAGACCAGAACCGTCCTCTCCACACACACCGGCAGGTCCGGGTCCGGCCTCTGCAGGTACGAGGCATTCTGACACACAAACACACACACACACACACACACATGCACGCAAGCAGGCACACACACACACACACACACACACACACACACACACAAGAGCGCGCGCACACGTGTGTGTATATATATATTATGATTAATTCAAAATCTTTTGTTAGTCTGCTAAGTTAATAAATGGAAATGTAATTCTAGCTATTAGTCTATTAAATTTGTATTTAAAAATAACATAAAATCACTTTCATTAAAACAACTTTAATTTACAATAATTATGCCTAAGACTTAATTCATTTGACATTTTCCTGAAATAACTCGCATCAAATCCACATACTGATCAGAACCAGTGTTACTTTACGTTTTATTAATAGGCTAAAAAATTAGCTTTTATTTTATAGATTTAATTTTCACATTAATTCTAGTTTAAAGTTTAGTCATTTTGTTATGTGATTTTGTCAATGTATTAGTTATATATGGTTATATTATGTATTAGTATTTTTTTAATATTGCTTTTTAGGTTTAATTTATTTTTATTAGGGCCCAAGCCCTAAGGGCGAAGGCCCTATTGTTTTCCTAAGGATTATTAGGGCCCAAGCCCAAAGGGCGAAGGCCCTATTGTTTTCCTTAGGATTATTTCTTCTTCTTTCTTCTTCTTCTTCTTCTTCTTCTTCTTCTTCTTCTTCTAATTATTTTTTTACTACCTTTTGGACACTTTTGGAGGCCTTAACATGCTCAAAAACGTACTCGGTTACTAACGTAACCTCGGTTCTCTCTAGAGAGGGAACGAGTACTGCGTAATAGCTTACGCTATGGGGAAAACTCTTTTCATCGAGATATTGAAGCCAAAAAATTATCCTTAATTTTTAATCAATGTAAAACGCTTTGCAGCAGCAAGCAGACATAGGCGAGACAGCTTGCGCGCCTATTGGCTGTCTTGCGGCAAAAGCAGCAGCCTATCGAGAGAGGCTCTGCGTGACGTCATGACGAATGGGGGCACTTCGCGCCCATATCGTCACGTCCCGCCAGAAAGGGCGTGGTCTCGCCCTATAAACAAACTCGATAAGCTGCCATACACTGATTTTTCATCGCCGAAGCGAACCAGAGCGTATTCCAAGCACGGCAAGATACGCAGTACTCGTTCCCTCTCTAGAGAGAACCGAGGTTACGTTAGTAACCGAGTACGTTCTCTTACGAGAGTATCTCTCGTACTGCGTAATAGCTTACGCTATGGGGAACACAGTGTAACACGCCGTGCGGATAGGGATCCAACACCAAAGTCCCAGGGGCAAAGGCCCAGGGCTCATGTAGTGCATAATCACCATACACTCACAGAGAGTAAAAAAGGAGAGGCTGGAAGCATTTCTCCTTATAGATAGACCCACAGGGGCTAACCATATGACCATTAAACCACGCAGCCAGGGTGAAAGCTTTCAGCCTAAACTGGGTGGCCCTACTTGTGCCAGTACTCATGGAGCTGCTGCATCGGTCTGAACGATGCGCATGCCAAACACTCAGCATCCGAGCCGCACAGCGGGCAGATAGCACTGAAGTCTAGATAGCCAAAAGCTTAGCTTGTAAGGCAGGCACCTCCAGGTTATAGTATTTTATAAATGTAGACGGCGAGGCCCAGCCCGCGGCCGTACAGATATCTTGCAGGGTGACCCCGCTAGACCATGCCCACGACGAGGCCACGCCTCTCGTGGAGTGCGCTCTGACACCCAAGGGGCACTGCAAGCCCTTGGAAGTGTAAGCCAGCGCTATGGCATCGACTATCCATCTGGATAGGCTCTGTTTCGAAGCGGCAAGCCCCTTGGAACGCCCGCTATACGAAACGAAAAGCTGCTCGGTCTGTCTGAACCCAGACGAGCGGGACACATAAGCTCTTAATGCCCTGACTGGGCAAAGAAGAGTCGCGTCGTCCTCCTCATTGAGAACCGGAAGGGCAGACAGGGAAATCACCTGGGCCCTGAAAGGTGTGTTGAGGGATTTCGGCACGTAGCCGTGCTTAGGTTTGAGTATGACCTTTGAGTCATTAGGCCCAAACTCCATGCATGACACGCTTACTGAAAGCGCTTGTAAGTCCCCTACGCGCTTCACTGAAGCAAGAGCCGTAAGAAACGCTGTCTTGAAAGACAAGTGTTTCATGTCTGACGACTGGATTGGCTCGAATGGGGCACCTTTCATGGCCTCCAGGACCGTGGAAAGGTCCCATGTCGGGACTGAAGGGGGCCTGGGAGGGTTTAGCCTCCGAGCACCTCTAAGGAAATGCACGACTAAGTCGTTCTTTCCCAGTGACTGGCCAGACACCCCTTCGCAAACGTTGCTATGGCCGCCACGTATACTTTGAGCGTGGATGGGGTCCTGCCCTTATCCAGTAGCTCCTGAAGGAAGGAAAGCACTTCCGTAACCCCGCAGTCTACAGGTGAAAAAGCCCTGCGCTTGACACCAAGCAGAGAACACAGACCATTTCGAGGAGTAGAGCCGTCTGGTAGACGGGGCTCTAGCCTGCGCGATCGTGTTTAACACTCCCTCTGGGAGGTCAGCGGGTACCCGTTGATGGCCCATGCATGCAGGGACCACAAATCCGGGCGAGGATGCCAAATCGAGCCTTCCGCCTGAGAGAGGAGGTCTCTCCTCCACGGTAAAGGCCATGGGGCAGCGCTGGTCAGCTGCATCAGGACAGGGAACCAAGACTGGTTTGTCCAGAGCGGAGCTATGAGTAGCACTGGGCATCCCTCCCTCCTGATTCGCTCCAACACCTGAGGCAGGAGTGAGACAGGGGGAAAAGCATATGGGGGGCGGCGGGGCCAAACATGGGCCAGCGCGTCCCGGCTTTTCGAGAAGAATCTCGGGCAATGAGCGTTTTCTTGGGACGCGAACAGGTCCACCTGCGCTTTGCCAAACGTTTCCCACAGCAGCTGGATCGTCTGCGGGTGCAGCGACCATTCTCCTGCTGGGACGTTGTTTCTGGACAGCCTGTCTAGCCCCACATTTAGGTGACCAGGCACATGCGCCGCTCTCAGCGAGAGCAGGTTGTGCTGAGCCCAGACCAGGAGGCGTTCCGTCAGCCTGTAAAGGTTTCGGGACCTGACGCCGCCCTGGCGATTTATGCACGCCACCACTGACATGTTGTCTGATCGGACCAAGACGTGGTGGCCTTTTATCTGGGGACAGAAGCGCCGTAGCGCTCTGTTGACTGCTATTAATTCCAAGCAGTTTATGTGAAGGAGCTTCTCCCGTACTGACCACAGGCCAGCTAGCGGTCTGCCCTTGAGCAGCGCTCCCCACCCCGATGTGGAGGCGTCCGTAGACACCACCTTCACACCCGAGGCGATCCCCAGACTCACACCTGACTGATACCAGTCGGTCACTTTCCACGGTTTCAGAGCTGAAAACGCACTGAAGGTCGACCCTGAGGCGAAATAGACCCGCGGTCCACGCCCTGGGGGAACTCGTGCTTTTAGCCATAGCTGCAGTGGGCGCATGCGGAGCAGGCCCAACTGGAGTACGGAGGCTGCTGAGGCCATCAGACCCAGCATTTTCTGAAACCTTCTGAGCGGGACTATAGAGCCGTGGCGGAAGGATTTCGCGACGTGCTGAATATTTAATCCGTGCTTCGGTAACAGGCGTGCCGTCATGGATAGCGAGTCCAACACTGTTCCCAGAAAGGAAATTTTCCGACTGGGGAGCAGTGAGCTTTTCGCCCAATTGACTCTAAGGCCCAGCTCCTCGAGGTGCTCGAGTAATGCGGCCCTGTGTTCTATGAGCTCTGTTCGTTTACGAGCTAGAATCAGCCAATCGTCCAAGTAGTTCAAACCTCGCATGCCCCGAAGTCTCAGGGGGGCGAGTGCCGCGTCCATGCACTTCGTGAACGTACGGGGTGTTAGGGACAGGCCAAACGGCAGGACTGTGTATTGATATGCCTGGCCCTCGAAGGCAGAGACGCGGGAAGTCATTTTCGACAGGGGGTGCGGGGTGCTTTGTTGCGCGGGGGGGGGGACGAGGGGGGGGGGGCAATTACAGGAACGTAGAAAAGTCCACTTCTATACAGATCGATGAATTACTAGTACCTAGAAAAGCGCTATATAAATGCAAATGCAACGAATTATTACTAATCTAACCTCAAAACCTTTTTTCCCATTTGCATTGATGCAAGCACGGCAACGATCTTTATACCGTAAAACTTAAAATAATAGCCGAGTCCCAAATAGACGCCTGTCTTATTTACACGCCTGGTGTGGCGACAGGTTTGGGTAAATAAAGGCCGGTCTCAAATAGCCGGTCTGTTTTTTTTTTTGTTTCGGGTTGTAAAATACGTCGGATCGTCCGCTTTTTGGCGGCCGCCAAAGCCTTTTTTGATCGGTGAGTGTTGCTTTGACAGAGAGAGAGAGAGAGAGAGAGAGAGAGAGAGAGAGAGAGAGAGAGAGAGAGAAGAGAGAGGAGAGAGAGAGAGCGCGCGCCCGGCCGCGCACGCGCAATCTCACGTCTTCACACAACACAAGCGCTGTCTTGCTCTCTCTCTCTCCCTCGCGTATATTAATCAAAGTGAATAGACATGATAGTAAAAGGTTCGTTTCTTTATAATAGGCATGCTAATCACAATCATATAGGCTACCATCTGGGCCTGCACAGCGGCAGGAAAAAGACGTAGATGTAAGACACCGTGTCTCTACCTTACGATGATTTTGGTACACCAAAGGTAACGTTAGATTCCCGCTCTGGAGTTCGGCTGATAAACTCTGCCATGAGCTATAATTATATTGCTATAGCGCTGATATTGATATAGACTAACGTTATCTCACTAGCAGCAGTTTTTTAGACTAGTTTTTTTTTTGTGCTGTGTAGGCTGAATCGTAATCGCGTGATTCGCGTCAAGACACCTGATTGGCTAATACTACACACTGAAGATAAATTAAATAATTTTTAATTAAATAATCACTAAAAATATCCCTCTCTTCATCCCACACACCAAACATGACATACAAAATTTTGTGGAACAGAAACAACAACCAGAGATATATTTATAAGCTATCATTTTATTGTCATCAGTTTGCCAACAGGGGGTGCTGCAGCACCCCCAGCACCCCTACTTCCCGCGTCCATGCTCGAAGGCGAATCTCAAGAATCGCCTGTGATGGGACGCCATTTATATTTGGAAATAGGCGTCTTTCAGATCTATTGACATGAACCAGTCTCCTTGGCGCACTTGCGCGAGGATTTTCCTGGTCGTAAGCATTTTGAACTGGCGCTTCACAAGCGTTCTGTTCAGCAGTCGCAGATCTAGAATGGGTCTGAGCCCTCCATCTTTTTCGGTACCAGAAAATATCTGCTGTATAAGCCCCCTTCGCCCTGAGATAGAGGTTCTATAGCCCCTTTTCTCAGTAGTTTCGCTATCTCGGCTCGAAGTAGATGAAACACTTCGCTTTTCACCGTAGTTTCGACGCGCGCCGTATAACGGCGGGGGCGTCGAGCGAACTGTAGCGAATAGCCTCTCGTTATAGTGTTCAACACCCATTCTGATACCCGGGAAGCCTTGGCCACGCATCTGCGTGAATAGCTAGGGGTAGAATGAAATCTGGGCTCTGGCCGCGGCAGGACGGCCGCTCGAGAGCCCCTGTGTACTGGGAACACAACACCGTGTTTACAGCGTTCGAGGCGGGGGGGCGCGCTGATCACAGCGGGCAGCCTGGCCGCGCTCAGCTTCTCTATGGCGGGACGCGCAGAGAAAGCGAGCGGGGCGAATCCCGTGGGATTCGGCGTGTGTGAGAGAATGTGGGCACATTTACTACACTGAGAATACTGTCAGCTCGCGCGACTGAATCACTGTTGTTTACAGCGTGCGAGGCGCGCGCTGATCACAGCTGGCAGCCTGGCCGCGCTCAGCTTCTCTGTGACGGGTTGTGCAGAGAAAACGAGCGGGGGCGAATCCCGTGAGATTCGGCGTGTCTGTGAGAAATGCGGGCGCGAGACAGCGGGCACATTTTCTGCACTGAGAACACTCGGCTCGCGCCGACTGAATCAACGCTGTGTTTACAGCGTGCGAGGCGGGGTGCGCGCTAATCACAGCGGGCAGCCTGCCCGCGCTCAGCTTCTCTGTGACGGGTTGTGCAGAGAAAGCGAGCGGGGGTGAATCCCGTGGGATTCGGCGTGTCAGTGAGGAAATGCGGGCGCGGGACAGCGGGCACATTTACTGCACTGTCGGCTCGCGCCGACTGAATGTGTGTTAGTTTCGTTTTTACAGAAACCAAGGGACACGCATCGTGTAGTGTAAGCGGGCATTGTATGGGCGCGTTCACTACATTTTCTGCACAACCGACCTGAGTCGGTTTTATTTGTGCTAGCCCTGCACCGTGGCGGGCTGTGTCTGGGTGTGGGAATGGGCACTGGGACGCGGGCATTCTTACAACACTCGTAACACCATCGGCCGTGGCCGGAACACCAGAAAATGCACTCTTTATTGGATTTATCTGGGTAGCCATAGAAACGGCTTTTGTGCGCAGGCAAGCGGGCTGAGACACCGGCTGCTTCACTGCGAAATACACTGGGACAGTCACAACGCATGGAACTGAACGAGCGAGAAGTTTTGGTGGAAATCCGGCCGCAGCGGGCTTTACCTCAATCCTCGGCCGGGGCCCGCGCTGAGGGGGGCGGCGTCCAGCAGAGCGAGAGCGCGGTGTTTGATCTCGGGCCTGGCGGCGCTGTTGGTTAGCCGAAACGACGGCCTTTGTGCGCAGGCAAGCGGGCTGTGGAACCAGCGTGCTCACTGCGAAATACACTGGAACAGTCACATTGCTTGGAACTGAACGAGCGAGAAGTTTTGGTGTAAATCCGGCCTCAGCGGGAACTGAACACCGTCGCTTTCCTAGAGAGACTAGGAAGGCCTTGAGACCTCGGGCTTTATTTCAATCCTCGGCCGGGGCCCGCGCTGAGGGGGGCGGCTTCCAGCAGAGCGAGAGCGTCGAGGAACACGGAGCGCTCAGCTTCCGTCATCTCGGATAGCGTTAGCCACAAATGTTTCTCACCTTTCAGGGAGGAAGGGTCTCGACTGTGACGGAGCTTCGTCTTTCCCGAGAAAGCGTCCGTCCAGCCTGTTGCGCGTTAGTTACGCGGGCGCCTTTCAGTCGAGGCCGATGTAATCCACGGCTCGAGAGAGCGGACGCCTCGGCTCAGTTTCAATGCCGGCTCCGGTAGGTTCGTCGAGCTCAAGTGCGGACGCGGCGGCAGACGGCGGCCGTTGTCCGTTTGGAGCGACTCGAGCGAAACCGGCGAAGCTGGCGGGCGAACCGGCGAGCTTTGGCGGGCAGAAGATAGCTCGGGAGCGCGCTGGGCGCGGCGCTTCTTGCGGCGCGGCATCACGGTGGGCTGGAATGCGGGCTCGGAGAACGACGCCAGGCGAGTCCGCAGAGTCACCATAGGCAGCCGCTCACAATGATGGCATCCGCCGTCAGCGAGCGCGATGGCCGCGTGATCCTCACCCAGGCAGGACACGCAGATGACGTGGCGGTCCTCATCGCTGAGTGGGGCTCGGCAAGAGCCACAGGAAGGCATCTTTAAAAAGACGCAGCTCTTTTAGAGGTAGTGGGAGAAAAATGCAAATATAGCAAACACACACACTCTAAGGCAGAGGAAAGGATATGTACGCCGGAAAGCGCAGCAGGTACGGCGACTGAAGGCGGCGAGGCCAGCGACTCCAGGCTCAAAGGCACGTCCCGCTGAAGGCTACAGGTCGACGGCGCGGCTTCTCATCCGGATCCAGCGATGCGTGAGCTTCGCTGAAGAGTTGAAAAATCAGTGTATGGCAGCTTATCGAGTTTGTTTATAGGGCGAGACCACGCCCTTTCTGGCGGGACGTGACGATATGGGCGCGAAGTGCCCCCATTCGTCATGACGTCACGCAGAGCCTCTCTCGATAGGCTGCTGCTTTTGCCGCAAGACAGCCAATAGGCGCGCAAGCTGTCTCGCCTATGTCTGCTTGCTGCTGCAAAGCGTTTTACATTGATTAAAAATTAAGGATAATTTTTTGGCTTCAATATCTCGATGAAAAGAGTTTTCCCCATAGCGTAAGCTATTACGCAGTACGAGAGATACTCTCGTAAGAGAACTCCTGAAACTTTGCACACATGTCAGAACCCGCGGCCATCAGGGCCGGGCTGAAGATGTACCCGGGCGTGGCAGGGGGGCTCGACAGCGCCCCCTGGAACGGGGTCCGAAAACATGGTCCATAAATCAAACACGCTTGCATGTAATAATATGAAACTCGGTACACATGTAGATCGCATCGTTTCATATATACTTCGCACTCTAACTTTTTACCCCAGCCCAACAGGAAGTGGGCTATTTAGGCTTGTTTGTAAAACGCATGCAATGGAATTTGAAGTACTCCTCCTAGAGAATTTAAACACACGGCACGAAACTCGGTCAGCGTGAAGTCAAGACATTGAGGATGAAAGTTTGCGAGGGGATTTTTGATATCTCGAACGGTTTGGCCGTGGCGAGGAAACGAAATTATGGCGAGAAACGTGAAACGGGAAGTGTGTTATAACTTCAGCATACATTAACTGATCTTGATGAAACTTCAGCAGTGTGTTCGTTGTAAGAGCCCGATCACATGGATGTGACTATTGTGAGTCAAAGTTATAGCGCCACCAACTGGCAGCAGGAAGTGTGTCACTTTCAAAATGCTTTGAAATCACCCTCTTATTTTTACCCGATTTGCTTCAAACTTTATGTGTATAATGTAGACACACGGCAGATGTAGACCTGAGAAAGGATTATTGATATCTTAGATACTGTTGCCGTGACAACGCATCAAACTTTAATATTCTTTTTGGATGCTTTTGAGACTCTTAGCATGCCTGAAATTGCTTAAAATTGCATGAAACTCGACAGACAGATCACATTTATTAGCCAGGTGACATGTGCAAAGTTTCAGAAACGTGCGTGGTGCAGGGACTCAGTAGCGCCACCTTTTGACAAAAGTGAGGGGGGTTAGTTTCATCTAGAGTTACAAAAATCTGTATTTATATAGTTCTCCTCCAGCCAGACAACTTTCTAATTTACAGTCATTAGCAACAACCAAGAGGAAGTCAGATATTTTGGTTTGAATATGGTCATTTCTCTCGTCTACGCCTACGTCTCTCTGTGCCTGCTGTCTGTGTGTGTGTCTGTGAGTGTGGGGAGGGGGAGGGGAGTGGGGCTATGTGCCTGCTCTCTGTGTGTGTGTGTGTGTCTGTGAGTGTGGGAAGGGGGAGGGGGAGTGGGGCTATGTGCCTGCTCTCTGTGTGTGTGTGTCTGTGAGTGTGGGAAGGGGGAGGGGGAGTGGGGCTATGTGGCTGCTCTCTGTGTGTGTGTCTGTGAGTGTGGGGAGGGGGGGAGGGAGTGGGGCTAGATTAACCATTTCACTGCTGTGTGGTTTGGCCTTCATTAAAAAAGAAAATAAATGTCTTAAGCCTTGTATTTTTTAAATACGTTTTTTTAATAAAGTAAAGGCATAACAGACATGCTGCATTTAATTTTTTTTAATAAAACATTGTTTTTTATGTTTTTCAAGCCATTTGATTTATGAGGACTTTTGAAATGTCCTCATAAACCACCCATAAGTTGTAATACCAGTGTAATACACATGCCATTATACAAATTTGTGTCCTCATAAATCACATAAACCAACCCACACACACATCAAATTGACGGTGGGTGGCAATGGTATATTTAAAAGACTTGAGTGTGTGTGTGTGTGTGTGTGTGTGGTGTGTGTGTGTGTGTGTGTGTGGAGAGAGAGAGAGAGAGAGAGAGAGAGAGAGGAGAGAGAGAGAGAGAGAGAGAGAGAGAGAGAGAGAGAGAGAGAGAGAGAGAGAGAGAGGAGAGAGAGAGAGAGAGAGAGAGAGAGCATAAAAAACAAAAAGTTTGGTTCCGGTAGGTGGTCAGTTGAGGTCATGGTTCGGTAGGGAATTTTTTTTTTTTTTTTTTTCATGTGCTTGT
The DNA here is from genome assembly GCA_036326025.1 of Chrosomus eos. Lineage (NCBI taxonomy): Eukaryota > Metazoa > Chordata > Actinopteri > Cypriniformes > Leuciscidae > Chrosomus > Chrosomus eos. Next base: position 37,784,446 of record CM070833.1, read on the forward strand.
CCTCCGGACAAGTAAATCTGTCATTCACTTGTCTGAGAAAAAAGTTGCTTGTCCGGATTTATTGTAATATCTGCATTGAATGTTGTGGATATTGACTAAGAATATTGAATATTATGTATGTTATCAATCACCCTAAATGCAATACGGTGTTAGCTATATATCTTAAAGTGCGATACTGTCGCATAATAGTGTCCCATGAAGGGCATCCCCTCCCCCAATATTATTAAATGTCCTATTAGTGTCTTATTATTCTAAATAATTGAATTTATTGATCAAATTTAGGAATTTAAAATGAAAGATGAAGCATAGGCTACTGTTACCCTAGGTAGGGCTGATCAAATTAAATCATTTACACTGAAAAATTACAATTGCATAAAATAATGTTATGAAATTGATTTAAATGTACAAATAAGAAACAGTGGAAAGAAGTATACTAGGCTACTTATAAACATAACACTAAATTGCCAATAGGTGGCGGCAGGCGGCCGTATTAATGAGTGAGTCATTTATTCATTCATTCAAACGATTCGTTTAAACGGTTGATTCATTCAAGAATGAGACAGATGTTTAGGAATGGCTCATTGAATCTTTGACTCAACCGAACCGATTCGGGTCAAAATGCTGAATCATTCAGTAATGAAAACAATGAGTGTTCCTGTAAGATGTGCCGTGGTTCTGCTGTGATTTTTGTTTGGAACTATTTTCGCTCCTGGAACAGAAGAAAAACAGCCAATATTACATCTAAAATTTAAGTGACTAAATTTTAACTGTTTATTGAACTGTTGTAGGAAATCAATGTCACATTTTGATATGGTATTCAGGAAAAATAATTGAGGCTGCTTAACACATGTTAAAATATAGAAACTCCACATTTAGATTTTTAGAGGCAGTTACAGTATGTTGTTAACTGAGTGTGTGTGTGTGTGTGCTGCGCTCATATAGATTTCTCCTCGAGAGGCTGCGCGAGCGTCAACAGCGCAACCTATTTATTATCCACAATCGATCGCAACAACATACAATAAATGTAATAAAATCAGAATCATTCTCTCGGTTTAGTGATTCCCTAGTTATGTATTTTGTTTGTTATTGATGTTCTAATCAGGCTACTTGACTTGTCCGTTCGGGCAAGTAAAATTCTCTACTTTTACTTGTCCTTCAAAAATCCATTTGTCCCGGACAAGCGGACAAGTTAGACGGGCTCTGGAGATACGAAGTCTCTATTTTCATGCTACTAGTACTTATTTTTTAGATATTATTATCTATTCCATTAAAGTGTAAATTGCAGGTAAAAATTTTCACGAAGATAATGCAATGTGCTTACTAAATATAAAGATAAGAACCGCCCACCATTGTTTTTTGTTATGTTTTTTATACCAAATGCTGAATATAATGAAAAGTTGGTTCGTTTTACAGTGCTTTTAACCACGCCCCCTCCTTCCACTAGGCTGGGCGTGATGTCATAACAGGGACTCCAAGCTTTTCTGTCTATGCAACAAGCCTAGAGTTACGTTATATTGGAGTCCTAGCTAGCGAAAATGGTTAACTATTGTGCTTGTGCGGGATGTACGAATAAAATCAAAAACAGGGGAGAGGCTCCACAAGTTTCCCAAGGACAAACGGCTGATTCGTGCCTGTAAGTGTTCGCATAACTTACCCGAGGTAGAGCTTAGATCGGCCCAAAACATCAAGCAAGACCCTAACGTTACCCGAGCCCGCTGTGTCCGAGTCCGGCCCGACACATAAACTGTAATTATGAGCCCAAGCCCTGTTTAAACCCGGCTATTTTTGAATACGTGGGTCGTTATAACTGACGTGCTCAACTACTTTCTTATATTACTTTCTCCCGACCGCAACATTCATGTTTTGTCCCGCTCCCGCCCGCAAAAATACTTTTTTTCTGTACCTCCAAATACTTTCAAGTTAGCCTACGTGTTAGCCCACCATACACATCAGCATACATGCTCCTGATCAATTGTTTGTTGCATTAACACACAAACCACTGTTATAACATAAAAGCAAGCGGGCTACTGCGTGCATGGTTTGGCATGACTGCGCGCAAAGTGCGATCCCATAATAATTCCTAAAGCTGACATCAGTTCACAGAGATCTCGCACATCTCTGTTATTATCAATGAAGCTTCCATAATATATAACGTTACACTATGTTTGTTATAATTAGAGGATTTGCCAGCATACAGAATTCAGCACTGAACAAAAAGTCTGTTTTGAGCGGTGAGGGGAATCTATCGTAAATGCTTCTGATTGGCCATTATTGCGTTCAAGAAATCAACACATATGTCTGTGATTGGCTACATCGCTCCTCGCTGCTGACATGTTAGTAATAGAAAATCTGCCTGTAAACCGTTTCTATTTTGTTTTAGATGTTCTTATTGATTTTCTGCAACAGATGAATAAAAATGTATTAGTTTTTATGTTTTATTCAGATATTTCTAGTTTGCGGGAGTCCCGCAAATCGTTTTATTCTCCCTCAAACAGCACACACAGAGTGAGTGCATTACTGCCCGCAGCTCCCTGTTATGACATCATCACCCAGTTACGGTAAAAACACGCTACCTTTGAAGAAACCCCAATAAATGCTATTTTAACGCATTTAAGACAGAAATTTTTAAATATATCCATATTGTGCACTTTAATGTACACATTAATCGGTTGTGGTGGTTAACCTGCAATTTACACTTTAAGTACTAGTACTTATTCATTAACGACTAGTGCTTATTCTGTTTAGAATATTCAAAGTGCTTATTCAATTTGTATGCTTCTTTATATTTTCAGAGCAGAAAATTCGATTTTTCTGCTTATTCAATATTGCATCTAAAATGTAAGTGACTTGACGTGTGTGTGTGTGTTGTGTGTGTGTGTGTGTGTGTGTGTTTGTGTGTGTGAGAGAGAGATTGTGTCTCTTACAGTGACAAGAGTTTTTAAGCCTTGTCTTTTTGGATATATATATATATATATATATATATATATATATATATATATATATATATATATATATTTTTTTTTTTTTTTTTTTTATGTGCATAAAACCCATGTATTTTAAATGTATTGTTTGCTTTAAATTAAATTAAGATTGTATGTTTGGTAATTGAACCTAAATAAATGTAAATTGAATGTGCTATATTTCAGATCAATATATTTGTTTTCCTTCATTTTAATCAACACTAACTTTATTCTCATCTGAATTATAAATAACTTATTTCTGTATAAAATAATAAATCCTGAATAATCCAGACCAACCAGAGCACACTATTTCTACAACATCATCAGTGCTGAAGCGGGAACTACCAGAGCCGTTCGGCAGATAGCGAGCAGATATTTTGTGTCACGTCGTGCACAATAACCCTAAAGGCACCAGGCACCATATATATATATAAATATAGCTGCGAGCAGCGATGAAGGGCCAAAGCCGGCGGTACCGCCACCCTGGTGCACCAGGGTTGCGGTGCCACCGGCTTGGGCCCGTAATCGCTGCTCGCAGCTATATTTTTAACTTTATTTCTTTTTATTTATTTCTAGTTAATAATTTGAGTGTTTCAACTTCAACTTATTTCAGTTTATTTCCAAGGCAACATTTATCATTTTCGTTTAGTTTATTCAAATAATGTTTATATTTTAATTTATTTCAGCTTTATTTCAAAAATGAACTGATATAGTTTTAGTTAACAATAATAATCCTGCTCAGAACCAATGTCAGTTGTCTTGGAAAACAAAATAATCTTTTACAAAACAATCATAAATTAAAAACATTTAATTTGTACCATTTTTTGTAGAACGCATAAAGCAAGGTCATATTCTGATGCGTCCCAGCAACATAATTTGACTCTTAGCAGGATAAAATATAACTTCGTCTCTCTTTTTCTGAATTTCCCATGAATTTAGCCTGTTGTATTGTGTAATCTGACTGTATTATCATTAGAAATTAAAAAGCTGAAGATTTAGAGACACAAAACTTACCCAGAAAACCGAGCCACAGTATTTCTCTAAAGCAGCAGACATGTTTCTTCCATCCCACTGACCCGCCGCAAACACAGATGATGCTTTTCTTCCACTAAACACCACACTGATTCTCTCAGCGCTGAAGTTATTACTCTTGTGGAAACGTCACATAAACCTCGAGCTGATCTGCTGTTCTTCCTAACCTGAACTCTGTTCTTCTGAGAGATGTCACCCACATCGGCTCTTCTAACTGAGTGACCGTGTCGTCTCAGAGCTCCTGTCCGCTGTGACAGAACAAATACACACAAATTGAACCTTTCCCCACTTGTTGAAAAAGAAGCAGCCCAGAGATTACTATTCAGTTTTCATTACTCATCACCAGTCTAAAGTCCAGATTCACCATGGTTATGTACATATGAGGAGGGGGAGGGATGGACACACACACACACACACACACACACACACACACACACAAATGGGAAACAGCTATTTACCGTTTTCTTTTCACTTGCTTTTGTTGTTGTAGGTAGGGTTTCCTGCCATTATAAAATCATTAAAGATAGATAAATAAAGGATGGCTACTTGTGGTCAGTCTTGAACCGACGAATCTGACCGTTAAAAAAAAACAAGGTTCAAAATTATTTTAGCATTTTGTTGATATATTCAATGAAAAGACATTACTAGAGGGGGTTATGAATATCTCCTTTTGTTACCCTGTAAATCAGAAAATACTGCCAATAGCCATAAAAAATAGATTTCCGCCCTATTTTTAGGCATAAAATGTTATATAAATCATGCCAAGAATGATATATCAACAAATCCCTCTGGACAAACCTTCACAATATAGTTAGGAATAAGACTGTAAAGTCTGGTGTATGTAGGTGCTACAGACGTGGAAAATCGTCACTAGGAGTGTGAGAAAAAACACATTTTCAGAAAACGGCCTTTAAAGATTTTTATGGCAAAATTCCACCAATTTCTATTGAAAGCCATGAATTACAGACAATATATGCTTTAGGTCCAAGTAAAATCCATGTATCACACTGTTTAACATTCAAGACTCATTATTGCTTCATCCATCACTGATCATAACATCCAAAACAACACATCAGTCCATCATAACACAGGTGAATATACCTGAGGGACTCACACAACCACTTTAGGGTCCCACAATTACAGATTTGTTTAGTATTATATAGTAATTATATGTGTTCCCTTTCAGTCGCTCACGTTCGACGTGACAACGTAATTGGGATAACTTCAGGGAGCCCTATCAACTTCGAGTGTCTACAGAACGAGCCAATGAACGTTGGCGTGCATGAGAAGCGTCACGTGCCCCGCCCCGCAGCGCGGGTATAAACAGGAAGCAGGTGCACGCACTCATTGCCTTTCGCTTCTGAGCCGAGCTTTGTTTGACTCTGAGTTTCTGCAGACTGTAGCATCGATCGTTGAAGACTTCAAAGAGAATACTCTGTTCCAGTGCTGTTGTGAAGGCGCGATCAGTGGTGGCGGCGAGCATTACAGCTCACAACTGCTGTTTTCACAGCATTGCTTGTGTGTGTGTGTGTGTGTGTGTGTGTTGTCTGTATGTGTCGGTCTCGGTGGGCGTTCCTCTCATGAGTGTGTACCCCGATTACACCGCGGCTATCCCTGGGTGCTTCAGCACTGAGAGAGTTATTTTTTCTTTTTAATATTTTTTGTTTTAAAAGAGCAACACAAGTGTGACCCTGCGTCCTTTTCAGGATGTCATTCCGCTTGTGAGTTTCTGGATGCGGTTGTTCCCTGGTGCCAGCAGACGGCCACAATAGTTGCCTCTCGTGTTTGGGCATTCAGCACGCTGAGGCAGCTTTTGTGAATAGTTCATGTTTCCATTGCAGGAATATGACTATGACAGCGCTGAGATCGAGACTCGCTTACCTCAAGGGAGGTGCAGTCCCCTCGCCTATGCCCCGATCTAGCGTCTATTTTGGACCTCAGAATAGACCTACTTTTGCAATCTCCGTGGGTCCCTCACGCCTCACAAGCGCTGCTGCCGTCAGAGCCTCCAAAGGAGTCCTTCTCATGGACGACTAGCCGTGTCCTTTGGAGCTCCAACCTGACGATCAGATGTCTATCGCAGCATCGGAGGGGGAGCTTCAGTTCTCTGGAGATGAAGATTCGGCTGCGTCGCCCCCTTCGGGGAGTTGCCCGAGACTGATCCAGAATGGGCGGCTATGCTTTCCCGGGCCGCAGAGAAGGTCGGGCTTGCGTGGAACCCTCCACCACGTCCCGAACCTTCTCGGTTGCACGATTGGTTTCTCCGGGTGGGCCGTGCTGGTTCTCAGCGCGCCGCCCCTGTACCATTCTTTCCGGAAGTGCATGAGGAGCTTACTAGAACGTGGACGGCAGCGTATAGTGCCAGAAGCCATCCTAGTGGCTCCTCCCTCCTCACCACCCTTTACGGCGGAGCAGCTAAGGGGTATGTGGATGTCCCGCCGGTGGAGTGTGCCCTCGCGATGCAACTGTGTCCGGCGTCCTCTTCCTCTTGGCGGGGCAATCCACGCCTCCCTTCCAAGGCATGTAAGTTTTTGTCCGGTCTCACGGCGAAGGCTTACAGAGCCTGTGGACAGGCTGCTTCTGCCCTCCATGCCATGGCGCTTCTGCAGGCCCACCAGGCCCAGGCGCTCATGGACATGAACGAGGGTGGTTCTGACCCAGAGCTCAACCTGGCGGACATGAGGGACACTGATAAATATCGATTCCTGGATGCCCCTCTCTCCCAGATTGGGTTATTCGGCAACGCGGTCGAGAGCTTCGCCCCAACAGTTTTCGGCCACCCAGAAGCAGACGGAGGCCATCCGACACATCCTGCCCCAGCAGACCACTGCTGCTCCCACCCGTCCGCTGGCCGCAGCCCCTCCGTCCGCTCGTCGCCGATGTCGACCTCCTGCGGCGTCCTCCGCTCCCGCTAAGCCTCAGCAGCAGCAGCCACCATCCAGGCCTCAGCGTGGAGCAGGCCGCACGAAGTCGACCACGCCCGTCCAGCCTGCTGCCAAACCAGGAGGCAAGCGCAGGTGCAAACGACCCTGAGACGGGCGACCCAGAGGTGGACCAAGTTGCTCTTCAGGAGGTGGTGAAGGCACCGCTCCTTCCCCCGGTGGAGGGCCGGGTGGAGAATCTTTTGTTTCCTTTTCTTTCTGTTCCACCACTGACCCACGGGCCAGTGGTACCCACATTTTCAACAGAAGAGCAATTTCTGAGACCTCTGGGTCCCAAGAGGGCGCGCTTGGCGGTCGACGACGCTATGCCTTGTCACCCTCAAGCCCCTCTTTCATCGCCAGCGAGCAGCAGTGGCTGTGTTCCGGACGCACTGACGCCTCCGCACACTCACTCTGCCCTTCGACGGAAGCAGGTACACGTTGCACCACACACTCAGACCCCACTCCGGGCCCTTATGCTGTCCGAGTCGGGTCCCTGCATTCTTCCGCGCTCCCCCAATCCCCAAGATTGGTTTGGAGCGATCGACCTGAAGGACGCGTACTTTCATGTCTCGATTCTCCCTCGGCACAGACCGTTTCTTTGCTTTGTGTTCGAGGGACAGGCATTTCAATACAAAGTCTTTTCAAAGTCATGAAAGTCGCGGAGGCGGCCATTGCTCCCATGTGCGAGCGTGGTATTCGCATTCTCAACTACCTCGACGACTGGCTTATTCTCGCCCAGTCGAGAGAGCAGTTGTGCGAACACAGGGACATGGTGCTCAGTCACCTCAGCCACCTAGGGCTTCGGGTCAACTGGGAAAAGAGCAAACTCACCCCCAGGCAGAGGATCTCTTTTCTCTGTATGGAGTTGGACTCGATCAACATGACAGCGCGCCTCACCGAGGCCCTGCGTCCAGTCAGTGTTGAACTGCGTGAGCACGGTCAGACGCAGAACAGCGGCTCCACTGAAACTGTTTCAGAGGCTCCTGGGGCAAATGGCATCTGCAGCCGCGGGTAACGCCGCTCGGATTGCTTCATATGAAGCCGCTCCAACACTGGCTCCACGATCGAGTTCCGAGATGGGCGTGGCAGAGCGGCTCTACAAGTGGCAGAGCGGCGATACAAGTTGTCATATATATATATATATATATATATATATATATATATATATATATATATATATATATATATATATATGTGGTGTGTGTGTGTGTGTGTAAAATGTATTAAAGGAGCATTACGGAAGTTCTGAAATTTCTAACGTTACTGACACCAGTGGCCGTTAGAGAAACTGCAGCCAGTCTCTGCTCGTTCTCGGTGCGCACGCTCGCACGCCCGTTGGCCGCACTAGATAAGGCTTTTTTTTTTTACTTACGAGGAGTTTGCGTGTGTGTCTGAATTGTGCTGGAGGCTGGTCGCTTCTTTCCGTCTGCAGAGTCCATTTGAAACACTACAGCTAGAGATTGCCGCTGCTTACTAATGGGTGCCGTTACGGATGTAAGCCCAAGTAGACGAGAACGCGCATGACGTCACATTTTGTTCATTTTCGCGCCAATTCGGACCCGACTCCCCACACACACACACACACACACACACACACACACACACACACACACACACACACACACACACACACACACACACACACACACACACACACACACACACAACAACACACACACATGAGCCTACAGGCTGATACAGGCAACCGTGGAGGACAGTCAAGGTGTCATTCTTTCTATTACATTATGGTTGGCTCATAAATTTACAATTGAAAACTCTAAAAAGCTACACATTTAATAATATTTTATTTTTTGTATAATTTTAGGACTTTGGGTCATTTTGTATACTTCATTTTCTAAATAATCGAGCAATGTGTGAATAATGTGCATACTGAGGGACATTTCTAAAATGTGTTAAATTGAGCAAGAATCTACATTCAGAACATCGAGATCATCATGATTAGAGATGTTCCGATACCCTTTTTCCCGTCCCGATACCGATTCCGATACCTGGATTCAGGGTATCGGCCGATACCGAGTACTGATCCGATACCTGGGTGTGTACAGTATCTATACAGCTGCAATTCATACTAGCACTGTATGAATTGATAGAATTATTTTATGTTGTGCTTCAGACGTATCCCTTAATTAAACATGAACAAATACATAAAGTGAACTAGAGTATTTTTATTATCTGACATACATTTCACTACCAATATATTATTTATCTTTCTTAAGTGAAAAAGAATGCAACCACACATCTAATACTGTAAACTGAAAAAGGTATTTTAGTTTTACAATATAACTGTATAAAAAAAAGTGCAACAAATACATCTAGGAATCTAAAAAAGGATATATGAATAATATAAGAAAATAATATCTTTATAATTTAAAGTCCATAAACATTTTTGTTAAATAAACTGCATTTCAGTTTTGACAGCGGCTGGTCATCCAGAACAATAAACTCGATACAATGTTGTCGGTTATATTTATCGCTCGTTGGCTGTCTTTTGAAACCGTTTCTCTTTGTTTGAATGAAGCTTTCAGAGATTGTTGATTCTGGAGCGGCTCATTCTTCTCTGCCCTTGCCTTTGTGTAAATATCGTGTTCTGTGGGGTGACACGTCTTCAAATGCTTAAGTTACTCGTGTTGAAGTTGCTAATACTTGTAACACTCCTCGAAATTGCAGTATGGCATACGAAACATGTCACCGTTTTACTGGCTGGTTGATCCAGTCTGAAATACTGCCAAACAGCGGACATACTGCTACTAGTATCGATACTAGTATCGGAATCGGAACAACTCTAATTATGATGATATATGTAATTCATACATGCGCCGCTGCTGTCATAATAATGTCTATGTGCCTGGGTCGATTGTGTCCCCACCCCTTTTGAAACATCTTGTGGCACGGATGTACCAATAAAAATAAATAAAACATCTCCAGATAATAGTTAGGGAAAGTTATGCATTTTTATTGCCAATCTGCAAAAAAATGTCTTAACAACTTTTTTTAACTATGTGTTCCTAGGTGTCTAGTAACACCTTCCAATTTATCCACGGCCAAATCCTCGGGGAAACGCCTGGAGAGGCAATCAAAGTTGGGGTGCCCAGAGGGCCTGGGTAAAAATAATGAATTTTTTTTTAATCAAAATTAGCTTTTGAGATGTCTAACTAGGGGTTTTAGGGTGCTGAATCTATCCCAGCCATTAGTTTTGAGTAAAAATGACTCAATCTAGAGCTGCACGATTACGACAAAAATCATAATTGCCCATTATTCCCTAGAAAGTGCATCTGTCCATCAAAAAAGTGCATCTATCTACCATAAAAGTGCATCTGTCCATCATAAAAGGGCATCTGTCCATCATAAAAGTGCATAATTTTTGCAGATTGGCAATAAAAATGCCTAAAATATGATGCACTTTTATGATGGACAGATGCACTTTTATGATGGACAGCTGCACTTTCAAGGGAATAATGGGCAATTATGATTTAGAATAGAATAGAATAGGATATACTTTATTGTCCACTAGGGGAATTTGTCATGGACTCAAGAGTGCGTAGTGCATAGTAGTAGCTGCCCTTACAAACAATAAACAAAAAATCCCCAAAACACGTAGAATACAAATACAAAATACAAAAACAGCTAAAGACGTACACATAGACGTTTATGTAGCATGTACACATTATGTACACGCTACATAAACACTCAAGACACATCCAAGAAAAGATTAAACAAACAAAAAAATTAAATAACTAAATAAAATTTAAACAAATTACAAGATTTTTGTCGTAATCATGCAGCTCTAGATTAAGGAGTCATTTTTACTCAAAACTAATGGCTGGGATAGATTCAGCACCCTAAAACCCCCTAGTTAGACATCTCAAAAGCTAATTTTGGTTAAAAAAAAATTCATTATTTTTACCCAGGCCCTCTGGGCACCCCAACTTTTATTGCCTCTCCAGGCGTTTCCCCGAGGATTTGGCCGTGGATAAATTGAGAGGTGTTAGACACCTATAGGAACACATGGTAAAAAAAAAAGCTATTGGTAAGAATTTTTTTTGCAGATTGGCAGTAAAAATGCCTTACTTTCCCTAACTATAACTCTAGTAGAGCATTAATTTCGTTCGTTTGTTAAACTAGTGCAAAATGCCTGTGCAAAATAATTTTTTTGTGTTTGTTTTTAGCAATTGTTGGTTTGGTGTGTTTGAGTGCTCATTTTTACAATTACACAGCAAAAGTTCAGTGACATTTTTATTTGTGCATGGTAGAAAGCAAATACTGATACTGACATAATGATGCATTGGAGGATATATTTAGAGTGGATATTTATGTTTTGTTAGTGCAGACTGGCTGTTCTTGAAGATTACATGTTGTTCTTGTGTCAGCAGCACCTCTTTATAGACATCATTGCTCAGAAAGTGGCGCTTTTTGTTTGTTTCATTATCTTGAGCAAGAATACGAAGTCTGCTTGATCTGCCAACTCTGCTGGCTGCAACGTAGAATTGACCATGACTGAAGAAGTCTCTTGTGCAGAAGACACCAACACGTTGCAAAGACTGGCCTTGTGACTTATTCACTGTCATGGCAAAGCAGGGTCTCACCGGAAACTGAGCCTGCGTAGCCTAGAGCACCTGTTGAATAGGCAGGGCAACTATTTAACATATTAAACATCACATAGGCTAACTTCAGCGCGCATAACACCGTAATATATTAGCATTTATTACAGATATATGCCCGTGAAAGATAGTGATAATGTTAAGCATGACACAGTAATATATTAGTATTTACTACAGATACATGCCCATGAAAGATAGCGATAATGTTAAGCGCACCAGAATTAAATAATATATTAAGAAGTAAACAGCATAGCTTTAAATAAACACATTAAGCACCAGGATTAAATAATATATTAAAAAGTAAACAGCAGCTTTAAATAAACATATTAGGCACCAGAATTAAATAATATATTAAGTAAACAGCATAGCTTTAAATAAACACATTAAGCACTAGAATTAAATAATAGGATATATTAAGAAGTAAACAGCATAGCTTTAAATAAACATATTAAACACCAGAATTAAATAATAGGATATATTAAGAAGTAAACAGCGTAGCTTTAAATAAACATATCAAGCCCCTGCCCCTTTTGTCTCAAAATGTATTGTGCCCTTTTCTGATAATTGTAAATAATAATAATTATTATTATTATTATTATAAATATTATAATAAATAACAATACATTTACACACCCTTGCCACTAACAATAATAATACAAACAAATATTATATTAAAAAAAATTGCCGGAGAAGTGGTAGGCGGAGTTTCCTTTGCAGCGCCTCATAAGCTAACGGTTCCCATTCAGTCGGTCAACTCGGTACAACAGATTACTATGGGATATCGCGCTCTAGCGCCATCTGCTGAAAACACCTTTATTCACGCCTGAAAGGCCAATGACGCATGACGACGTGGGCGGGGCTACCTGCCCACAGCATATAAATGCAGTCGTATGCGTCATTCCCTTTGTTCTTCAGCTCTTCACCGTGCTGTTGGAACACCATCACGCCACATTTTCGCAAGAATAAAAGCCCACGGTGGTGATTCTTGTCGAAACTAAGGCAGAATGAGAAAACTTTTAGCACAAGTTCAGTTTTGCTGGCAAATGGCTAATAAGTTTTTCTCAAACAAAATGTTCAAACATGCCACATTCACAAGAAAACCCACAATGGTTACTATTGTTGAAGGAAAAGGCATAAAAGAAAAGTCTTTAGCTATTTTTAGAGTTTAGCACGACTAACAAATGGCTAATACACTTTTTCATGAGACATATCTAAACATAAGTCATGTGGGTATTTATTAGGATAAAATGTAACTCACACCGGTGTGTTTGGAATTTCTCCAACCCCAATGCATGTGTCCTGTGCACTACCGGCAGCTCTATCGTTGCGCACTCGAGCGGCGTGTAGCGCGTGCTCGGCGGGATACGAATCCAGATGCGGCGATCGCCGTTTTTGGAGGCCACAGAAAGTTGGCCGAGGAGTGTCGGTGTAGTGTTCACGACTAGGTTCCTCTGGCTGCCTTAAGTCTGAATTCTGTCTCACTGGATGCGGGCGAGGAAAGCTCTGACGATATATACTGTAAGTATATTTTTAAGCAGGGCAGATCACTGCTCCCCGATGAAGTCATGGCCCTTGCATTGATCTGTATTCGAGAGCGGCAACTGTCGCTCGAGTGACCTGGCCTGATACAGAGAAACAGTGGATGAGAACCCGCCTGTAGGTACAGATTGGGTAAAAATAAGCCTGCAAGATAGCGGGTTCATTTATATTTATGTTGTCAATAAAATAAATGTGTGTTCAGCATACAAAGCCTCATGTGCTTGTCAAAACAATAATAATGCATTGGAATCGCTAACCTCGTAATCTGGCCGTGTGCCAACAGAGAAGGAAAATGTTGTGATATGCAATATTATATAGCGTTACAGCGATGTTTGCAATTGGACGTGGGGTTCCCTAGGACTGGTGGTGCCTGGGAATCCTAGCTGTCTGCCTCGAGCCGCGGTGGCGCGCGCGCACGAACACATTGGCTTCTTCGCACGATTCCAGTAGGGCTGTCGGCTGCGGTCTCTCTCGCGCCCCCCTCTGTTTCGGTGGAGTAACTGCAACTTCGGTGTTCGAGAGGGCTTCCCCATTACTAAGAGGGGAAATCAGTGTTCTCTCCTCAAAAAAAAAAAAAACCCAGGTTTTGCACCCTATCTTAGACTTACAGCAGTTGAACACACTTTAATGTGTTACAAGTTCAGAAATGCTTGCAGTATATCACCTGTTATGCCCTCTGCATCCTCAGGTATGACTTACATTGCAACATGACATCATGACTTTTGCGTAAACATACACGCCACTTTCAAGTCAAGTGGCGTGTTATTTATACGCATTTTGAACTATCCGCGTGTATGCGTGTATATCTACGCCGTTATGTCCGAGTGATTCCGCGTGTATGTACACGCCGTTAAAAATCCGAGCGAAATAAAGCCAAATTTTGATATACATCTGGGGGAGCGATAGTTTTCTTACTAGGATGGTAGGGAAATACTTATAAATGGTATTAACCAGTGACGGGTAGGTTTAGGGACGGGATTGGGGTAGGTCATATATTTATATATACAGTAATGTAACGTTAAGTCAACGGCGTTCATAAACACGCTGAAAAGCGATTTTGCGTGTTGATAGCACGCCAAAAATGGAAATACGAATTGGCGTGTCATACATACGCAGTTTCATGAGATCAGTCTGTACATTGGTGTATTTGCTGATGCATATTACCACAATCCACCCGGAGCACAGAACATTTTCTGAGGTCTCCGCCGAGGGGATTGCCTACAAGTTTTAAGCCCCTATAGCACCGTGCATATCTGGAAGATGTGCAGAAGCGGTGGTTGTCCTGCTGTGCCATCAGAGCATAATATCGTTCACCTATTTGGACGAACTGCTCCTGGCTTAAGACTGCATAGAACAAGCAATGTTACAAACACGTACACTTGCTTTACATTTACAAGCTCTGGGATTCCAGATAATCTCAAAAGGGGCTACTATATCTCGGCCTGTTAAATCTCGGTCTGGAGATAGATGCAGAATCGAACAGAGGGCAGATGATTTTCGCTGTCTGGCTCAGTTTTGGCTGGGGAGGCAAGCATGTTTTCTTCTTCTTACAGTATTAAGACTGCTGGGGCTCATGGCTTCGTACAGCTGGATTCTCCTTTTTTGTGTGTGCAATGCCGGCGCTGGTCGCTCGGTAGTTTGCTGTAGGCCATGCGACATTTAAGCATATGTCGGTAGCGCCTTTGTGCGTTCAGGCTCCAATACCTACCACCCTGGGAAACCTGAATCTGTTGACAGTAGGAATTTCCCTGGGCAGAGTTACGTCATGTGTAGTAGTGAATTGACACTTGAATTGTGGCGCAGATCCGGGATTGGTTTTGGCAAGGCCAAGGTGTATATTTTTACATTTGCAGAAAACACGGGCCACCCGCTGTTTTTCTTGATTATTGACAGAAGTGCCCCGCTGGGGGTGAATGCCCTGTCACAGCTTAGCCCAGGACTCTGGTGTAGCCTACGCAGAAGGGTCTGTCACTGATTTTGGTGACTTCTTGCTGGCCAGCAAAGACATGGCACACAAGCATTAATGATGCTGCTGTTAAGGACATTGTGGTGTCTTTCCCTATGCAGGGACCTGCCTCCCAGGTAGGAGGCAGATTCTGCACCCTCGGCCAGCAGGCCAGCACTGTGGTCTCTAGGGGCCAACCAGTTGAGAGAGGGAGAATCTGATTGAAGCTACAAAACAGAGTGCTTGCATTTTGAAGTGCATTGTGTTTAAGTAGCGCGTATTTGAAGACCTGTATCGCCATATCAGTGCCCCATTGAGGGGATACTGATTTCTTCTCTGAAGGAGAAACACTCCCATTCCATGCTGGAACTTTATTGGACAGCCATTGCGGCTTGTCATGAGCACATTAATGTCATAAGCACATTAATGGTTCCACACCAAAGCACGCATCTTTTGTTCTTTAAAGGACCCGGGTATACTACATTTTGAGAGCATGAGCTTTTCAAAGTATACTCCTTTGGCCGTGTGGGTAGGGTGTGGGTAGAACATTTTCTGCGCATGTGCACTATCTAGTGTATTTGTTTTTCAAGTACTTTGGGTTTCAAGTACTCTCTCTCCTACCTATAGCTGGTGTGTGGTAAGCACACTGGCGCTGTTTTATTGGGGCTCCCGCCGCATCATCTAAGTGGATGCTGCATACTGGCGTTGGTTAAAGAGAGACCCCTGACATGATTGTGAAGTGCTTTGGTTGTACGGCAGTACATAAGAAACGCGCTATATAAATTCTTCATTCGTGTCACTCACACATGCGCTGTTGTGCGTACACCCTCCTCTGTCGCAGGAATTGGGCTGCACATGGACGGCGTGCGCAGACATCCGCAGACTCTCCTGATGGTGAGTCACATGGTAATGGATAATTTCATCACATGGACAGCGCACGGACGTTCATGGAACTCCAGAGTTTCGCTCCTTCTCACCCACAGTTTGGAGCGCAAGCTTTTCAGGGTATACTGTACTCCTTTGGCCATAAGGACAGAAAGGCATGTTTTGCTCATGCGCTTGCGATGGAAATTTGTTTCCATTTTCCATATTTACCACATCTTGTGCACAGTTGAGGGTGCAAGCTTTTCAAAGTATACTACTTTGGCGGCAGTGAGCGCGGAAAAACAAATCCGGCGTGCACACTTGCTAGTGAACTTTGTTCCCGAGCGAGCAAGTCACTTGTGCAGTGTTGTATGCGCACAGTAGACCCTCCTGGCGTAAATTATGTCATGCAGACGGTGTGCGTAACACGGATAGCTAAAGTATACGTTGGGTTTTATGGTCAGCGTTTTAGGCTTGTTACAAAATTTAGAGATCTGGAGGCTATTTGTTAACCTCGGTTTGAGCCTTTAGAATCCTTCAATATAAGGATGCTGCCCTGTCATTGGTAATCTTCATGCGCTATTGGTGCATTCCTTTTGCACCCGATTTGCGTTTGGTGATGTTGTGTCCGAACGCGGCGTGTATGCCTAAAGTCATGTCGGGAGTCTGCTCTAGTTTGAGCTGCCTGTCCTGTAAAATCTCTGACTCAGAGGAAGACAGGAGACTTGCTTTGTGCCATGTGCGAGTTATACGCATGTACATTGAGCAGATACAGGCTAAATCAGGGGTACTCAATTAGAAACCTAAAAGGTCCACTCACCAAATTTTCCTTGGGTCCAGGGTCCGGAACAGTTATAGTCAAAATCGAAAAACAGAACTCCAACAAAAAAGGTGGTAAATCCCACAAAACGTTCAAACTTTGTACAAAAGGTGATGTGGTCTGGCCTTATTAGTGTGAAAAGTGACACCTTTTTTGTGCCACCAGTTCTTTAAACTTGGGCATAAAAGGTGTGAGGGCCAGGCGGAGGCACTGATGTAAGTGTTCATTACTGAGGGTGCTCCTGTATTTGTTTTTCACCATATTCATGGTTGAAAAGGCAGACTCACAACAATATGTTGAGGGAAACATGGTGAGAACTTGAAGGGCAACCTTCTGCAAGGAAGGGACACCTGCTGCAGGGACCATCTTAGTCCAGAAGGTGGTAGGGTCACAGAGAGACTCCTGCAGTGCAAGGTTTTCCTGAAGCTCAATTAGCTCTGATTGAAAAGAAGCAGCACTAGCCCATGGGCAGATTTTCAGGGCTTCAGTTGAAAATTCTGCGATGTTTTTGACAAGGAATGGATTTTCCATGCATAGTAAGACTTGTTTTCCCAGAGGGAAATCTCCAAAGCGAGTTTGGAAATTTTTTATCAGCTTGTCCAGGAATTCAGCATGATTGTGATGATGATGTGTTCCTTCTGTTTGATTTAGAAGCTTTGGGAAGTGAAGCAGGTCCTGCTGTAAGTCAGACTTGAACAGCTCCAGTTTCTTCAGAAAGGCACAGACAGCTGATGTGAGGTTACACACTGTGTTATTTTTGCCCTGGAGCTTCATGTTCAGATCATTGAGATGGGAGGTAATGTCAGATAGAAATGCAACAATTTCCATTTTTTCATCATTCTGCATAAATTCCACAAATTGTTTTGCTTTTGCACTCTTCTGATCCAACAGAAAGGTTTCCAGCTCTTTCCGTAACGTCCAAAAGCGCTCCAGTACCTTGCCTTTACTAAGCCACCGGACATTGTTGTGAAGGAGCAAATCATCAAATTCTGCATTCACCTCTGTTAGAATGAGCGCAACAAGCGATGCTGCAGAGCAGATGATGCCCTCAAAAGTCCTCATTACTGTTGTCATGACCTCTGCATACTTTTCTTCAAGACTGGCACACAAAACCATCTGATGAATTATGCAATGATATGCTATTAGGTCAGGGTGATGAGCTCTCAAGCGTGCCACTAATCCCCTCTCTCTTCCAGTCATACATGGAGCTCCATCAGTAGCAATGGAAATAACATGCTTCAGGTCTATCTCTCTGTCTCTCAACATCTGCATCAGTGCTTCATAAATATCATCCCCTCTTGTGTGTCCATGGAGGGCTGTGAGGCCTAACACATCTTCACAGAATTCTCCCTTCTCTTCATCAAAAAATCTGACAAAAACCAGAAGTTGTGCGTTGTCTGTATTGTCTGTGGATTCATCCAAAGCCAATGAAATGCATTTAGCCTTTTTTATTGCAGACTTCATTTGGTCAAGCAAATCATCAGCAAGGACTTCAGTTCGCTTAACAGCAGTGGAGTCAGACAAAGATATTTGGTTTATTTTTTGTATGATGTCATCTTTTTGAGTTCCCTCAAACAGGGCAATTGCTATTTCATTCATGCATTCGTTCACAATCTCTGAGTCAGAGAACGGTTTCTTGTGCTTTCCTAAGACCCATGCCACTCTTAATGAAGCTTCAGTTGCACGTTCTTGTTGGGTGGCTGATCTAACTATTACACTGCATGTTGCATGGTATGATGATTGCAGTTGTTTGATTTTTCTGGCTCTTACCTCAGATTTAAGCGGGTAATTGTGATCAAAGTGTCCGTGCTTTGAGTCATAATGACGTTTCCCGTTACCACTCTTGACAATGGCAACCGTCTCATTGCAAATTAAACACATTGGTTTTGTGCTCCCCACCAGCAGCACAAATGCATAACTGTCAGTCCACTCTGTCTTAAATTCGCGATTTTCAGAATCGACTTTTCTCTTTTTGTCAGGTTTTGAGCACGCCATGATTTTCGCTAGCAAGGAAACAGGTACCGCAGATGGATTAGCGCCTGCGTTGCGAATGACACACGCAGCGCGGCCAACGAGTGAGTGAGTGAGTTGTCATGGTGATTTACAGTTATTACAGCTCCTGATTGGACACAGAAGATAGATAAACCACATCTATAGGAAAACAAGGCGTGAAATCACGCACCAATGACTCGCTTGGATCATAAATTATATAATGTTGATTTTGGCTTAGGTCCAAATTGTATTGCGTCTGGGTCCGGATCCGGACCGCGGTCCGCCTATTGAGTACCCCCAGGCTAAATGCTTGTCTGACCAGCTTTTTGTCATGTTTTCCAACTCGGCTAGTAAGAAGCCGTGTCTAAGCGATATCTTTCACATGGAATTGTAGAAAGCTGTCTATAGCAGATAAAGAGTTGGTTCGGCCTGGAGGGGTGTGTAAGCATTCTAGGGCATGGAATGTCATGGGTTTGGGTTAAGATTTTGTGCGGATGCCAGTTATAGGCATCACTGCGCACGTTTGTCCGGTGTACCGGCAAGATCTCACTGCGGCGATGGTAACTCAAGCCATTCTCACCGCAGGGATCCTTTAACCAGGGGCCGTTGCTCTTTTGAAAAAGGGTCATGTGGCGGTGCTGGTCCCTTACGTTTAGTTCAGCGACTTGGCGGGGCGTGAATATAAGTCCCATAGTAATGTGTTGTACCGAGTTGACCGACTGAATGGGAACGTTGAGTTATGCATATAACTTACTGTTCCCAGAAGGAGGGAAACGAGGTACAACACCTCTGGGCCCCGCGCAGTCGGGATCCCGGTGAAGAGCTGGACTGAACAAAGGGACTGACGCATACGACTGCATTTATATGCTGTGGGCAGGTAGCCCCGCCCACGTCGTCATGCGTCATTGGCCTTTCAGGCGTGAATAAAGGTGTCTTCAGCAGATGGCGCTAGAGCGCGATATCCCATAGTAATGTGTTGTACCTTGTTTCCCTCCTTCTGGGAACAGTAGTTATATGCATAACTCAACGTTCTGGTACGCACTACGCAGCGGCTCGCGCGAGTCTTCAAACGAGCAGCAGGTAACGTTTAAGCTAATACAGAAAATTACATTTATCCTACCATCACCATGCTACTATAAAAGTTGCGGCAGCATGCGAGTTATTCTTAACTATAATAAAAGTATAACTCGATTTCAGACGCATTCTGAGTGATAATGTCATTCGTTTTTATCCAAGGAATAAAAGTGCAAGGGGAAATACATCTAGTTAGATGAAAGTCCATGTCCAACTCTAAATTGTAAGGAACTTATGTCTTTGATTTCATAGTAACGCTTTACAATAAGGTTCATTTGTTCATTACTCATGTATGAACTTAATAAGCCACGAGCAACACATTTGTTACTGTATATCTTAGTTAATAATACAACTGTTAATTGTTTATTCATGTTATGTCACAGTCAGTGCATTAACTAATGAAACAAATACAACTTTTGATAATGTTTTAGTAAATGCTGAAATTAATATTAACTAAGATTAATAAATGCTGTAGAAGTGCAGTTCATTAATATTAGCTAATGTTAACTAATTTAACTAATGAAACCTTATTGTAAAATGATACTGATTCATGATAGCTAACACTGTCTTTCATTCATATAATACATTAAATTTACAACATCAACAAAACTAAAAATTTATTTTCCATAATTGCCTTATTGATTCTCACTGTTTTGTTTGGTAAAGTAAATAATATTTAGTAATATTATCATCATTTCCCTATTTTCATTTGGTGTGTTATGCATTCTAATAATTGTATCAACATATTTTCTTAATGCCAAGGAAAGAAAGAAAAAAAGATAGAAAAAAAATCAAGGAACTCTCGGATGCAGCCAAAGGAAGCATACCTATCAAGTTGGCTGAAAAGAGAGAATAAAAATGCAGGTACTGTTAAATTAAATTTAAAAAAAAAATTGTGCCCTTTTTGGTCCCTCCGCCCCTGCCCCTGAGGAGGTCTGTGCACGCCATTTTTTGAAATTAATAGGACTAACGGTTCGAGAGATATGCGAATAACAGACACACACACACACACACAGAGAGAGAGACAGACACACACACACAGAGAGAGAGAGAGAGAGAGAGACAGACACACACACACAAGAGAGAGAGAGAGAGAGAGAGAGAGAGAGAGAGAGAGAGAGAGAGAGAGAGAGAATGTAATTCATAGATAGAATAAGAGGCGATCTGAAATGTTGTTTTTTAAATCAAGTGACCAAAGTGCTCGTGTCCGCTGCGATCAGTGGCGCGGATACAGTGTTCTGACCATAGACTGTAAAAAAAAAAAAAGTCTTCACACGGACGCGCGCTTCAATCCGTTGCGGAGAGACTCTATTCGTTACGATGAAATCACAAAACATAATGCACAAATAACGTGTCTGTCAGGGTTGCGGTGCAGGTAGCTGAAGACGAGGACACGGAATTTCAAAGATAAGAGATTTAATAAACAAAATGAAACTTCCAAACTCAAAACAAGAACAAAACATTCCAGGACTTCAAGATTGACACACAACCATACATCGACGACGATCGACAAACACTGGGAGAAAACACAGGGCTTAAATACACATGGAATGATTGAATGATTAACTGAACACAGGTGATAAAACTGAACACAAACGAGGAGCGGGAAAACTTAACAGGACTAAACCAAAAACCACAAAGACAGGGGGAAACAAGATCTCAAAACATAACTTAAACACACAGAAACGTGACACTACCTCCCCCCTCCCCGAAGGCGCGTCCTCGCGCCGTATAACATCCAAAGGGGTGGGAGGGTGGGCGCCCTGGAGGCTGACGAGGGCATGGTGCAGGTCCGGGAAGCCTCCAGGGCGGAGCAGGCTGTGGGCGTGGCCACGATGGTGCAGGCTGTGGGCGTGACCACGACGGTGCAGGCTGTGGGTGTGGCCAGGGCGGAGCAGGCTGCGGGCGTGGCAATGGCGGAGCTGGCTGTGGGCGTGGCCATGGCGGAGCTGGCTGTGGGCGTGGCCATGGCGGAGTGGGCTGCGGGCGTGGCCATGGCGGAACTGGCAGTGGGCATGACCAAGGCGGAGCTGTCGGACCCTCGGGCGTCCAGGGCGGAGCTGTGGAACCCTCGAGCGTCCAGGGCGGAGCTGTGGGACCCTCGGGCGTCCAGGGCGGAGCTGTGGGATCCTCGGGCGTCCAGGGCGGAGCTGTGGGACCCTCGGGCGTCCAGGGCGGAGCTGGCTCTTCAGGTGGCCACGGCGGTGAAGACCCTTCAGGTGGCCGTGGTGGTGAAGACCCTTCAGGTGGCCATGGCGGTGCAGACCCTTCAGGTGGCCATGGCGGTGAGGACCCTTCGGGTGGCCATGGCGGTGAGGACCCTTCGGGTGGCCATGGCGGTGCAGACCCTTCGGGTGGCCATGGCGGTGAAGACCCTTCGGGTGGCCATGGCGGTGCAGACCCTTCAGGTGGCCATGGCGGTGAGGACCCTTCGGGTGGCCATGGCGGTGAGGACCCTTCGGGTGGCCATGGCCGTGAGGACCCTTCGGGTGACCATGGCGGTGCAGACCCTTCGAGTGGCCATGGCGGTGAAGACCCTTCGGGTGGCCATGGCGGTGCAGACCCTTCAGGTGGCCATGGCGGTGTTATCTTTTCGGGCCTCCGTGGATCTTTGGCCGGCCACGGCGAAGGCGTATGGCGCCCCCCCAAAATTTTCTTGGGGAGGACAGGCTCATGATCGGGAACTGACTTGACATCAACGGGCGCTGGGTCAACGGGTTCTGGGTCAACGGGCTCTGGGTCTGGGTCAACGGGCTCTGGCTCTGGCGCTGGGTCAACGGGCTTGGCTCTGGCTCTGGGTCAACGGGCTCTGGCTCTGGCTCTGGGTCAACGGGCTCTGGCTCTGGCTCTGGGTCAACGGGCTCTGGCTCTGGCGCTGGGTCAACGGGCTCTGGCTCTGGCGCTGGGTCAACGGGCTCTGGCTCTGGCACTGGGTCAACGGGCTCTGGCTCTGGCTCTGGCGCTGGGTCAACGGGCTCTGGCTCTGGGTCAAAGGGTTCTGGCGCTTCATGGGACTCGGAACTGGACGGGGCCAGCACATCCTGGGACTCGGAACTGGACGGGACCAGCACATCAGGGGACTCGGAACTGGACGGAACCAGCATTTCAGGGAGCTTGGGGCTGGGCTCAGGCTCTGGCGGGCAGGCGACAGGCTCAGGCTCTGGCGGGCAGGCGACGGGCTCAGGCTCTGGCGGGCAGGTGACGGGCTCAGGCTCTGGCGGGCAGGCGACGGGCTCAGGATCTGGCTGGATGTGGTTAACGTGAACCCCAGCCTCGGCAGCCATCCTCCTGGCTAATCGCACTGACATCAGTGGGGGATCAGTCATACAGGACATCAGCCGGGGAAGTCCATGGACCGATCTGGCGGCAGGGCTGATGCGGTGTGCAGACTCTGGCGGGCAGACGATGGGCTCTGGCGTTAGCGTGCAGGTAATGGGCTCAGGCGTTGGCGTGCAGGTGATGGGCTCAGGCGTTGGCGGGCTTGGAGCTGGCTTGAGTGGGAGATCTTCAACGTGGTAGCTGGATCCACACGCCCACAGCGTGTGATCCACAAACTCCAGGAAGGATAGATGGAGGTCCTTGACAAGAATTATCTGGGATAACGGGTCCTTTAATCCACCCCAGAAACTTTGTGTTAATTCTTCCTCCTCCAACGACATGTCATCATACAGCTCCAGGTAAAGCCCTGCATACTCCTCAAGAGAGCGCTCATCTTGAAAGAGGATAGGTGTGTTAATTGGTTTCACCTTTTTCCTCCGGTGACATCTCCTCTGGCTCATCTTCGTTTTTATATTGTACGGTCGATCGTTCTGTCAGGGTTGCGGTGCAGGTAGCTGAAGACGAGGACACGGAATTTCAAAGATAAGAGATTTAATAAACAAAATGAAACTTCCAAACTCAAAACAAGAACAAAACATTCCAGGACTTCAAGATTGACACACAACCATACATCGACGACGATCGACAAACACTGGGAGAAAACACAGGGCTTAAATACACATGGAATGATTGAATGATTAACTGAACACAGGTGATAAAACTGAACACAAACGAGGAGCGGGAAAACTTAACAGGACTAAACCAAAAACCACAAAGACAGGGGGAAACAAGATCTCAAAACATAACTTAAACACACAGAAACGTGACAGTGTCCTTGCTTGATATACAACCAGTAATAAACAATCGTTTTTGATCAGGGGAAAAAAAAGCTATACTACTTAAAGGGGTCATATAATGGTACTTGCACTTTTACAAGTTGATTGTACTGAAATGTGTGTTGGCAGTGCCTGTACACAGCCATCATATAATGATAAAAATCCATCCAGTGGTTTTGTTTTAATCTCCTTATATGTTTTCCCCTGCCTCAAATCAAGCCGTTCGATCCTGTGACGTCACAAGCTCGCACGCCCCTCCCACGACTGTTGATTGACAGATGCGTTTCAACACAGACCCGCCCTCGCTCGTGAGTGAGATGTCAATCATAGTTCGTCATTGTTTACACTGGAGCAGAATGGCGCCTAAGCGATTGTGGTGTTCTGTTCTTGGGTGTAATAAGGAACACAGCAGTCATTTTAATGTTCCTAAATCCGAACAGCTGAAGACGCAGTGGCTGAGTTTTGTTTATGGAAATATTCACGAGCAACGTCAATGCGCTCATGTTTGCGCAAATCATTTCTCACCAGACTGCTTTATAAACGAGGCGAGGGTCAATATAAATCAGGTTTAGCTAAGAAGCTGCTACTGAAAAAGGAATCGGTACCAACTATTCGTGTTCCTGCTGGACCTCCAGAAGAAGTGAGTGTAACGTTTTATTTATTAACCTTTATATGAATCTTTGCAAATCCCTTGCACGCTTCACGATGGGGCTAATGTTTACACTCAGGGTGCATTACGGCATGTCTTCTATGTAACGTTACGACGTTCTCAATATAATTCATAATCCCACGTTTATAATGAAAAACGCGTTGGTGTTAACATAACAGAAATATTAACAGGAATATCAATGCAGTTACAAAACTATAGATGTACTTAAAAGTTTTCTTAAAACATAAAACATTTTCGTACTGCACTAAACATAAACATACAGCAAATTCTTAGTTATCCTTCAACTACTGCTAGAATCATTACTGACATGACCTCATGTCAGTTTCAGTCACGAGTTGTACCTAACACTGAGATAATGTCACGCATCATTGACAAGCCTACATTTACAAAAAAAAAAAAAAGTTTTTCAACATAAATCTGTCAGCGAACTAACCTATAACTTACATTAGTAACGTTAAACACATAGCGTTTGTATCTCACAACTCTAACGTTACCCTGCCAGTACATACAAAAATAGATCAAAGTGACATTGTTAACCAACCATTCAGAAACGTCCTGTTCGAGCCTTATTGTCGAACTTCTTCGGGGCCGTCATCTTGTTTCGGGTCCGACTCCGGTTCAAACTGATATGGTTGCACAGATGCGTCCTCAGAGAGAATCCCGCTGCCATAATAAACCCTCAACTGTTGTCAAGTTAACACTCCATGTGCGTTGTGTTACAGCGCCCACAGAACAGAGGGGCGGAGTCAGCGAAGCTCATTATCATTTAAAGGCACATACACTTAAACGGAGTGCTGAACACAGAGCTGTTTTTGAGCTGGTAAAATGAGTGTTTTCTTAAAAAACTAATGAGAATTTTTAATAAAAGTATATTACAAACTTTTAATTTAGACCCTAAAGATTCATATTAACTTGTACAAAAATGGCATTATATGACCCCTTTAAGTTAGTGCGGATTAGAACCCAGAACCTCTGACACGCTTGGCAAAAGCCACTGGACCATTAAAGTACACGAGGAGTGAGTTATAGTCGGATCTACTTATTTATTCACTAACAACATATCTTAGATCCAGGGCCGGATTAACCATTAGGGCAACTGGGCACTTGCCCAGGGGCCCACGACATCTAAGGGGGCGGAGTGGCAATCTGTAGAGTCGGGAGTTTCCCCGGTGGGCCGGTAGTGTTTCGAGGTCGCGAGGGCCGGTGACCGGTCTGATAAAATGTATTTGTAACCCACACACGGTTACTGAAGTGCAAACCCTCTAATTCACGTGGGGGTGGGGCGTACACTCCAGGGAGTTTTGAAAAAAAATCACGCCTTTCTTCCGTTGAAGACATTGTCTGAACTCATCGACTGGTATGAAAATGTCCTCTGAGAGATATAAATTCTAAGATAAATCTTGTACTAAATATTGAAATATTATCTATCCATAAGGTTGAAAGCTGTGAGAGAGAAAGAGAAATCGCACAACTTTGCGTTCTCCTAAAGATATCTCCGATTGGTTTTTTAGAGAGGAATGAGTCATCCGAATCTGACCTACGGCAAGTGGCGAGCCAGCCAGGAGTCTGGTTAAGTGTTAGCAGTGAATCACATTACAAGTGTGTGAAAATATTTCCAAGTGTGTAAGGTCTTTGTCATCTGTTTAGAGATCACTCTACTAAAGATGGAATTCATAATGAGCTCCGGTATTAAAGTCCCCAAAGCAGTAATAGTGAGTGGTTTGCTTGAATCACCAGAAGACGAGGAGATCATGGACTTCCTTAAGAAATATGGCTCCATGAGACTTGTCCCAGTTACTGACATTAACTCAGAATTTTATAAAGACCTGATTATCGAGTATCAAGAGGATGTTGCTATTGAAGCTTTAGCCCATCTTCTGCCTTACACACATGTGCTTAAGGACAATCCAGATGTAAAATACTATGTCCAAGCTCTGGCAAGTGTGTACACCACTAAAGTTGCCAGCAGTGTTACCAAAGCCTACCTTGATGAAATAAAGCAGTTAGCGAAATTGAGTGGACGAGGCTTCGAAGAGGTGCTGAAAGACATGATGTCAGAGATCAGTGAGACAATTGAAACTGATGGCAGTGGTGATAATGAGTATGGGCCCAGACAGCTCAACACGTCTCTTGACACATTTGAACCCCCACATCCTCGGCTGCTCTCAGATCCTCCACAGGAAAGGTTCACTCAAAGTAGCGCTGAGCCATGCCCACCAGCTGATGTGAAGCGAAGTCTGTCCGTTGTGGAGAGTGACCTGAATCCACCTGAAATTCAAAAGGTAATTGTTGAGCACATTGTGAGGAGAGACGAATCAAACGCACATTCACACTTTCCCATCAAGCTTCGTTCATTCTCAGGCAAGCTCCCCAGACCCAATAGTGAGACAGACTACGACACATGGCGTTCACATGTTGAGCTTCTCAGGAAAGACCCCACCCTGTCTAATCTTCAGAAATCAAGGAAAATCTTTGAAAGTTTGCTCTCCCCTGCTGCAGATATTGTCAAAAGACTGAGCCCTGAAGCCACTCCTGAAACCTACCTTCAACTGCTGGACGCAGCCTATGGAACCGTTGAGGACGGCGAGGAGCTTTTCGCCCAGTTCATGAATACTCTTCAGGATCCAGGTGAAAAGGCCTCTACCTACCTCTGCCGCCTTCAAGCTGCTCTGAACCTTGCTGTTAAAAGAGGAGGAGCTACTGCTAGAGAAGCAGATAGACACATTCTCAAACAGTTTTGTCGCGGGTGTTGGGATAACCCCTTACTCTCTGACCTCAACCTTGAAGAAAAGAAAAGTCACCCACCAACATTTTCGGAGCTCCTGTTATTAGTCCGCACTGAGGAGGACAGGCAGGCAGCTAAAGCCACACGTATGAAGAAGCACCTTGGCTCACACCGGCAGCGAGTTATGGCAAGCTCTCAGACTGCATGTGTCTGCAATCAACAAGCAGCATTCCAGCCTGAGTCCGATCCATTGACAGAGCTTAGACAGCAGGTGGCGTCTCTGCAGAGCCAACTCACCACGCTAATGTCTAAAAAGGCCAAGAAGGTCCCAAAGACCAAGGGGAACACTGAGCATCCATCAGGTGGGCCAGCATCTAAACTTGACCCCAGAGCACCAAGCTGGAGACCTATCGACTCAAAGACAAGCACCCAGCCGAGACCTTGGTATTGTTTCAACTGCGGTGAAGACGGACACATCTCCTCAGCCTGCAGCAACAATCCAAACCCCACTCTTGTCAATGAAAAAAGAGATCAGTTCAGAGAAAAACGGCGCCTCTGGGAGGCTAAAGAATACTCACCAGACAAAAGGGATTTTTAGATGGAGTCTCAGTTGCAGGGCAAACTGAGGCTGGAGCAGTTCACCAACGCCCTGCTAATGATAAAAGTGATGCCAAGCCCAAGTTCAGTGCTGCCTTGAACCAATCTACTGTTAGAAAACACCCCTTCAGAGTCCCGCAAAAACTTATAGGCATGAAAAGTACAGGCCAAGTTACCATCCAAGGCAAACAGTTCAGCTGTCTCCTTGACACAGGTTCGCAAGTAACCACAGTCACCAAGTCTTTCTATGATGAATACCTACCTGAGCAACAAATCGACCCACTCTATAACCTTTTGAAAGTTGAAGGGGCCAATGGCCAATCTGTGCCTTACCTTGGATACGTTGAAGTCACAATCACCTTCCCTAAACAGTTCCTTGGAGCTGAATATGAAGTCCCGACATTGGCCTTGGTTGTTCCAGACAGCGGCACTTCAGGGTACCAGGTACTGGTTGGTACAAACACACTCGATGTAGCATATTCTATGTGCAGGGAGAAATGTCCAGCAAACTACCGCCCTGTCTCAGACGGCTACAGGACAGTGCTTAAAGTACTTCAACTGCGACAGGAACAAAGTCATGACAGTAACATCGGACTGGTGAGGATGCGAGGCAGGGACAGAAAGCTCATTCCAGCTGGAGGAACAGTTGTTCTGGAGGGAGTGGCATCAGTTAAAGAGTTCCATATTGAGAGGTCTGCTGTCATTGGGTACCCTTCATCCTCTTCTCTGCCTGGAGGGTTGTTAGTAAAGCCCTGTCTAGTTGATCTACCAGGCCGACTACCAGTTGTGGTCTTGAACGAGTCGGAACACGACATTATTATCCCAGCTAAGAGTGTGATTGCTGAGCTCAGTGCAATCCAGGCTATCCTGTCTCACAAACAGAGCGTGACCCATTCAGCTGAACCAGAACACTCCAAGGCAGCTGATCTAGCCTTTGACTTTGGTGAGTCCCCGGTCCCTCTGGAATGGAAAGACAGAATTACTCGAAAATTGAATGGCATGCCTGAGGTCTTCGCCCAGAACGACATTGACTTTGGAAGGACAGACAAAGTCAAGCATCACATCAAACTGTCTGATGAAACACCATTTAAACTCAGAGCTCGACCGATACACCCACACGACGTAGAAGCTGTTCGTCAACATCTTCAAGAGCTTCTCAATGCTGGGGTGATTCGTGAAAGTGAGTCCCCATTCTCCTCTCCAATCGTTGTAGTCAGGAAGAAGAATGGCCAGGTACGCCTCTGTATTGACTATAGGAAACTTAACCTGCAGACGGTGAAAGACGCCTATGCACTTCCGAGGATGGATGACACTTTCACAGCACTCTCCGGTTCCAAGTGGTTCAGCGTCCTCGACCTAAAGTCTGGCTACTATCAGATCGAAGTCGACGAGGTTGACAAGCCAAAGACCGCCTTCGTATGCCCACTTGGTTTCTGGGAGTTTAACCGCATGCCTCAGGGTGTGACAAACGCCCCAAGTACCTTCCAGAGACTGATGGAAAAATGCATGGGAGACATGAACTTGAAGGAAGTTGTTGTTTTCCTGGATGACTTGATAGTCTTCTCGAGAACGTTAGAAGATCATGAAGCCAGACTCACCAAGGTTCTCAACCGCCTGAAGGAGTATGGACTCAAGCTGTCTCCGGAAAAGTGTAAATTCTTTCAGTCCTCAGTCCGGTACTTGGGACATGTAGTTTCAGAGCAGGGAGTGGAGACCGACCCGGAAAAGATTGCAGCGTTAAAGACCTGGCCAGTTCCTCTGCATCTAAAAGAGTTGAAGGCTTTCCTCGGATTCTGTGGGTATTATAGGAAGTTCATTAAAGGCTATTCAAGTATAATGAAACCCCTGAATGACTTAACATCTGGTTACCCGCCTCTAAGGAAGAACCTAAAGTCCAAGGAAAAGAGTGGCCAATACTACCACCCCAAAGAACCCTTCTTGAACCGATGGACCCCTGCCTGCCAACAGGCATTCGAGATGATCATCGGCAAGTTGACAACGTCCCCAGTTCTGGCTTTCGCAAATCCTGCACTTCCTTACATCCTTCACACGGATGCAAGTATCACCGGCCTCGGAGCGGCCTTATATCAGGAGCAGGAGGGACAGCTGCGTGTCATCGCCTATGCGAGTAGAGGGTTATCACGTAGTGAGTCCCGCTATCCAGCTCACAAGCTTGAGTTTTTAGCGCTAAAATGGTCTGTAACTGAGAAGTTCAACGACTACCTCTATGGCAATCAGTTCACAGTAGTCACAGACAGTAACCCTCTCACCTACATACTTACCTCGGCCAAACTCGATGCAACCAGCTACAGGTGGTTAGCTGCTCTCTCTACTTTCTCCTTTAAGCTCCAGTACCGCCCCGGGAAGCAGAATGGAGATGCTGACGCACTATCGCGTCGTCCCCATGGCGACCTACGTGACGACCCCTCATCTCAAAAAGAGTGGGAGAGGATCCGCCAGTTCGCACAGCACCATCTATCAAATCCAGATAACATTGAGGCGGTGGATCAGGGGGTTGTTCGTGCCATCTGTGAGAGACAACTTGTGTATTGTGCCAATGATGGAATGGGCAGCGGTGGAAGTATCTCCCTTGTTGAGAGCCTTGCCATCTCTGGAGATGCTGTACCTGACAGCTTTGAGCAGGAAGAAGAGCTTGGAGGGCTTCCCATCGTCCCACACTTATCAGAAGCCGATCTCAGAGACAAACAGAGGGTGGACCAGTGCATTAAACATGTCATCTCCCAGATTGAGTGTGGCGAGAAACCACCGCCCACTGTAAGAGCTGTGCTTCCAGACCTACCTCTGTTGTTGAGAGAGTTGACCAGGCTTGAACTACGGAATGGCATTCTCTATAGAACACGCCAAGAAGAAGGCCACGTACAGTATCAGCTAGTTTTACCTGAAGAACTTCGTGAGACGGTCTTAACGAGCCTGCATGACAACATGGGTCATATGGGAAAAGACCGCACGCTGGACTTAGTCAGAGCCAGATTCTACTGGCCGAGGATGGACTCTGACATTGAGAGGAAAGTCAAGATGTGTAACAGGTGTGTGCTCAGGAAAACCTTACCTGAGAGGGCAGCACCTTTAGTGAATATCATGACAACAAGACCGCTTGAACTGGTCTGCATGGACTTTTTGTCCATTGAACCGGACAGAAGCAACACCAAGGACATTCTCGTGATCACAGATCACTTCACAAAATACGCAGTGGCTATTCCAACACCAAACCAAAAGGCTCAAACGGTTGCAAAGTGCTTATGGGACAATTTCTTTGTCCATTATGGTATTCCAGAGAAACTGCACAGTGACCAAGGTCCTGATTTTGAGTCGCGGCTAATTAAACAACTGTGTGAAATTGCAGGCATACAGAAAATTCGAACAACTCCGTACCACCCAAGGGGCAACCCGGTGGAACGTTTTAATCGCACTCTGTTAGACATGCTTGGCACTCTGGAAAACCAAGATAAGTCGCACTGGAAGGACTTCGTGAAGCCTCTGGTCCACGCGTACAATTGTACCAGGAGTGAAGTGACTGGGTTCACGCCGTATGAGCTAATGTTCGGACGCCAGCCACGCCTGCCAGTCGACCTTGCATTCGGCTTACCTGTCAAGGAAGAGCAACAGAAGACACACTTCCAGTACGTAAAGCACCTCAAATCCCACCTCGAGGAGAGCTACAAAATAGCTACAAGGAGTGCTGCCAAGGTAGCTGAAAAGAACAAAACAAGGTTTGACAAGCGTGTGACTCCTTCTGCTGTGGACATTGGAGACAGAGTACTTGTTAGGAACGTACGTATTCGTGGAAAGCACAAGCTCGCTGATAAATGGGAATCCACTGTCCATGTGGTAGTGCGGAAAGCTGGAGACCTTCCCGTCTATACAGTAAAACCAGAGACCGGAGAAGGCCCTTGGCGCACGCTGCATCGAGACCTCTTGCTCCCATGTGGTTTCCTCCAAGCAACACCAGAAGAACAACCCAAAACACTTGAGCGACGTAAGACACGGCAGAACATCTGCAGTGGTTCAAGAGAAGTTGATCAGTCCTCGGATGAGGATGATATCATTCCTGTTACATGGTCTCAAAAAGAACCAGTTCCAGAAGTAACCAGATACATTGTCTCGCGTGATGTTCCCATACACCATGGTCAAAGTCATCCTAAAGAGAAATTGACGACAAAACGCAACAAGGTGACTGATGATGTCCCAGCTCATGTGAATATCTTACCTGACATCACTCCAGTAAACCGAATACCCCTAGACCTGAACTTACCTGGAAATTAACCTGTGGAAAGAGAGATTAACTTACCTGACAATGATGACCTTGCGGAAGGCTCAGAGGAGGACTGTCCTGAACAACTTCCGATCCGCTCCGACATACCAGAATGTGATGAGACACCTGTACCTGAAAATAAAGGAGAAGAGATGATTAAGGAACTAGAGGAACAAGCAAATACTGATGACCTGTTAAGGAGATCTGAGAGGAATCGTCAGCCACCTAGGCGGCTGGACTACACTGAATTGGGAACTCCCTTAGTTACAGTGGTAAAGTCACTCTTTCAAGGGCTGACTACTGTGTGGAATGACATCATAAGTGAGAGTGATATGTCAAAGCATTCCCATGTTTTGTCCCCTACGGTGATAACCGTCTGAACATTGTAATGCACAGGGACGTGCATAAGTTTGGAGGGGAGAGTGTAACCCACACACGGTTACTGAAGTGCAAACCCTCTAATTCACGTGGGGGTGGGGCGTACACTCCAGGGAGTTTTGAAAAAAAATCACGCCTTTCTTCCGTTGAAGACATTGTCTGAACTCATCGACTGGTATGAAAATGTCCTCTGAGAGATATAAATTCTAAGATAAATCTTGTACTAAATATTGAAATATTATCTATCCATAAGGTTGAAAGCTGTGAGAGAGAAAGAGAAATCGCACAACTTTGCGTTCTCCTAAAGATATCTCCGATTGTTTTTTTAGAGAGGAATGAGTCATCCGAATCTGACCTACGGTCAGTGGCGAGCCAACCAAAGAAACCATTGAGCGGACCGAGAGCCTGGCGTGGCCAGCCGTGGTATCTGCGGAACCATCTTCATCCTGTGCCTTCTTTACATGCAGATAAGAACATATAAACCTACCCGGGTAGTGAAACGACCATACGTACTTTGAGGAACACACACAAACACCAAACACTTTCATGGACTCTTTCTTTTGTTTGAAATTGTTTATTTTGGGGTTCAGTGTGCGAATGTGCACTCAGGGAGCCGGCTTAGGTAGGCAGGGAATGTAAATAACTGTCATTAACTTGTACAATACATCTCTTGATCTTTACCTCTGTTGTATTCTCTTTTCTGCTAACATTTCTATCGTTTCAGGCTCCGTAGTCGTACCTGGAAATCTGATATTGGCCCAGTTTGATCCATAGCTAATAAAATTAGTCGTCAAGTATACTTACGAAACCGTATCAGGGTTACATATTCATTGCATATTTTTTTACATTTTAGATAACGGAGCGTATATTTGCACTAAGTGCCTGTCTTTTTAGCAAAAAGACGCCTATCGCGTAATAGATTCAGTGGCGTAGGTCGTAGGGCGTGAGGTGCTGGAAAGCAGCTTTTGACGAGTTCGAATCCGCCTTTTACCGAACTCTCTCTTCTCCCTTTTCCCAACACATATGAGATGTAAAATGTATAACCTAACATAAAGGTCTCTGGCGTTATATTTGGCCAACGAACTAAAATCGAAACCACGATATGGCTTTGTGCCTTTATAAAACAGCACAAGACTTTAAGAATAGGCATCCTGTTTGTGCTGGGTGATTTAAAGAAAAGTGCGCACTTTGCTCACGCGATCAGCATAGTGAGCTGGTGTTTTCTCCTAAATAAAAGCTCAAGGGTTTATTTCTTGCAAGTAAGAAATTGGGACAAAAGTATTTTAATTTTACTATATTATAGTGTAATGTAGCTAAAATATACTTTTGAAATACTAATTTTCATAGTACATGTATAGGCTATATGGATTTTACTTAGTTAGATCTAAGTTAGATCTCATTAAACGACAAATTAAATGCAATGTACATATACCAGGATTGGCTAATCGGGAGCACCGGGAGAATTCCCGGTGGGCCGGTCTGTTTTATTGGCCAGGAGGGCCGGTCCGTGTTGTCATGGCACTGGGTTGAATGCTTTCCCAGTCACAGCGCAGCCCCACTATTTGTTATGATTATTTTCTCGCAGCCCCACAAAAAAAAAGTCAGTTGTTGATGTGTGAACAAAAAATAAGAGATACAAAACATGAATAATAGTAGCGCCTGCAGGGCCCACCCCACCATATCGCGACGATAACCGACCTCATCATCAGCACTCAAACACCGCTCGTCGGCAATGGCAAAATGTTTGAGATGACCGATCAAAGCAGGATTTATGTTCACAGAAGCGCGAGCCGCGGCCGCGCGCGGATCCCAATGCGACGCTTCAAGAGATAAGATGCAAGTGGCTAAACTAAACAGGCAACAGCTGTTTTACGATAGAAGTTTTAAACGACAGACATAAATAATCAGTTTGCAAAAACTGTAGAACTTCAATCAAAGTTCAGCTTCGGGAAGGGGACATTTACAGGTAAAGATAAAAGGTAACACTTTACAATAAGGTTCATTAGTTTACTACATTAGTTAACGTTAACTAAGAATACTTCTTCAACATTTGTTAATCTTTGTTAATATTAATTTCAACATTTATTAATATTTTATTAAAATCTTGTTAACATTAGTTAATGCACTGTGAACTAACCCGAACAAACAATGAATCTGTATTTGTATTAACTAACATTAATAAAGATGAATAAAAACAGTCACAAATGTATTGCTCATGGTTAGTTCATGTTAGTTAATAAATTAACTAATGTTTAATAAATTAACCTTATTGGGTGTTACCAGATAAAGAGACTGAGAGAAGAAGAACGAGAGATGGAGATAAGAGAGGAGAGAGGAGAGCAGGTATAGAGCAATAGCCTATTGCATACTGTGCCCACAATGAGAATAGCTTTATTGCAATGGATTTTTAACACAGATATACATAAGTTCTTTGCCAATGACAGTGGAAAAATAATATGCCTCGAACCCCCTAGCAAGATCACTTGTTTGACCTCTGTATTTATTAAACCCTGTGTACGGCTATTGCACTGAATAGAAAATTATATTTTTGAAAAATACAATGAATTACAAGGCTGTAGGCTACAGAACAGTGCACTATTGCAGACTTATATATACTGAGGTTTTAATTACATTATTTTAAGATAGTCAGTCGGGAACTAAAGTGGGCCGGTCTAAGGCATGAAACTCCAGGGCTGAAAATGAGTCCCACTCCGGCCCTGCTCTCTCTCTCTCTCTCACACACACACACACACACACACACACACACACACACACACACACACACACACCCACCCTGTCCCACCCACTTTTTAAAACAAAGTTACGCCACTGGTCTTACTCATACATGCCAACCCTCCCGATTTTTCCGGGAGACTCCCGAATTTCAAAGCCCCTCCCGAAAATCTCCCGGACCGACCTTTCTCCCGAATTTCTCCCGATTTCCGAGTGCGGGTGCGAGAGAGACACCCAGCCGACGGGGTGTCATTGGTTGTTGCGTTAAATCTTACTTAGAAACAATAGTGCTATTTCCTGATTGGCTAACAACACCAGACGAACAACACCAGAGGAGACGCGCGGCCAGAGTTTAGGGTGCTGCGGCATATTAAATATATTACAAATAGTTTTTCAGCGTGAGAAATACAATGTGTGGCGGGAGAGCGTGACAAAAGACCGAAATGAGTAACTGTCACCCTCAATGCGTGACACTTCAGAGCCCTGCTGATGTGTGATGAAAGCACAAGCAGAAACACGGATAAAGTAGCCTAGGCTGCGTGCATGGTTTGGCATGAAGCTGACATAGATTCATCGCGATCTCACACATCTCTGTTATTATCAATGAAGCTTCCATAATATATAACGTTACACTATGTTTGTTATAATTAGAGGATTTGCCAGCATACAGAATTCAGCACTGAACAAAAAGTCTGTTTTGAGCGGTGAGGGAAGTCTATCGTAAATGCTTCTGATTGGCTATTATTGCGTTCAAGAAATCAACACATATGGCCGTGATTGGCTACATCGCTCCTCGCTGCTGACATGTTAGAAATAGAAACTCTGCCAGTAAACCGTTTCTATTTTGTTTTAGATGTTCTTATTGATTTTCTGCAACAGATGAATAAAATTGTATTAGTTTTTAAAATTGTAGTAGTTTGCGGGAGTCCCGCAAATCGTTTTATTCTCCCTCAAACAGCACACACAGAGTGAGTGCATTACTGCCCGCAGCTCCCTGTTATGACATCATCACCCAGTTACGGTAAAAAACACGCTACCTTTGAAGAAACCCCAATAAATGTTATTTTAACGCATTTTAAGACAGAAATTTTTAATTATATACATATTGGGCACTTTAATGTACACATTAATCGGTTGTGGTGGTTAACCTGCAATTTACACTTTACTACTCACTCCACACCACTTTAGTCACATTTATTATTATTTATTTGTGCAAGCATTTTACTAAAATGTCATGTAATAAAGAATCTTTGAATATTGAATCTAATATTTACTCTTTGTTTCTTTGCTTTGTGTGCTTTTTGTATGTCTTACAGGAGCAGTGAGGAAGAATCGCATGTCTTTAACAACTTGTGAGCAATGAGTTTAAAATAAAAGTTTTTTGAAAATTACAAATTGTGTGGGTGTTTGTGCCTTAATTGTCTGATAGCCTAAATATGAATCACAGACCAGGGCCAGATGAGCCCCAGATGTAAAATATGAGTCACGGATCAGGGCCAGATGAGCCCCAGATGTAAAATATGAGTCACGGATCTGGGCCAGATGAGCCCCAGATGTAAAATATGAGTCACGGATCTGGGCCAGATCTGCACCACATGTTATGGCATTAATAACTGTACTGGGCCAGTGCTGGCCCAGATCTGTCTCTGATCTGTAATTCCAACCTGTTCCGGTATTGGGCCGTTGGAAAGAATGAGCCCGGCCCAGGTCCGTTTAGCGGATCTGCGCCAAATGCTAATGAAGACCTGGCCCAAATCTGGCCCAAATACATTTTGCTGTCTGGGCTATGTATTTTGTATTTACACTTCTCTTGTAAGTAATTCGTGGCTGCTGTCAGTGAAAATTGCTCTCCACTATACAAATATATATATATATATATATATATATATA
Source organism: Chrosomus eos (assembly GCA_036326025.1). NCBI lineage: Eukaryota > Metazoa > Chordata > Actinopteri > Cypriniformes > Leuciscidae > Chrosomus > Chrosomus eos. The sequence continues at coordinate 37,821,635 of CM070833.1, forward strand.
TATATATATATATATATATATATATATATATATATATATATATATATATATATATATATACAAAAAATATTGTACAAAAAAAATTTGCGTTTGTGATATATGACCCCCCCAGACACTTTGAATATCTCCCGAATTCTGGGGTCTCAAGGTTGGCAAGTATGGTCTTACTTGTATCTGTTGCAAGTTCCTCCACGCAGTTTGACAGCGACACTGAGCACTGGGAGCACCATGATCTCGAGCTCCGATAAACGCGTCTTCTTATGATTATTTATTTATTATTACAAAACTACCGGTAGTCATGTAACATATCAGAGGAGTTAGCGCCCCCTGCTTGCACATGTGGGAGAATCACGTGATATAGCCTACAGTCCAAACTCTAATGTCAGTTCATGTTCAGCTCCACACACGATGTCTGTGTGTGTGTGTGTGTGTGTGTGTGTGTGTGTGTGTGTGTGTGTGTGTGTGTGTGTGTGTGTGTGTGTGTGTGTGTGTGTGTGTGTGTGTGTGTGTGTGTGTGTGTGTGTGTGTGTGTGTGTGTGTGTGTGTGTGTGTTGCCTCCTCTCGAAGTTGTTTTGCTTCCTTGTATTTTCCCTACACATAAAGTTCCTCTTTGGATAGTGTGTTTTATAATGGAGAAGGAAACATCCTCCATCCTTCCACTGTTACTTCACACAAACACTATTAAAAGTAGAAATGAAAAACTAAATCCATTAAATGATCCCATGATGGAAACCCTTAAAAGGATTTATATACAAAGCTCCTAATCTGATACATGCACTCTCTTTTTATATGAAAAGAGCAAACTTACATGGGCTTTATATAAATATACAGGCATACACAAAATGCAAAATTTAATAAACTTTATTGCCACAACACAAACCCATGTCAAACAACACATCAGCAAAAAAACAACAGGATAACACACAAACGGCACAATAAATCTTTAACATCTTCAGACGTCTGGTGACTCTGGTCCTCCTGGCTGGAAGAGACACACAGACGTTAAACATCAGAACACGCTTGTTCCCGCTTCAGATCCCAGCATCCTTCGCCATTGAATAGAAATGTCCCTGTTTGTGAAGCAAAGTACTGGGAGAATCAAACTCCACGATCTTCCCAGAATCCAGGACCATTACCCTAAAACACAGACCAGAGGAGAGGTCACTGACAGTAGAAGAACACGCGTCTCTAGCTTTTACATGCATTTGAGTTCATTTTAAAATATGCAGATATAATCCATTTATGCCAGGGCTACTCAATTGGCGGCCCGCGGGCCAAATGCGGCCCGCCAATCATCTCCATGCGGCCCGACGGCACCAACCTCCCTCCTCCTCTTTTCCTGGCGGTGCGGCTAATTCAGTTTGATACTCGCTCCGATTGACCTGAGAAATGTTTTACGTGCGAATATTTCAGCAGTTATTTTATGTGTCCCGAATTTATGTCGACTGAACCAGCGATAGGCTACCACTCATTCGTGAATGAATCATTCATTTGGTTCGATTCTAAACACGCTTGCATAACGGTCTAAAACTATTCGGATTCATTCGGACCGCTCCGTTACTGAATCATCTGAAGCGGTTTCTCGTTCAGTACAGTATAACAACAAATAGCGATGTTTTCAGTTGTTTCACTAGTTGTTTCAGCACGGCCCAGCACGGAGTTGCGTTTACTCCCGGACAATATTATTAAACAGCGTTGCGACAACCAGTGAGAAGAGTTTCAATTCAACAGACACCTCTCTGTTACAAACCAGGGCCGTGCACAGGGGGGTGGCCCGGTGGCTAGAGCCACTGCCCCTCTGCCCTCATCGACTGAAGTGCCCCTCTTCCCCACCCCCACCGCTCAGCTCAAAGCATTCCGCTGATTCCGCTAATCCTCTCCGGGGTTTCCCGCTCGCTCTGCTCATTTTAGATGTGCGTCGGGCACAAGAGTCATTTATCCCGCCGGTATAATAGCAACAGCGCGAACCGAGACCCGCCCACAAAGTTACTTGCGTTTTGCGCTTGATACTTGCGTTTCGGATCGTTAAAATAGGGCGCTATATGTGTCTGCTGCGCTCTCTTGAAACTGAGAGTGAACACGACAGTTTACGGTAGCTGTCGCATTAATAACAGGCTATGCAAGACAGTGGCTGAATCTGCAACATTATCATTTGGTATTTTTTTATTTTTTTATGTCGGTAATGTTTTGCTCTTGGTCTTCTACTAGTGCTAACAACTTGTACAACATATCCACGTTCTTAGAATTAGCTGCGTGTATAATCAAATCTGGCCATTGAAAAATAAATCCCAATCATAAAAGATGAGGTTATTAATATCTTTCAGGACATGGAACCAAATAGAAAGGTTTTGCTCTAAAATGAAAAAGTTAAATATCAAAATGTAAAACCGTAAATAGTTTCTGTTATTATCACCAATGTGTAGCCTAATTGTGAATCATAAAAGATGAAGTTATTAAGATCTTTCAGGACATGGTACCAAATAAAAAAGTGTTGCTGTAAATGGAACAGGTAAATATAAAAATGTAATACAGCAAATAGTTTGTTATTATCAGCAATGTGTAATTGTGATGTTCTATCAAACATCTACAATGAAGTCTAAAATGTATTAGAGCGTGCGCCGTCTTCTCTTTTAATTGTATATTTTGTAATAACTGGATAATTTGTTTTAACAAGCAACCACCCCCGTTAGTGCCCCTTTTTTTGGTTTAGGCCACTGCCCCTCAAAATGTCTGTGCACGGCCCTGTTACAAACCAACAATCACTTGATGATTTAATTAGTATTAAATCGGATGAAACAGCCTCAACATTCCCAACAAGACTGATGAGGAAAGCAGAAGAAACACTGTGAGCATGAACGAAATTAGAAGACTTTAAATCCTATAATCACCCTTACAAACATTTACCATGAATGTACTGTAGTAATTTAAATTTACCATGGTTGGGCAGAAATGTGCAATATTTATATTGAATAATATGTAGTAATGAATAAATATAGTAAATATATATATATTATATATATATATATATATATATATATATATATATATATATATATATATATATATATAGTAGGCCTATAATAGTAAATATAGTGATTTATATTGCATTAGTTTTATTAGGTGGGTAGAGGAATATATAATTAATGCTTGTTATGACATTATGTCAGTTTCTTTGTAAAGGTGCGTATAGTTTTTAACTTGTGTTTAGGCATTTCTTTATACAGTGGGAGTGAGTAGCCTGTGGTTAACAAGTCTCATTGTCAGAATATTTTCATTTAAGCGTAACAATTATAAAAAATAATTATTATTTCTCACCAACAGCTATAAGTTTGTATAAATAATTTATTTGTTCCAAGGAAAATAGTTGTACACAGCTGTAAATTATCAAGTCTACTGTTGGGTACCACATTTCCAAGTAAATACCACATTTTTTTAGGATTACTTTAACTTATTTATTGAAACTGTTATGTTTAAAAAAAAAAAGATAAACCCCCAAACCAACCCACCGGCCCACCTTTACTTTTCGATTTGATAATGCGGCCCTCGAATGAAACTAATTGAATAGCCCTGATTTATGCAGACACCAGATATACTTTTTTCACTAGTGTGTTCAGGACACTATAGTTCATTTATGTAAGTGAGGAGAGCAAAATAAAGTAAACTGTGACATATTATACAGAAAAAAAATCTTCATACAGTGACAATTTTTAAAAATTTGGGAGCAAATATTATTCAGACACTTTGCGTTCAGACTACAGGCAAAAGTGGCCCAAATCAGATTTTTTGGGGGTCAAGTGACCAGGTCAGACTTCTTCAGAAGTAGTGTGAACACTCAAATTTTGCCCAGATCTGATGTTTTTCAAATCAGATTTAGACCACTTCCATATGTGGTCCTGAATCAGACCCAGGTCTGATTTTTTTTCAATGCGGCCGCAGTGTGAACAACCAAGGCGGATTTGATGCGACTTTTACGTCAATCTACATCGACATTTGTCACAAATTATGCGCCGGCTAGTTAGCCCTAGGAGTCTTGAGGAGAGGCGCTGACAGAGATAATCAAAAGTTGCCCTCGATATCCGAAAGTTTTCAAAAAACAGCGTCTATGTGAAGCTGTTCACATCACAATCCCACCACTCCTGGCTTCGTCTCCGCATCCACACAGACTCTGTAGGGAATTTGCAGCCATAACCCTGCAAAAGGGGTTTCTCTTCATTCTTCTCTTCCTCAGCACCTGCTCATTAATGTTACGGCTGCCATTACACAAACATTTTTAAATAAAAGTGAAAATGCTTACTTTCTCTATAAACACCCCAACTTTAGTGCAACAGCGTGTTGCGTCCGATGTCATTGTTAGTGTTAGTGGTCAGTTCGAAACCGCAAACAGTTCACACTGGAATCTGATATAGGCCACATTTTAAAAGGTAATGCTGAACCGCCAAACAAAAAATCGGATCTGAGCAAAAAATCCACATTGAGCATTAAGACTTGCAGTGTGAACGGGTTCTTTGACCTGACCATGTTTTGCTGAAGTGTTTTTTCTTTAATAACTAATGCACCTTTTTACACCATAGACTGAACAACATGAAGCATTGATTGGTAATTGGTTGAGCTAAACTGGTATTATCTAATTGTGTAGTTAAATTTAACAGCTGACAGATTTTAAACATAATTCATGTGTGAGAGTCTAATAGAAGGATGGACAAAACCAGTGAAATATCAACTGATCTCATAACTCTGAGTGATGCGTCTGTCCTGAGCTGCATCCCTGTGCTCCCCCTTGCTGCCCCACTCTGGGTACACCTACGGTCCCTCTGGTCCCGCTTGTACGGTCTGCGAGCCTGGTTAGCGTTCCCCAGTCCGTCTCGCTGGCTCATTCGGACCATCAGGCTCGGCTATGCGATTCAGTTCGCCCGGCGTCCCCCCAAGTTTCGGGCCATCCACTCCACTACAGTGAGAGCAGCCGATGCCTATGTCTTCCGTACTGGGAAGGACGCGATTGAGCCGGTCCCTCCAGCCGATATGCGCTCAGGGCACTACAGTCCCTACTTCATTGTACCCAAGAAAGGCGTTGGGTTACAACTGATCTTGGATCTGCAAGTTTTGAACCAGAGTCTCCACAAGCTACCGTTCAAAATGCTCACGCAGAGACGCATTTTCAAATGCAGCAATCGACCTGAAAACGCGTACTTTCATGTCTCGATTCTTCCTTGACACAGGCCGTTTCTACGCTTTGAGTTCGAGGGTTGAACATATCAGTACAAAGTCCTACCCTTCAGGCTGTCCCTGTCCCCCTGTGTCTTCACGAAAGTCATGGAGGGGCCCCTTGTTCCCATGAGAGAACAGGGCGTTCACATCCTCAACTATCTGGACGACTGGCTCATACTAGCACACTCTCGAGATCAGCTATGCGAACACAGGGACCTCGTGCTCAGGCACCTCAGCCAGTTGGGTCTTCAGGTCAACTGGGAAAAGAGCAAACTCTCCCTGTGCAGAGGATCTCTTTTCTTGGTATGGAGTTGGATTCGGTCGCTCAGACAGCTCGTCTAACAGAGCAGCGCACTCAGTCGGTGCTGAACTGCTTCTACACGTTCAAAGGCAGGACGGCGGTCCCACTGAAGTTCTTTCAGAGGCTTCCTGGGGCATATGGCAGCAGTAACCCTGCTTGGACTGCTTCATATGAGAACACTTCAGCACTGGCTTCACAACCGAGTCCCGAGATGGGCCTGGCATCACGGCACTCACCGGGTGGCAATCACACCGGCGTGCCGCCAGACCTTCAGCCTGTGCTCAAAACCCCTCTTCCTGCAGCAGGAGTCCCCTTGGAACAGGTGTCCAGGCATGCTGTGGTGTTCACAGATGCCTCTGCCACCGGCTGGGGTGCCACGTACAACGAGTATGCAGTGTCAGGGGTGTGGACGGACCCCCAAATGCATATGCAGTTGCTAGCAGTCTCGCTCTGAGCCCCTTGAAAAGGCCGCTACAAGGCAGGGACGTGCTGGTCCGTACGGACAACACTGTGACCGTTGCGTACATCAACCGTCAAGGTGGTCTACACTCCCGTCGCATGTTGCAACTCGCCCGCCATCTCCTCCTCTGGAGACAGAAGCATCTGAGGTCGCTTCGGGCCATGTATGTCTCCGGTATGCTCACCCTAAATGGGCAGAAGCACTGAGAGATCCGGCTCTGTCGGATTGCTGCACCCTACTGTGGACCTTTATTGCTCCAGGGTGAAAAACCTGTTGAGTTTTCAACACCCTCGGCCCGGACTTGGTGGAGTGTCCGGCGCCAGGCCTTTATCCGTTGAATCCTTGAGAACCGGGTCTAGGCTGTGTTCCATATGTGTATTCTTCCACGGCTGCTCCTAAACGGAAGCCTGTGTCTTTCCCTTGGGCTAAGTCACCCAGTATTCCATTTGCAATACAACCTTCAGGTTAGTCCATATGTATATCTCCTTCAGAACAGAATGTGGGTGAAGCAGCGTTCTCCTTCCTAACAGAAAGGGCACGCTTTCCCAGTGTTATCCAATAATCTCACTGTATGGGTTATCAACGAACAACTGTGACAGATCCACTCTGTGTAAGCCCTCTCCTATCATCCTTCCAGGCAAGAAGGGGTAGAGGCTTTCACAGGGCGCTGGATGGGGTCAGCAGCTGTGGCGCTTTGGTAGGGATTCCTATTCTTCGGTCACGACGTAAGTCTCGGTTACGTATGGTAACCCTCGTTCCCTGAAGGGTTACCATATGTAACCGAGACGTTTCATTAAGTGGATGAATCAGTGTTTTTGAACAAATCTCTTGAATGAATGATTCAATGACTCACTCAATAAGCCTTCACTTGTTTCACTACTGGATGAATCTGTGTTTTTAAACAAATCTCTTGAATGAATGATTCAATGACTCTATATAAATAAAATGGACTTGGCTCACCGTGAACTGTCCAGAATGGTGTTGAGCCGGTGAGCGATGGTGAGCACAGTACAGTGGGAAAACTCCCTGCGGATGGTGCTCTGGATGAGATCGTCCGTCTCCAGATCCACGGCTGCTGTGGCTTCATCCAGGATGAGTATACGGGATTTCCTGAGCAAGGCTCGGGCTAAACACAGCAGCTGTCTCTGACCAAGACTAGTGGAAACACGTGAACATGTCAAGATCAGAAAATAGGCTTACATGTTTTCCTGCTTGAATGTTGATTATTTTCCCCCTATTCTACATTTTTGCAGCTCCTCTCTTCCTAGTCAGTAACACTCTTAGTTCCTGTCTCTATGAAGCTCAAACAGCAACATTACACACTAAATTGTGCCTATTTATTATAGGATGCCCTACTTCTAATTCAAATGGCCTGACCAAAGAAGATACACTATGAGAGGATTAGCTGTAGCTAACTGTCATTATTATTGTGTTATGACTCCTAAAATCTAAACAAACTGAAAAGTATCAGTATTACGATTAATCACCACAATTTTGAATTACCTCAAGATGCACTCATTTGAATTATGTACATTCAAAGCACATGTGTTCAATGCATATGAACATGTTTATACAGCTCACGAACCTTAAGTTCTCTCCCCCCTCCGAGACCTCGTGCTGAAGTCCTGTCGGCAAACCCTGCACATATTCTTTCAGATGAGCTAACTCCAGAACGTTCCATATTTCCTCATCACTAAACATCAGGAAAGGGTCCAGGTTCATCCGCAGAGTTCCAGAGAAGAGAATTGGGTCCTAGAATGAAGTGTTAATTTTTGTTTTTTTTTAAATGTCTATCACGTGTCATGATGTGTCAGTGTCACACAAAATTTGTTTCACGCTTCAGAATTTCCATTAAAGTGCGTAGTCAATAATTGTATCCCTTTAAACTCATCTTTGATCACCTAAATGACATATTTAAAAAAAAAATTCCTTGAAAAATAATCTTCATGCCTTAAAATATCTTAAATGTAACGTGAAACCCTTGCCTCATTCACAAACATCTAGTATACTCAACGCACCTGTGGAATGATGGTAAGTCTACTCCTGAGATCATGAAGCCCCAGGGTGGAGATGTCAATACCGTCGATGATGATTCGACCTTCACTAGCTTCAATGATGCGAAACAAACAGTTCGTCAGACTAGATTTGCCTGCACCAGTTCGACCAACAATGCCAATCTGGGAAAAGTAGGGAAACAGGGAAAAATACTATGGTTACCAACATTCTTTAAACATTTTTCTGTGTTTAACAGAAAAAAGAATATCATACAGGTTTGGAACAACTTGAGGGTGAGTAAATTCATTTTTTGGTGAACTATCCCCCTAATTGTGTTTCATCATGTGTTCAATTGTTTAATGTGCAACTGTTCACTGCAGATAAATTCTAGAGATGACAAACTGAGTTGGATTTGTTTGACCTATTCTAAAACTCAGGGTACGTTTACACAACAACAATATGCTTAAAATGGAGAAGTTTTTACTTTGAGTTTTTCACGTACAGACGACACCATTGTCAAAACGATCCCCATTCACTCGGATCCACGAAAACGACTAAAACGGCACTATTCTCCTGCCAGGCCAGTAGATGGTGACGAAACACTATAGACTGAACACGTAATATGCTGTGCATGATGTCATCGTCTTCAGAGATTTGCATGTTGTTTACACGGAGACCGTTTTCAAAAACTGGGAGAGAGAGAGTGAACCAATCAGCAGTAGGGGGAGTGTCCACTCATGATGGGGGAGGAGATAGTGAACCTATCAGCCGTAGGGGGCGTGTCCCCTCATGATGGGGGAGGAGATAGTGAACCTATCAGCCATAGGGGGCGTGTCCACTCATGATGGGGGAGGAGATAGTGAACCAATCAGCCGTAAGGGGCGTGTCCACTCATGATGGGGGAGGAGATAGTGAACCAATCAGCAGTAGGGGGCGTGTCCACTCATGATGGGGGAGGAGATAGTGAACCTATCAGCCGTTGGGGGTGTGTCCACTCATTATGGGGGAGGAGATAGAGAACCTATCAGCCGTAGGGGGCGTGTCCCCTCATGATGGGCGAGGAATAATTTTCTAAAATTTAGCATGAGATTGCTTTAATTCTGTGGAAAATGATAGTAAACACAAGAAAGAAGGGGGTACTTCAATGAAAAATGCATATTTTATATATTTATTTATTTTTACCGAAAATACGCTTATAAAATGTACAATGTACATCCAAAACAAAACGTATCGGCTTCCATGTTATTTAAATCTTACCGAGGCGAGTCAAACTCTGTTTCATTCAACTGTCCGTGCTTTCTCTTTAAATGTTCGTGCATCACCGAGGTGCTGCCGTGATACGCAAGGACTGCTTTGCAAACCATGCAGTAGGGCTGCAGTACGATATTGGTAAAAAAAAATCACATTGCGATATTTTATTTTCCTGCGATATATATTGCGATATAAAAACAATTTCACCAGATGACTTAGTGATGACTTTTATGATAGTGTGGATAAACTAATATTAACAAATGTTAACTAATGTAGTTAACTAGACTTTAATAAATGGAACCTCATTTTAAAGTGTTTCCGATTTTTTTTCCGACGTTATTTGAGCACAATTCACAACCAGTGGTAGTTAGTTAAAAAAAAAAAAACGTCTTCCGAGCTTTTACCATCATGCAATCTCAAAGATATTCAGTCAACTCAATTCACTAATATGCGAGAGAGAGAGAAACAGAGAGAGAGAGAGAGAGTTTGAAGACGGTGAGTGTGCGCGCGCGACCGGGGGTTTCACTCTCTCTGATCGTTCTCTCAGTTAAACAAGCGCAGCTGTCAGTCATCTATTCTATATCACTCACCTGTCAAACTTTTGCGGGACAAACGCATTAGTAAGGCTGACAGAAAACAGCGCGCAAGTTCCAGTCTTCTTGCGCTTAATGTTTAAACTGACAGGACTCGCAAAGTGATAAAAATCCGCGAATCATTCACAAGCATTACTGGCCGGGGAGCTGCCGACTCGTAGCCTACTGATCATGAATCACGCATCATCTGACATCGCACATATCTGCGATGTGACTATCGTGGATGCGCACATCGCGATATCAATGCTAAAATGATACATCGTGCAGCCCTACAGGTAATCTTTTTATTCGCCGTATCCAGGCTAAAATGCTCCCAAACTTTAGATGTTTTGGTACGCGCAGCTGCTGTGTTGGACGCCGCCATTTCTGTATGTTATTGCTCAGCAGAGAAGCTAATTCGCATGTGAGACTCTCGGAAGAGAGATGCCTCGGTCGGAAAAAAACATGTCTGGCGACAACTTCGACAATAAAATTCATTGTCGACTATTTCTATTATCGATTTTTGTCGACAACGTCGACAACTCGTTGCAGCCCTACTCATGATGGGGGAGGAGATAGTGAACCAATCAGCAGTAGGGGCGTGTCCACTCATGGTGGGGGGAGGAAAGAGAGTTAGCAAGAGGAGATTTAAAGAAAGATTGTAGAAAGTGATGGCTGTGAAATCGCTTACTTCCCCTTTAAATTTGCATTTGAGTCATCGCTTCTTCCAAAAACCCAACTGTGTCAAACACAACCAAGGTAGATACAGAACTAGAGCCCTTTAAGTCTTGTATAATAATAATCAGTGTATAATACCATATACGAATCCGATTTGTCTCCTCACCTTCTCTGTGTTTTTAATGTCACATGTGATTCCATGGAGAATGAGCTCCAATTCAGGCCGGTATCGAACTTTGTAGTTTTCAAAGCGAATATTCCCGGCGGAGGGCCAGTCGTCAGGAGGGCGATTACTGGTGATCCAGGGAGCCTGGAGACACAAATAGTGTAGTTGTAGTATGTCGTTTTTGGCTCGTCTATAGTTCATAATGCTTGGGAGATTACTAGTAAAAACATTATTAGTACTTTAATTCAGAAACTGACACATGAAAATGATTTAATTCTCTACCTCATTTTTGATCTCTGTGTATTCGCTCACTCTTTCCACAGCGACGATGTTGGTCTCCAATTCTGATGTCATTCTCACAAGCCAGTTCAAAGTTTGTGTCACCTAATAAGAAGCCGTGTTACTTAATGGCAAGGTTATTTGACTCACAAGCACCTCAAAATCAAAGAAAAAAATTACATTTAAGGCGTAGGAGATGGACAGTCCAACCAATCCACTATTCAAAGAGTCTCGAGAGATTACAGCAAACAAAGCAGAGAAAAACACCACCAGATTCCCCAGAGACTCCAACCGCATGGCCAACCACCTGAAATCCAGAAAGCAACATTAGATGCTTAAGGAGCAAACACAGATTTATCTCTTGACGAAAAGCTCAGTATATACTACCAATTCTGACCTGTTAGAAACAATCCAAGGATAGACACTTTTGAGATTCTGATCAATGGTGTCCTCGTTTTGCTTTAGGAAACGCTGCTGATGCCCATACGCCCTTATCACAGAGAGGCCTGATACCGTTTCTCCAAAGTGAGAGTAAATGGGAGATCGAGACACAGAATCCAGTCGTCTGAGTTGCCTAGATGTAGCAACATAGAACCTCTGAAATACAGGAAGTAGGTTTAGACAACTTATTTTATTATTTTACTTGCTATATGTGAGAAAAACATGTTGCCAAGTTTTTAAAAACCCAGTGTCCACAGAATACAGTTTATTTGTTTTAGCATTACTGTTAGCTGTCTTACCTGCACAAAGTAGTAGATAACAGCCATTGGTACAACAACTGCAGTGAAGATTGGAGTAGCCAGACAGATGACAAACAAGGTCCCTAGAACTCCGAGAAGACAGAGAATCCAGGATCTGAAGGACATCGGGATCATCTCATCCACAGTAAAGATATCCTAAATATAAGCAAAATCCAAAAACAATATATCAGTTTAAGAACAGGCAATGTACACCAATCATAGGGGGGAAAATCTATTTTTATATATTTGGGGTTTTTATTAGATTTCGCCATTTTCATAGTCTTGGGATGCATTTACATTCCAATTAGATTGCTATGTTTATATGAATCTGTAAAATACTTTTTGAGCATAGAAAATGAAATTTCCAGCTTAAACTGTCCTAAATCTTTAATGCTTTGGAACACAGTTTGGTCTCTTTTTAAAGATGGCACTTGACAGATTATTGCTGAAGTAAAGTAAGTTTATTGTTATGTAAAATGCACAAAAATACTTTTTTAAATTTTATATGAAAGATTTAGTTTGGGCGCAGAACGTTTCCATTAGAGTACTTTGACTTTTAATGTGCTCCACGATTTTTTACCACGAGGAGCACAAGAACACACAACCCAAATATATAAAAATAGTTTTTTCCCACTATGATTGCTGTACTTTATGGGCATGATAAAATAATAAAATAATCCAGTTCATGACCCCTTTAAGAACTAATCACTGAAAGGTTCTTTGTGGAACCAAAAATGCTTCTTTGGCATCACTGTTTAAACACTCTTTTGGATCCCTTATTTTTAAGAGTGTATAGAATGTGCCCGTATTTACCTTAGCGAAACGATTGACTACTCGTCCTGAAGGTGTGGTATCAAAGAACACCATGGGTACTTTCAGAATATTAGACAGCAGATTTGTGTGTAGAGTCCTGGACGCACAAATGGATCCATCAGCTAGGAGTATAGTGCCTAAAAACACCAGAATTCCTGGCAGAGAAAAAATAAGTTTATAAAAACATAAAAACATTCACTCACAAGGTGTTCATTTCTCTGTTCTCTTTGCAATTGCCACCATTATTCAAATCCAAACCATGTATTTTGGGTGTTTTTGAGGCTCTTAGCATGATTCAAATCTAATGAAATTCAACACACAAATCAGAGTTAGACATTGGCAAAAGCTTCGAAGGGGGGGGGGGGGGGGTTGGGTGTATGTAGCGCCACCACGACAAAAGTGCTGGGGTTAGTTTTACCTACAGCCACCAAACTCTATACACAAATTGTTCTCATCGAGCCAGACAACTTTTTAAATTACAATCATTCGCTCCGAGCTACAGGAAGTCAGCCATTTTGGATTATGTGAATGTGAATAATGTGAATTGTTTTGTTCATGGGGATTTATTAGCCTGACTTCGTCATATTCATATTCTAGTCAGAACATGAGTCTGATACTGGTCCATAGGGCTTTGATTATGAGGCGTGTCTTAACCGAACCAGGAAAAACAACAACTCTGCACTCAATTGGATAGACCGACAACCAATCAGAGCAACGCAGTAAATGACGCATGTTGAGCAACGCATGATTGTTATCAACAGAACTCAACTGCATCCACTCTGGAAAAAGTATGAAAAAAATGAGTGTTAACGATCTTTGCCGGTGTTGCAAAAATAACTTAAGGATTCGCGGAGTAGGCATGCCTACTTGCATGCAAACACGAAAAGCATTTTTGAAAGAAATACGTTTGATGACGTGATGATTACGTTATTGGATGGATTATCTGTCCATCATCGTATAAAGCCCGCCCTGGCAATTTGATTGGTCCGACCATTTTTTGGCTGATCATAATTACTCCTCAATGGATCGAGTCCAGACCGAACTTCCCGACCAAAAAATGTTGTGGGCGGGGTTCGGGCTGGCATCCAGGCTAGGGATTTATGCAATTCTCACACACATTGGAAATGCTAATTGTGACCAGATTTTTGATATCTCAAACATTGTTGTCAAAATTTAAACAGGAAAAGTCATATTTTCTAAGTTCTGATTTAGATCAAACTGGGGATGTGTGTTTGGCCATAGAGGCTGATCACATGGATATGACTATTGTGGTTCATGGTCACAGCGCCAAGGTTGCAAAGGTCATAGTCTTGCACAAAGAGATTTATTCTATCAAACAGAGAACCAGAGAACACTGATCCAGACCAAACACAACGCACTAGGTCAGCTGGCCAATCAGAGCACTCTGAGCATTTCAGAAGGAGCGGGGCTTTGTAGAAATCATCTCTTTTCAGACAGACTGGGAATAGAGTTGCTCCTATAATGTACAGTATGTAAAACAATTATGTGTTTTTTGCACAAAAGCATGCTAACCTATTCTAGTACACCCAAAATAATGAACTAGCCTCTTTAAATCACAAAAATATCATGTCCTCAATTTCATTCTGTTTGTAAAAGTATTTATTAAACCTCTTCCTGCTCATACCTTGTGCAATTCCAAGGGCTCCAAAGACACCTATTCTCGTGTCTCTAATATGATTCGGGTAGGTTGTGTTGAAATACTTTGCGGCATCATTAGTCCAGTCACTGAGCCACAGATTTTGACCAATGATGGCCACATTCTGGATGAAGTAGATGAGGAAACTCCAGGTGACGTAACACCATCCCATCGCCCTCAGATACTGAAGATACACTGAGAACTTCACCTGTACATGGATCGAAAAATCAATTACTCAGGGGAAAAATAGATGACAAAACATTGAGAATCAAAATAGCTTTTAGTTCCTATTATGTACCCTTCCAGTCTCCATTGTCTCTTTCTCAATCAGTCGCTGTCCTTTCTTATCGCCGGAGTCTTTTTTACTTCGAAGAGAGCTGTTCTTCCTTAATCTCACGCTAAAGACAAAATATATGAATATAAAATCTTGGTGAACACAAAACTGCACTCTTGCAATGAAGTCTGTTATTGCATTTCAGTTGCATTTGTGAAGATCATGATGACTATAGAGTGCATTAGTGCGTTGGCAACGACTTGCACTTTATACTTGCTTAAGTGGGAACATTCAGTTTCTTTGAATAGTGCATGTCTGGAATAGTTTGTTGTTCTACATTTTCTCGATGTGGTTGATTTACTTCCGTTGCGTTGAGAGTGACGCAGGCTGTTTTCTCTCTTCAGTGTGTTTGAGACGATGTCCTCTGGAGAGCCGTCGGCCTGAGGCTCTAAACCCTCCGGCAGGGTGTTGATCTCTTCATAGTCGGACCCCTGAGCTGCTGCTGTTTGACCACACAATTACAATCAATCACAGCGTTTATGTGCATAAAGACTTGTGCAATGTGCCCAAATGGTCTTCTGTTTCCAGTGAATTTCCATAGTGTGGATCCCTGCATGCTTTTTGGCTAATATTGAAGAAATGGAGAAGAAAATGTCCACACTGCTTTATCTGCTCCCATTAAACTTTAATATATTGCAACACTCGACCACACGTGGTCTTCAGTTTGACTAATACTGTCCATAACCCATCACATTGGATAAAGGATTATATACACTTCTATATAGAATATAGTTCCATATAAGGAGAAATATCTTAAATGATTGCATAATCATGTTTAACAGGTTATTTAATTTTGTTTTCTTCTGATAAAGTATGTTTACAAGCGTTTGTTTAATTCATAAAATGTAGCCTAATTAAAATCAAATATATAATTAAAACTAAATCAATAAAGTTGTCACAACCACCAGTTGGAGTGCCCATGATCTCCACTAGAGGGCGCTCCTTTCATCTGCTTAATCACATTATGGACTGCATTTCCCATAACCCATTGCCTGGACTCATCATTCTGATTACTTCCACCTGTGTGTTATTATCTCGTTTACTCTTGCCCATTTAAGCTCTGGGTTTTCAGTCATTCTTTGCGAAGTCTTGTATGTGTTACACTGTATTTCTGAGCGTTTTCCTGGTTTTCTGTGTCTTGTTTTTTTAATTCTCTGCCTGTTTTCTATATTTCCTTTTGTCTGTGTCTTCTGCCCTGTTGCTCATTTGGATTGTTTGACCCTTTGCTCGATATATTGATTATGATTCTGGACTGTCCCAATAAAGCTGCATTTGGATCTTCAACCCAAGTCTCGGGGTCTTGCATTCCGGTTGACAGATTCAGGCATTCACAATCAGGATATCATGAGGAAAGAGTTACTTCAATGATCCACTTCAGACATTCTACTAACTGTGAATAACTTTGCAACTACAAGTCAACTAACTGTGAAATTACTTATAGCTAGTAGAATGTCTAAAGTGGACCATCGAAATAAAGTGTTACTGAGGAAAGACAGCTCGCACTAAGAAATAAAGCATGAATCATGTAGACATTGCAAGTCCTGTACTAAAACTTTCAGAATGTGTTCAGATGCCTATTGTAGAAGCACAATATCTGAAGCTCAGCAGAAAACGCAAATGTTCGATGGTAAACAAACCTTTATTGCTGTTTGCTTTGCTTTCCTCTTTGCCGTAAGTTTCCATGAATTCATTGAAAGCGCCTTTACTGGCTCGAAGAGCGTCGTATGATCCCACCTCGGACACAAACCCCATTCACCAACACCACAATCTCATCGACATACGGCAAGAAGCTAATCCCATGTGTCACCAGGATACGAGTCTACAAGGAAAGAGAAGGGGGAAAAAATTAAATTTAAGTCAAAATGTGCTTTTGACACGTATAATAATATAGTGAGTATCCTAGCTATTTGTCAACGTTCCAAATTAAGTTATTTCGGAATGTTCTCTGAACACTCAAAATGTTTTAAAAATGTTTTTCCTTGGTTAAATGAACGTTAAGGGAACATTCCGTTTTATCATTCTTCAAACACTTTGTGAATGTTACTTTTGAATGTTATCTGAAAGTTCTGAAACAAGTAACAACACATAAAAAAAGTTACAATGTTTCTGAAATAAAACGTTCCATGAATGATTTAATATAATATATATAATAACTTTTTGTGCTAATGTTGGAGACCAGATAATGTAGAACGAAAGTTCTATTAAAGAATTTATTCTCTTCAGAATTAAAATTTCCTGATAATTTACTCAACTCCACATCATCGAAGATGTTCATGTCTTTCTTTCATACTTTTTGGTTAAAAAGTATATATTATAAATTTTGTTATAAAATGTTGGCTGGTTTGTCTAGATAAGACTCCTTTTCCTCGGCTGGATCGTGTCGAGACTTTGAAGCTGCACTGAAACTCACATTTGGACCTTCAACCCGTTGGACTCCATTGAAGAGTCACTATATGGAGAAAATCCTGAAATGTTTTCCTCAAAAACATTCATTTCTTGACATGAACATCTTAGATGACGTGGGGGAGAGTAAATTGTCAAGAAATATTAATTTTGAAGTGAACTAATCCTTTAATGTTATTGGAAGTACGTTTGTTCATAATTTTATCAGAACTAAAGTTCTAGCCCAAACAAAATAAACAGTAAAATTAGCCTATAATTTGTAAGCTTTTTAGGCTTGGATTTGCTTTTTTTTCAAGAAACTATGGCAGCCTGAGTATTGACTTTGACATTAATCTCCTACCTTATTTCTGAGCAGTCCTTTGGGTCCGATCACCCGTTCAAACAGATGTTTTCCCACATGTGAGTCGACAGCAGACAGCGGGTCATCTAGAAGAAACACGTCAGCGGAGCTGTAAACCGCCCTGGCCAAACTCACCCGCTGTTTCTGTCCGCCGCTCAGATTGATGCCCTGAGGCACAGCAGATCAAACATCAAACATTCAAAGTCATTGTTTCCCAACCCCATTCCCATTCTGCACATGTGTGAACTCATAGTTAACCCTATTCTCTTGATGAGTAATGGGTGTGTTTTGGGGCTTTATAAATCAAATCAAATAAAAACTGCGTCGGGCTGAAAGTGAAACTAGCAAAACACACTTGCGTCGCAACTGGCGCTGCATTGCACCGGGTGTATGATAGGGCCGTAAATGTTCGCTAGTCTCAGTTCTCTGATATGTGAAGACTCAAGGACTAACGCTGTGGAAGCAGTGCTCCTCACCTTCTCTCCGATCTCGGTCTGATCTCTCCCGGGCAGCAGGTCCAGGTCAGGCCCGAGAGCACAGGCCTCCACCGCGGACCGGTACCGTTCTTCATCCAGCTCAGAGCCGAAGAGGACATTATCCTTCAGTGAGGCGTTCTGGATCCAGGCCTGCTGAGGGACATATGCCACCGACCCCTGAGACACACACACACACACACATACACACACACACACACACACATACACACACACACACACACACACAATTAATGTCAAGCCGCCAGAGAAACACACATTACTAACGTCCAGCCGGCAGAGAAGAGTTACAGTAATCTTTCATAATAAAATGCGTTTGATTACGTTTATATTAATGTGTCCCTTGAGGCAGTGCAGTTCTCCTAGCAGAGCCGATATCAGTGAAGTCTTCCCCGATCCCACAGCTCCCACCACTGCCACCAGACGACCCGGTGTAATGTCCAGAGACACACTGAACAACACACACATCCATTAAGATCCAGAGTGAAAACCACTAGATAGAACACACACACTCACACACACACACACACACACACACACACACACACACACACACACATGCAAACACACACACACACACACACACACACACACACACACACACACACACACACACACACACACACACACACACACACACACACACACACACACACACACACACACATGCTTTTTAAAACTGCTGACTAATGCTAATCGTAAATTCTCTAAGATTATTATTCATGTCAGCACCAGTCGGAGATTACCAAAATTAATGTTAAAGAGGTGTGTGAACTCGCAAGTACGATGTCAGGCACTGTAATTTGCTCTGGCCCCCTTCCTGTTCGAACGAGTGATGAGATAGTTAGTAGACTGTCCTCACTCAATGGCTGGCTGTCTAAGTGGTGTCCGCAAAATAATATAGGGTTCATAGACAATTGGAAAAGTTTTTGGGGCAAACCTGACCTGTTGAAAAGAGATTTTATCCATCCCTCCTGGGATGGTGCTGCTCTTCTCTCTAGTAATATGGTATTAGAGATTCTAATAAGATAATAATTTAATAATGATTCATAATAAGAAATAGAGATTCTAATTATTGGACAAAAAACTTCCAACAACCTAGAACACTGTATAACACTTGATCGCTGCTCTGTCAAGTCCTTGCCATCGGTTAGGAACCTGGGGGTGTGTGTGTGTGTGTGTGTGTGTGTGTGCTCTTTGATACCAATCTTTCATTTGAAAGTTACGTGTCTAGCATCTGTAAAACTGCATTCTTCCATCTTAAAAATTATATCTAAATTACGACATATGCTTTCAATGAAAAATGCGGAACAGTTCGTTTATGCCTTCATGACATCAAGGCTAGATTATTGTAAAGCTCTACTGCAGTGTTTCCCAACCCTGTTCCTGGCGTACCCCCAACACTGCGCGTATTCTTTGTCTCCCTAATCAAACACACCTGATTCAACTCATTAGCTCATAATCACATGGGTTAATGAGCTGATGAGTTGAATCAGGTGTGTTTGATTATGGAGCCAAAGAATAAGCGCAGTGTTGGGGGTACGCCAGGAACAGGTTTGGGAAACACTGCTCTACTGGGTGGTTGCCCTGCACGCTTAATAAACAAACTACAGCTAGTTCAAAACGCAGCCACTAGAGTTCTTACCAGAACCAGGAAGTATGACCATATTAGCCCAGTTCTGTCAACACTGCATTGGCTGCCTATTAAACATCGTATAAATTTTAAAATATTGCTGATTACTTACAAAGCACTAAATGGTTTAGCTCCCCAGTACTTGAGCGAGCTCTTAACGCATTATAGTCCTTCACGTCTATTGCGATCTCAAAATTCTGGCCAGTTGATAATACCTAGAATATCAAAATCGACTGCTGGCGGTAGATCCTTTTCCTATTTAGCACCAAAACTTTGGAACAATCTTCCTACCATTGTCCGGGAAGCAGATACAGTCTGTCAGTTTAAAGCTAGACTAAAAACACATCTCTTTAACTTGGCATACACATAGAACTGTCAGCATTTGGCCGTGATTTTTCCGGTTTTGGCCACTAGAGGCCCCCATGATGACTTTTGTCTGATCCAGTTATTATTTGCACCTGCGCCTCGTTTCCCTTGTATGTATTTAAACCCTTATGCCGAGTTCAGACTGCACGATTTTAGCCACGATTTTGGCTCGCCGACAGGTTTTGAGAAATCGCCGACAAATGCCCGAAATCACAGGCAAATCGGTGCTCGTTCACGCGAGTGACAATCACGCAGTGTGAATGAGCAAAGACGCGATCTGAGAGAATCGCCGACGAGTCGCCGACGCCCGTGAGATATTTGGCATGCTAAATATCTGGACCTGTCGGCGATTCACAATCCTGCTGTGTGAAAGTGTTCTGACTGAAAACTACATCGGCGATGACCGACAGCCAATGAGAGAGCATGATACAGGACAGCAGGCTGTTCGAGGAGGAGTTATAGACCAGAATATCAGTATTTTAATAGATAGATAGGCCTATATTTACAATTATATCAAACAGAAACAAAGCACAAACATTTGCATGACCAGCAGCAACAGCAGGACGTTTGCAAAATTATTTATTTACCCCCAACTCTCTCTTTGCAAAACACAGTCCTTGCTCCCCTCGTCTTCCCAACCATTTCCTCCTGCATAAACTGAATATTTATTTGTTTCATTTTCGCTACAAATCAGTGCACAGACAATTTGGATCGCAATCTTCTTGTAGGCTATCATTTTTAATAACAAAGTCAGTGTCGCGCGAGAACTCCGGTCTCACGCACGCGTGATCTTCCGTTATTTCCGTATCACTTCTCGCGTTTGTTTGGTTGTGAAACGTAGTTTGCGGACCAGGCAGAGGTTGTCGGCGATTCTTTCTTTTGTAAAGTCATGCAGTGTGAAACCTCCTGTCGCCGACCCATCGTGCAGTATGAACACAGAAGCAACTGAATGTTACCCCAGATAGTCATGCAGTGTGAAAACAACAGTGACCCGATTATTTTGAAAATCGTGCAGTCTGAACTCGGCATTAGTTTTACTTCGTTCTTTGCTCTGTGTTTGAATGATAGCACCCAGCCTCAGTGAAGCTGTGAATGTTTGTGGCTCCAGTTGGATTCTCTTGTGGTACTCATTTATTTTTTGGATTATCTTTTAAGGCTTTTTTCTGCGTTAACTTCTTACCTTGTGGATTTACCTTTTGACTAAGTGGATTACCTTTTTTTTTCTTGGAATGACTTTTGACATTGTGGATTTATATTTTTTGCCTGAAGATCTTTACTTTTTACATTATTAAAACACCATCTCTAGTACTACTGTGTCTGCCTCATCTTCTGGGTTCTGTCGACTACTAGTGGCTCAGTTTGCTAAGCGACTGTTTCTCACACCAGAGACCCGAGTTCGTGATCGGGTCCTGACAAGAACACTATACGTTCTTATTATTTATTTCATTTCATTTATTTCATTTATTATTATTATCCCAGGTGGGAATATAAATTCAAATCAGTTAAATGATTATAAGGCTGCATAAATTAGGTCAGCCGAAAACAAGAACACTTCATATAACACCTGATGTACTAGCTACATCATAAGAAGAATGGCATCTAATTTACTCTTTCTGTTTATTCAAATGTTAACTGTAATCAGCCGGACCCGGGCAGTTTCCAAATCAGATGGTGGACCTGAGCCTACACACGACCACATCGCATCCCTGAAGAGTCAGCAGAGATTTTTTTTCTCCATTCTGTCACTGATGGAGTTTTGGTTCCTTCCCACTGTCGCCTTTTTTCACCTTTGTCCCCATTGTCTTTTGGCTTGCTTAGGTGGGGAACATTTCATTTAATATTCAACAATATTATTGATTATTGTATATTATTGCATTGACATTATTATATGAGAACTAAACTGAGCTGGACGATAGCACACACACACACACACACACACACACACACACACACACACACACACACACACACACACACACACACACACACACACACACACACACACACATAAACACACCAGAGTAATCCTAAATCACAATTTAATCATTATTGTAGCATCTGTTTTACACTGTAATAGTGTAAAGATATAGTGAGTGAAAGGGAAAACTCACTGTTTCAGCACTGGTTCTGTTTCTCTTTCCCAGGCAAACGTGCCGTCAGTCATGCTCACCGCAGCTTCTATTAATGACATCAGCACAAACACATTATCTATACATCAGTCAGGGAGCATTTTTTCTGAAATGTATTAGTTGGATCACAGATAACAAAAATATGTTCTAATGATGTTCTGATAACGTTCTCATTAAGTTTTGAAAACATTATTTCTGAATGTTCTATGAACTTTCAAAATGTACAGTTTTAAAAAAAAGTAAAAATGTTTTTTCTAGGTTATACAAACATTAAGGAAACAATCTTCAAACATCATGGAAATGTTACTTTTTAAACGTTACTTTTACATGTCTTTTTAAGTAGTAGCATTAAAAACATGTTAAACGAACTTCCATAAACACTCCATTAAAGATGTATGAATAATGTTTTTTTGCTAATGATTTGAGAACATTTAATAAAAACCAGATAACTTTGAAAGAACGATCTATTAACATTCCTGGAAGAACGTTTGTTCATAACTTGTGAACTTGTGAGAGAATGTCAGACAAAGTTCTGAGAACCTGACTCTTGTTTGTCTAAAGTTCTTTTTTAAATGTTACTACTCATTTTAGAACATTTAAAAGTAGCATTCCCATAATGTTTGAAGAATGATACGATGGAATGTTCCCTTAAAGTCGCCCTGTGGTGAAAATCTAGCTTTTAATGTTGTTTATATGTCTATGTGGTGTTTTTAATTTGCTTTAAGACAAAAGTCGACAGCATTGCTGAGTATTTTCTCCTTAAAACTGCAGTGAACCAAAGACAGTCTCAAAAACACTGAAATCGCTGGTGTTTCTGACGTCACAAACTACCTTGACCAATCAGATCAACGTGTGATTGTCAACCAGTGGATCTCTGAGTGAGTGAGTGAGTGGAGGCGGGGCTCATTTGCAAACTAAATATATAGGTATATGTATACTAAATGAGACACCGGTGTCGAGTTACATTCAAGATATTTTAAGTCATGAAGACATTTTTTCAAGGAAAAATTTTTTAAATATGTCATTTTAGTGATTAAAGATGAGTTTTAAGGGATTAAATTATTGACTACAGGGGGACTTTAACTTTTGCATAATTAAGAAAAAAAAAAACATTTTTAAAACATTATAGAGAACATTCAGAAATAACATTTTCATAACCATGTGAACGTTAGCAAAACATTCTTAGAACGTAATATGTTGGCTGGGAACATGGACTTGAACTATTCAAGAACACATTATTACTGCAGTAATGAGTCAGCTTTTCTAAAACCATCAGAAATCAGTTTGTCTAAGAACACTGAAAAGATTTCTTGACTCACTGTTGCTGTCGTCATGCTTTATTGCCGTCGTGTCAAGATCACTGCCACTCAGAAACTTCTCAAGTCTTTTTTTAGAAACAGCGGTCTGAAAAATATAGAGTTAGATTTCAAACAAGGTCAGAAATACTTTTAGAACTGCAAACAAAGCTGATTGAAAGGTAGCAATAAAATGCGTTACAATAAGGTCCATTAGCTAACATAATGTATTAACTAACACAAACTAACAATGAACAACACATTTGTTATTGTATTTATTAATCTTTGTTAACCTTATTGTAAAGTGTTACCAATGCTTCCATATATATAACAATATAAATATATACACTGTAAAAATGATATGATCAATAAATAATGACAACATATTTTTTTACATTGTTCTAACTCAGCAAATGATATCCAAGATTCAACACATTTTTTTAAGTCAGTTTAATGTATTTTAAGTTGAAATTACTTAAACATTCAAGTTGATTGTACTTAAACATTTAAGGCAGCAACTTTTCACTGTAGAAAGTGTTCAGTTTACTTAAAAGAATTTAGTAAACACGTTGCCTTAAAATTATTAAGTAGATAAACTTAATGCTTAATTGAAAAAAAATAAGTTATGTGAACTTGACAATTCCACATAACTTAATGTTTTCGTTTAAGCATGAAGTACTTAATAATTTTAAGTTAAGTCACCTGATCACTTTTTCCAGTTTAATAACGCATTGATTGCGTGCAGTACCTGAACCATGATAGAGATCAGCTGTGGAAGCATGGCGAGTGGGAAGCGCAGTATGTTGAAGAGTGAGATCGAGGTAAAAGCTTTCTCTGCATCCAAGATGTTATCAGGACTCACAGACACAAACACAGCGAAGGTCGCGAGAGAAACCTGAGGATGACCACACATCTCTTCAGTGTCTATGATGGGTTGCTTGCTTCCTGACATTCATTCATTCAGGATTTCTGACATTCATTCATTCAGGATTTCTGACATTCATTCACTCAGGATTTCTGACATTCATTCATTCAGGATTTCAATAGATTTTCAACTTTGCTGTCAATCAACTGTTGACTACTTTATAATACTGTTCCTTCATTAATGAAGAACTACACAGGAACAAATGAGTAACACAATATTAACACTAGTAACTGCTATCAACTAACAAGAAACTCTTGTAAGCTTTTGAGTTTTTTGTACGATTATGAATAGTAATTCCTTCCGATGGATTTAGTAACACTTGAGTCATTACTAGTGTGTTTCCATGATCTGCCCTTTAAATAATGATCTAGTTCCTTTAGAAGGATGTAGTAACACTTGAGTCATTACTAATGGGTTACCATTAACTTATATTATACATTGTGCATTATTCCTGTTAATTATGAACCTGTATATAGTAGTTCTTTGGGAAGTATGAAAAAAAATAGTAGTTATTGATTAGTTAATAGTGAACTACCACATTCATCTGAGCGCTATTACTTACTAATTCATTAACCAGAGTTTCTTGTTAGTTAATAGCAGTTACTCAAGCGTTACTCATTTGTTCTTGAGTAGTTCTTCATTAATGAAGGAACAGTATTATAAAGTGTTACCGACTGAGGGGTGCCTTGCAATAGAAAATCATACTGTATATTAAACATTATTATACTCACAATAGCTGGAGCACATGAAAATATGAACGTGGAGACAGATGAGAGGTAGGCAAATTTCCTCATCACCTTCAGCTCCTTTTCTCGAATCCCCTGAACCTGAGACTCAAAAGATGTTTCCCAGGCATAATACTTGAGAATCTACCACACAGATGACAAAGAAAGAGAAAAAACACGTCAAAAAACATATTTTCATTTGTCCTGTATGATAGAGGATTGTAGGAAACCACTTACTTTGATTCCATTCAATAGGTCATTCACAATTTTCATGCGCGAGTCTTTAAATTTCATGTTTTCCACCTGAAAAGAAGCATGTTAGTGGATAATGATGCAGTACATTATATTTCTATTGTGTTTTCGGGAACCTTTCTATAAATGTCACTGTATCTTTAATTTAATAGCATTATAGCAATGCATGCTGCATCTTTACAATACATTCATGGAACCATACGACTGACTAATTAACACTTATAAATCGGTGTATGATGGATTATGAGAATGTGCATTGAAAAAGTCAATGCGTGACTTAGAAGTAATTATTAAAATAATATAAATGTAACTATAACTGTTCTTATAATGCATTATATGTCTTATTGAGTCTTTATAAATATATTTATAATATAGTAATACTTAATTATAAATAGAGCTATAATTCATTATAAGCATGGGCTTCATAGAAAGTGTTTTCTTTTGTCTTTCATAACATAAGAGTGCTGGTTTATGAAGCCAGATCACCTGGAAGGCCCTGGATTTGGTGGCCAGCCAGCCGTTAATGGGAACCATCAGCACCATCACCAACAGGCCCGCTAACACCGACGGGCCCAGTTCGATCCAGAGGAACGCTATGGACAGAGCGATCTGCAGTGGACACGACCATAGCAAGTGAATAAAGTTGGTGACGTCGTTGAACCTTTGAGCATCCGCTGACATCAGGTTCACGATCTCTCCAGCGGTCGACTCTTTCCTTGAGTCGTTAGATACAACTAATGCCTGGAAGGAATCACAAATCATCCACTGGTTATGATGAAACTAAATGATTAGACTGCTAAAATGCCCCTCGTATGCTATTCTAATGTTGTTTCAGAGTCTCCTACAACAAGTTTTACATTCATCTTAGATCAAAAACACTTGAATTTTCTCATAATGTCCATTTTGCATCAGCTGTTTTCTCTCAGTGTCTGAAATGGTTAGTTTGAAGATTCAGTCTCTCTAAGCCCCGCCTCTCTGAGAGCTTCTCTGCTGTGATTGGTCAGAAAGCAAATGCTCATTATCATATCTGAATCTCAGCTCTTGACACACAGTGATACGAACAGTAACGATGGCGTGGGTTTTACTGTATCAATCTCATCAGTGGATTTGATTTGTCAGCAGAAAACAGCGTCTTCTTTACACAAACAACACGAACCAAACTCTTCCAGTCTCAGATCAACTACAGTGTTTTAGGGCGCCACTAAGAGACACTGATCAGCCAATCAGGACCAGAGGCTGGCATTATGCAAATTAGTTTCAAAGCTATATTGCGGAATTGAGACTGAATTATTGACGACTTGTTTCAGTTCAGAATCACTTCTTTCTTTTAGGAGACAAAAACTCCATTTATCTGCACTTTTAACTTTGAAACTTTGCAGATCTTTTACACTCAAAAACAGCTGCTATATTAACATGAAAGAGGATATCAGAAAAAGCACAATAGGGGCACTTTAAAATGACAGCAGATATCTAAAACCACAAATGCAGAATATTGCAAAGAAGATTATAAAATAGAGATCTAACAGTGTACCTTCTTATAAACGGCTGCCATGATGGCTGTGCGTACTTTCATGCCCAGGATAAAACATCGCTGGAAATACTGTTGCAGAATAACGGACTGTAAAAACGCCACCAGCAGAAGCAGGACTGCGTACAGGTATCCGGTCCACGCGTGACTCGATTTGTCCTGAACGAAGGCTATCATTAACCTGTGACAAAACACATCATATTTCTCCACATGATTCAGAAAGAACTAATAACTGATAAAAACTGCCCAGCTAACAAAAATATGTTCTAAGAAATCTTTGCTAATGTTCCCATTAAGTTATAAAATCTTTGTTCTCTGATAATTAAAAATGTCCAGTTTTTTAAATGTTTTTCTTGCTTAGGCAAATGTTAAAGGTCCCATATTGTCAAAACTGAATTTTTCTGGCTTTTTTCATGATGACAGAGGTCTAGGGTCTATTAAACTGCCATATAAGTTTCAAAACAGTGGATCCACAGACACATGCACACCTGCATAAAGCACGTGCCTTTTCACGAGCCGTTGTGACATATTTGTAATGTCAGAACTACTCAATACCCGGCCCGCCTTCAGTCTCCACCCCGACCAATGGTGGGTCACTCAGAGAACAACAGGCCAATCAGAAGAGAGGCTCATGAATATTAAGTAGACATATCAAACTCGAGCTGTTCTTGGCAGAGCTCCTGAGAAAGAGCTGTAAACATATATTGAGATGCTTTTTGGTACTTATACCGCAATTATATTCTTAAGGACATCAAAACATAAAATAAAACTTCAGAAAGTTGTACAATATGGGACCTTTAAGGAAAATTTCATTGAATCATTCTTTAAACATTATTGGAATGTTACTTTTAAATGTTCTCTGAACGTTCTGAAACAAGCAAAAAATGTTAGACGAATGCCCAACTATGTTTGAACAATGTATAAATAATGTTTTGTGCAAAAGTTTCGAGAACATTATTAAAGGCCAGAAAAATTAAAGGAACGTTCTCTTAATGTTACTGGAAGAACGTTGTCACAGTTTTTTAATGAGTCTTGTTGTCACGTGTCTTCATTTGTTCTGTTTTCCCGCCACTTATCTGTTTCCATGGTTACTGTCATTTAGCTCGTTTAGTTAATTATCATCATCATCATCATCGGTTTCACCTGTGTTCTGTTAATCAATGTTCATCTGTGTTTGTATTTAGTTTCCTTCTGTTCAGTCAGTCTTGTGTTGTGTGTGTGTGTGCGTGTGGTGGTTGTGTGTGTGTGTCGTGCGTGCGTGCGTGCGTGCGTGCGTGCGTGCGTGCGTGCGTGCGTGCGTCGCGTGTGTGCGGTGTGCGCGTGTGTGTGTGTGTGTGTGTGTGTGTGTACACCTTCTGTCTGTCTGTAACAGTTTAAGTTATATTATTGTTAAATGCTTTGCATTGAAATTTTGGACTCCTCATCCTCTTCTGCCTGCACCACAAATGCTTGTTCATAACTTTGAGAGAACTTTTCATGTTTGCAGACCATAAAATCCAAGTCTAAAATCTTGAGGTACAAGAAAAGATTAAGAAATTCAGAGCACTTACTTGAGAAGTTGTGGACTAGCAAACGCCAGCAGATCTTGTATGAGTTTGAAGAACGCTGACTCTAGAAGAACACCTTTGAAGGATTTAACGATGGTGGGAATCAGCCAGGACTGAGGATAGTCAGATTCAGAATCCTTCTTCGCTTTCTTTTTGTCTTTCTTTTTTCCCGTCTCCTCCTAATAAGAAATATAGTGAGTGTGTCAGTTAGTCTTTAGATTATCTTTGTTTTGACAGATTATGGTACGGTTATGATGGATTAGCCCATCGAATTGCAGCGTACATTCATTAAATCAAACAAAAGAAACAAAATACAAAGTTAGAAAGAGAAAGAAGGTGAACAAAACAGTGTGTAAACCACAATCAACACAAGAATGAATAGAGTGAAGCTCTTAAATACACAAGATAATCAACTCAATACAAAACTGTCAGGGTTCTGTCACTTCTGTCTTGTCTATTTCTTGGTTTTGTGACAGAGCCCTGACACATTAATGTTTTGTCTTGTGCTGTGTAGCACACAGCTTGTTTACACTAGCTGTGTGCTTTCATGTTGTCTTGTTTTGTGTTAGCACATGGCTGGTGATTTGTTTTACTGCCCATGTGCTTGTGTTCAAGTTATGTTTGGTGTGAGCACATGGCTTGTCATGTATGTTTCCTTGTGCCATGTGATCTCCTGTTGATTGTCTAGCCCCTCCCTTCTTGTTACCTGATTATTGATTAATTTGCCCCACCTGTCCTCCCTCGTTACCTCCTTTGTTTGGTCTCCCTATTTATTCTCCCTGTGTTTGCAGTATTGTGCTGTTTCGTTGTTGTAAGTACCTGGTGTGTTACCCCTTGTGTCGAGTCGAGTCGAGTCGAGTCGAGTCGAGTCGAGTCGAGTCATGTGTTTTCCCCTATGTGGTAGTTTTGTTTGCATTTTTTTTAATTTTTAATAGTTAATAAAAACCCATTTTTTCTGCAATTGAGTCCTCGCTTCATCTCCTCAACCCCACACCTGACACAAAACAGGTAATCACAAAACAGGTAATCACAAAACACTAATCAAATTAAACAATTAATTACTATGACAGAAAGAAAAAAATTAGACACAATTTCGATTAAATAGTATTTCCTCTTCACAGTTTTACTTTCTGCTGAAATTATTGTGGATTTTCTTCATATTTCTTATGTTGTTAGTACTTAACAGAAAATATGACGCATATTTTAAAAAGATATCACAACAAACATTTAAGTCTTTTGAAATGTCTTTATTTATATTAATTAAACTAAATATTTTCTCCTAATTTAAAATTATTTTATTGTAGCTGCTTTTGTTGATATTTGTAGATATTTCATCAGAATTAAAGG
Source organism: Chrosomus eos (assembly GCA_036326025.1). Lineage (NCBI taxonomy): Eukaryota > Metazoa > Chordata > Actinopteri > Cypriniformes > Leuciscidae > Chrosomus > Chrosomus eos. Next base: position 37,851,070 of record CM070833.1, read on the forward strand.
TTTGAACCCAAACCATACAATGAGAAAAACGAACACATTTGGCTGTAATAAATTGGAGTTTTTTTTTTTTTAAGTTGGTCTAAAGTTTTAAGTGTTTTTCAGACTGTGCAGTGTAAACCATCACTAATAATTAGCAGTGAACACATTTTTTTCTAAAACTTACCATAACTAGAACATCGTGACTGACTCCTTTGGCCAAGCCGTTCTGAGCATCATCACGAGCCGGGCGTTTGTTTCGTTTCTTCTGTAAGACGCTGCGAGCCTTTCTCAGCTCTTTCGTCATCACGTCCTCAAACTGCTGACAGATGGAGTGAGTGGACTCTTCCTCGTTCAATTCCCACATGTCCTCCTGAACCAGAGGCCGCTTATAACCTTTGATGACCATGCTGAGGAAAAACATTTACACGGCTGTTATGCAGAACACACACATATACAGTCAAACCTAAATGTATTAACACACCTTGCTCTCCTCACTTGCATAAATGAACGATAGTGTCCTGCACTCACTAATAAATATTTAAGAATTTACATATTTACGTCAGACAGTTCACGCCTTGCCGTCGTCCATTAATACCTAAACAATGGACACCTCGTCAGGCATTAACCCGCTTATACCATTGTCACTTGCAATCGAAATCTAAAGTTTTTACAAACAATAACTTGGATTCCCTGGTTACGCCTGACGGTTTATTTAGCAACCGGAGATATTAACAGTCCGCTCAGCTCGTAGAACCCTTCAGTTTAGCTAACTTACGAGCCAGAAAGTTAACGTATTTTTTTCATGTAAGTTAGGCTTGTCTAGCCATGGTCGTTTTTTTTTTTTACCTATAATTAAGCATTAATAGCATTACAGGTCATGAATCTGGTGTCAGTTATAATAGAATTCCGTTAAATAATAATACTAGACTGCCTGTTGCTATGGTTACTCACGGCTTATGTAGCCAGCGCATTTATTTATTAATTTCGAACAGTAAACAGTCAGTTTCACCAGAACTCCTTTACTAGGTGTCCTCTATCACTTTTTAATGGACACCCTGCAGCCAATCAGAATCAAGTATTTACCCAGACCATGGTATAACACAAATTTTTTATATGGTGTCTGAATAATTCTTGGTTTGACTGGTTGTGAGAATATATATAATATACACATAATCTGTGTGTCATACAGACACAACAGCGTCTTATTAGTAAAAAAAAATACAAAAAGCAAGATAAGGAACACAATAAACACCTGTTAAACCAGTTAAAGGTGATCCTGCTGAGAAAAGTTGCTTTTGCTTCGGGATTCTGTGAAGAATTAGAGAAAGTAGATTGGAGAAATATACATTTATTACACGTGACATCACAAGTGGCATTTCTCGCATGCTTTCTGTACCGTTTGTGAACGTTTTTTAACTTCAGGTGAGAGGTCCGCGATGGCTGATAGAACCAGAGCGATGAGCTGCAGTCCATAACTGATGTAGAACAGGGAAAACCGTGGCACATCCGACACTTCATCCTGAGGGAAAACATTTCAGGAAGACTTTACAATAATGATCCGTTTGTTGACATGGGTTGATGCTTTAGTCACACTGTGTCATGCACTTTTAATGAGCAACAATGTTTTACAGCATTTGTCAATATTACCGTCTTTATAACAGTACAGCAGGTACTTGCATAAAATGCATATAAATATCATGCCAATAATGTCTTCGTAAGATGATATTGAAATGCTTAATTTAATGATCTAAGCTCTGTAGTTTTAAGTAAACCCTAACACTCCAAAATAATTAATTGGTTTGAGTAGGGCCAACTTAAATTTTAAAACTTAGTTCCATCAAATTAACTTTTATGAGTATTTAGAACTTTCTTTTGCTTTTGAGTTTAATAAAACTGACACATTTTCAGTAAGTTGAATTGTTCATTGTTTTGAGTTCTATGAACTTTAATCTAAAACTTTCTTTAAAGTTTCTTTAAACTTAACTTTCTCGAAAATTGTTATGTATATAATGTTTTTTTTTGTGCAGATTAATGTTAAGTGGGAGATTTAGTAGTGTTTAATGTTTTGTTATGCTAGTTTAGAGCATAGAGCAATTGAAATATATGATTACAAAATAGAAATCTGCAATTTCTGCTCCCTTAAACTTTTTGTCAACTAATTCGGGTTTACAGTTTATTGTTATGCACCTATAAAAATTATGCACCTTAAAACCTATTTCAAGGCTTACGTTCTCGAGCCACCAAACACTGTTGTTGTGTAAATTAACTGAGTTTTCTGTTCGGTGTCGTGTTAGCGGCCCCTAAGTTAAAAACTTATGATCTTCGCAACGGAAGTGAATCAATCAAAACTAAATTTAGCTGGACAATAACTTTGTTCTAGAGCTGCTGTAAAGCCTAAACAATCTCTGTTACTGTAATTTCATATTTTCACTGTAAAGCTGCTTTGAAACAGTCCATATTTTTAAAGCGCTAAATAAATGAAGGTTGATTTGACTAGACTACATTGTAGCCATATTTTGCCATGCATTCTCCTGTACAGTGTCTTGGTTCTCTGTGAGTGCTTTGTGTACCTGTGCCAGTGCTTCCCTCAGTAACGTCTGGAACTGGAAAACTGCACACAAAATCTGAAGGAGCCAGAAGAGGAACAGGCTCCCGGAGTCCACAGACTTCACCCTGCGCCGCATCGACTCCTGGCACAACATCACCACTATCTGCACACACACACACACACACACACACACAAATACACACACACAACGTCTGAGCATTCATCCAGTGTTTTCAGCTCTGTGTGTTTTTGCTTGCCCACAGGATTGATTAACATACCCATGATACTGCGAAGAGAACAGGGTTGGTGTAAAACACTGCTGGGTGTTTCTGCGCAGCGGATTCACTCGATGGCCCGTAATCCTCTCCCAGAGTGAGCGCTAACTCCGCTACCGCTGTCAGGAACAGCAGTCCACACACAATCTGATGGAAGATCAAAATAAAAAAGAGTTTGAGTGAACAATGTGACGAACAGCGTGGCGTTCATACACAAGCCATCCAGGGGCGTCAATCCAAACACTAGACCGGAAAAAAAATAGGATCTGCATGCAAATGTGCACAAAAGCTCACAGAAATTATATTCCATCGAGGCAACCAAAAAAATATATATATTTAAAATCTCAAAAGCATGAATGAGTACATGAATGTCAAATGTTTTTATGGCTTGATAAACTGACTCAATATTATTTTTAAGATACCTTTGTATCTTGTATAATAATGAAAATGTCATTATAATAAGGCCCCGGCTGCTTTGGTGACTCTAGATAACCTCGGGCCGATCACGCGCCCTCCGCGGCGGCGACGACTCATTCGAATGTCTGCCTTATCAACTTTCAATGGTACATTCGGCGCCTAACATGGTGAGTCAAGTCAAGTCAAGTCAAATATATTTATATAGCGCTTTTCACAATACAGATTGTATCAAAGCTGCTTTACAGTATCAATCAAAACAACTCAACAATGTTTGTTTATTACTGGACATCCAAAAAGGACATCCAAATTTGGTAGAGCTGATCAATGGTATGATTGTTTAATTAATTTGAATATCCCCAACTGAGCAAGCCAAAGGCAACAGTGGCAAGGAACCGAAAAACTCCATCAAGTGACCCAAAGGTGTCCTAAAACTCCATCAGATCACCCAATGGAGAAAAAAAAACCTTGGGAGAACCCAGGCTCAGTCGGGGCCAGTTCTCCTCTGGCGTTTATGAACTAGAGGCCGAATTTACAGTAACTGTAAGATAAAAATTTATATGAATGCCTGGCTAAATAGATGCGTCTTTAGTCTAGTTTTAAACTGGGAGAGCGAGTCTGAGCAACGAACAATATCAGGAAGGCTATTCCAGAGCTTCGGAGCTAGATGTGAAAATGCTCTCCCTCCTTTGGTGGATCTGGATATCCTAGGAATGACCAGAAGCCTCGAATTTAGTGATCTTAAAGAGCGCGATGGATTGTAAGGCGATAGAAGATCCGTTAAATAGACTGGAGCTAAACCATTTAGAGCTTTATAGGTCAAAAGCAATACCTTGTAATTAATACGGAACTTTATAGGTAACCAATGAAGTGATGATAAAACTGGTGTTATATGATCATATTTTCTTGATCTAGTAAGAACTCTAGCGGCTGCATTTTGGACTAACTGTAGCTTGTTTATTGAGGATGCAGGACAACCAGCTAATAAAGCATTACAGTAATCTAGTCTCGAGGTCATGAATGCATGAACTAACTTTTCTGCATCAGAAACAGATAGCATATTACGTAGTTTAGCAATGTTTCTAAGGTGGAAAAAGGCAGTTTTTGTAACATATGAAATATGCTTTTCAAAAGACAGGTTGCAGTCTAATATAACACCCAGGTCTTTTACTGTAGCGGATAAAGTAACAGGGCATCCTACTATGTTAAAGTTGTGTTGTGAGAGGTTTTGTAGACGGTTTTTAGAACCGATAAGTATTACCTCTGTCTTATCTGGATTTAATAAAAGAAAGTTACGCGTCATCCAATCTTTTATATCTTTAACACAATCTGTCAATTTGGATAATTTAGCGTATTCATCTGGCCGTGATGAAATATATATTTGAGTGTCATCAGCATAGCAATGGAAACTAATTCCATGTTTCCTTAGAATATTACCAAGTGGCAGCATATATATTGAGAATAATAAAGGGCCTAACACAGATCCCTGCGGCACTCCATGGTTTGCCGAAGTCATGATCGATTTTTCTCCATTTAAGTAGACGAAATGGTAGCGGTCAGATAAGTATGACCTGAACCAGCTTAATGCTTGTCCTTGAACACCAGTGTAATTTTGTAGTCGATCTAAGAGTATTGTGTGATCTATAGTATCGAACGCAGCACTAAGATCAAGTAAAACTAGTACTGAGATACAGCCTTGGTCCGAAGCTAAAAGTAGATCATTTATGATTCTAACAAGCGCAGTTTCAGTGCTATGATGTGGCCTGAATCCAGACTGAAACTTTTCATAGATGTCGTTTTCTTGCAAGAAAGAGCCGAGTTGAGCGGACACAACTTTTTCTAATATTTTTGACATAAATGGAAGATTCGAAATGGGTCTGTAATTTGCTAGGTTATTTGGATCTAATTGTGGTTTCTTAATAAGAGGTTTTATAACTGCCAGCTTGAATGCTCTTGGAACATGACCTAAAGATAAAGACGAATTAATAATATTGAGAAGAGGCTCTTCCACTATAGGTAATACTTCTTTCAGTAGTTTGGTTGGTATAGGATCTAATAAACATGTTGTTGTTTTAGATGAAGTGATAAGTTTATTTAACTCTTTTTGTTCTATGGTTGTAAAGCATTGTAATTGTTCTTGCGGGGTGATAATTGCGGCTGAATTATAAGGAGCGAGCAAAGATTGAACGTTTACGATTTTGATTCTGATGCTTTCAATTTTCTCGGTGAAAAAGTTCATGAAATCATTACTACTGAACTGTAACAAGGTATTTTGTTCAGACGACTTCTGTTTATTTGTTAGTCTAGCCACGGTATTAAATAAAAACCTTGGATTATTTTGGTTGTTTTCTATTAATTTGCTGAGGTGCTCAGCCCTGGCCGTTTTAAGGGCCTTTTTATAGCGTGACATACTGTCTTTCCACGCGATTCTAAAGACCTCTAAATTAGTTTTTTTCCATTTACGCTCTAAATTACGGGTTTCTCTCTTTAAAACATACGTAGTATTATTGTACCATGGTGCTCTATACTTTTTTCTCTGACCTTTTTTAATCGAATGGGTGCAACCATATCCAATGTTCTAGAGAGAATGGTGCTCATAGTGCTAGTTAATTCGTCTAGTTCATCTGTTTGTTTGGGTTCAGGCAGCAGCTGAGACAGATCAGATAAGCTATTTGAGAAATTATCTATGGTGGATGGAAGAATTGTTCTACCTGGTCGATAACGTGGCGCAGCATGACATAATACAGCAGTACGTAGTATGCAAGTTACCATGTAATGGTCAGTGACATCATCACTTAGTGGAATGATATCTATATCGGTTGGATCGGTTCCATATGATATAATTAAATCGAGTGTATGATTAAGACGATGAGTTGGTCCGGTGACGTTTTGCTTGACCCGAAGGAGTTTAATAAATCTGTAAACGCAGCCCCTAACGCATCATTTAAATTATCTACGTGTATGTTAAAATCTCCAACAATTAATGCTTTATCGACGTTGACCAAAAGATCTGATAGAAAGTAAGCAAACTCTTTTAGAAAATCGGCGTAAGGCCCTGGAGGTCGATATACGGTAGCCAATGCTAGAGATAATAGGGATTTTTTTCTTACATCTAACAGCTTAACATTTACCACAAGAACTTCAAACGAATTAAACCTATGACAAGTTTTCTGAGTAACATTGAGAATATCTCTATAGATTGTTGCAACACCGCCGCCACGACCGATCAGACGGGGCTCTTGCTTATAACAGTATTCTGGCGGAGTAGACTCATTTAGACCGAAATAATCATTTGGTTTAAGCCAGGTTTCAGTAAGGCACAGAACATCGAAATTATTATCTGTGACCATTTCATTTACAATAACCGCCTTAGGTGTGAGTGATCTAATGTTTAGAAGACCTAGCTTTAGAAATTGTTTTTGTTCACTAATAGCGAGAGTTTTTGTTTTAATAACAATTAGATTTTTTCTAGATCCCGCAGTAGATTTATTATTTGATCTTAGTAAACGAGGAATAGACACAGTTTCTATGCAATGTTCTACACTAGTATTAATATCAATTAAATTGGTGCAGTAGAGACTGTGATTTGGATTTTTGGTTACTAGTCAAATGGTATTTAACATCTTGGAGATGTTATCTGACAGAAGATCTGCCCCTATTCTACTTGGGTGTAAGCCATCAGCGCGGAAGAGCCTTGGTCGCTCCCAAAACAGATTCCAATTATTTACAAAGAGCAGTTTCTGCTCATTGCACCATGACAATAACCATTCATTAAGCGCGAATAATCTACTGAACTTTTCATGCCCTCGTCGGTACGTAGGAAGCGGTCCAGACACAATAATCGCTATTTCAGGCGATGTGCTGCGTACCGTATCGATAAGGCTCCTGAAGTCTTTCTTCAGAACCTCCGTCTGTCGCAGCCTAGTGTCGTTAGATCCCGCGTGCAGCACAACAGCTCCGACGCGCTCGTCACCGTTCAAGATCTCAGTTACCCGCGCAGTTATATCGAGAACACGAGCACCAGGAAAGCAGTGACTGTGCACCTTACTTTTACCTAACGTAGCATGGACGTGTCGGACGGTGGAATCGCCGATGATCACAGCATCGCGTTCCGTTTCACGAAGAGGGGAGAAGCGGTTCTGAGTGGAGATCTCGAAAACCGGGAGGGGCGAAAAGATTCTTGTCCTGGCTCGCGGCTTCTGCGGAACCACCCAGGCTTCGTGGTGGTGTGTTGAAGCCGGAGTGAATGAAACCATGGCTGATCGTGACCTGGACGTTCGGGACCAGTGCTGAGAAACGGACGGAGTAGACGAGGTCGGCGTCAGCGGGTTACTAACGTTAATCACTGATCCGTGTGCATCAGCGCGTGATGTTTCAAGAGCTAAACGCCGGTCTCTCAGCTCAGTTTGTCTCTCTAGAAGGTCACGGATCTGCTTTTCTACAGCTTCTAATTCAGACTGCACCGCGAGCAACTCAGATTTGTTCTCATCTGCACAAAAAGGTAGATAACATACACCTGATATATTCGCCATTTTAACAGATGGACAGTAAGTTAGCAACTTAGTGGTTACTTAGTGGTGTTGGGTAACGGCTTGAGACGCGTCTGTTCAACAGTCCTAGTTATAATTATGTGTTAAATGATGGTTCAAAACAGAATAAAAGGAGGAAATACGGAAAAACACAAGGAAATACGAACCTAATACGAGGCTTAGACAGCCACGACGCAGACAAACAAACTCACGGCAGACAGCGAGGCGGATAAATCAGTCGATCGCACGGGTGACCACGGGTAACGGGGAATCAGGGTTCGATTCTGGAGAGGGAACCTGATAAACGGCTACCACGTCCAAAGAAGGCAGCAGGCGTGCAAATTACCCATTTTTTTCGAGACTGGGAGGTAGTGACGAAAAATAACAATACAGGTCTCTTTCGAGGCCCTGTAATTGGAATGAGCGTATCCTAAACCCATGGGCGAGGACCCTTTGGAGGGCAAGGGTAACCCTTTGGAGGGTAATTCCAGATCCAATAGCGTATACTAAAGTCGCTGCAGTTAAAAAGCTTGTAGTTGGATCTCGGGAGCGGGCAAAAAACAATGAATGACAAAAACACAAAAACAATGCCTTCACAAAAAAAGAAGACAGAGACATAGGGAGAAAGAGCGAAGGGAGGCTGCTAAAGACAGTTCAACACTGCAAACATGGATTCAAAGCTCCAGCAAGCCAGCAGGTAAATAATCATATAGAACAGTTATCTGATCTTCTGCTTCTGGCCACTGAAAAAGACATCCCAATCATAAAAGATTAGGTTATTAAGATCTTTAAGGACATTCCAATTAGAAAGGTTTTGCTGTAAAAAGAAAAGGTAAATACCAAAATCTTTAAAACGGTAAATAGTTTCTGTTATTATCACCAATGTGTAATTGTGAATCATAAAAAATTAGGTTATCAAGATCTTTCAGGACATGGTACCAAATAAAAAAGTGTTGCTGTAAATGGAACAGGTAAATATAAAAATGTAAAACAGCAAATAGTTTATGTTATTATCAGCAATGTGTGATTGTGATGTTCTATCAAAACATCTACAATGAAGTCTAAAATGTATTTGAGAGTGTGCTGTCTTCTCTGTTAATTGTATATTTTGTAATAACTGGATAATTTGTGTTAACAAGCAACCACCCCCTTAGTGCCCCTTTTTTGGTTTAGGCCACTGCCCCTCAAAATGTATGTGCACAGCCCTGTTAAGAACAATAACTATAACGATAACTAGCTAGCATCAACATCAGCACACAATATCGTTCTGTTTATTATAAGTGCGCTGTCTCTTTAAATGTTTGAGCTCGTTAAAGCAGGATGGATTCTGATTGGCTTTCAGTGTTCCAGCGGGATCAAAAATTGATCTGAAATTGATTCCAGCAATATTGTTCCTACAGAACTGAGAACATGTAACTAAAGTTAGAAGTTTCCACTTGATATTTATTTGACTGTGTTTTAAAAAGATGGTTGTTGTGGGTTACACTTTTATTTTAAGGTGTCATAATTTAGAGAGTAATAATTATATATTTAAGTACTGAGTTAAGCATCTACAAGTACTTATATAGTTAGGGTAGGATTATGATTTCGTTGAGGGTTAGTTGCGTGTAATTATGCATAATGTACTGTTATTACTATGGTAAGTAAATGTAACATGTAACAAGGACACAGTAAAATAAAGAAATGAATGATATCGGATCTTATTTCACCTGTTTGCAGATGTAGAGTCTTGAGGCCGGAGCTTTGGCAGATTTCTTGCAGAAACTCGTGAAGTGCCACGGAGCGCAGAGCCAGAGGAAGAGCACGGGGAACCAGACCAGAACCGTCCTCTCCACACACACCGGCAGGTCCGGGTCCGGCCTCTGCAGGTACGAGGCATTCTGACACACACACACACACAAATTAGACACACTGACAGGAGTGTAACTCAGAGCAGAAGTCCTGCTGATGTTGCTGAGTCTGTGAGACTGTCAATGATTAAATCTGTTATTGTAGTTACACTCAGAAAACACTGTGTGACCAAAGTGCTTTTATTACTGTCATATGCAATGTCATGATCTAACATAAAATGTTGTTTGTTTTGTTTTCATAAATTACCTTTTACCTACAAACTGGCGCTTAGGACATTAGGCTTCAGACCGTAGGTTAATTAGTTTTATCTGTCACCCCTGTTTTCTAACGTACCTTTATCTTTTCAACATGAAGTATACTAATGTTTTAAGTATACTGGGTAAACATCTGGACATACTGAGCATTGCATGTCAAATTTTGTCTATGGCACCATATATATATAGGCCATAACCATCTATAAACTTGTCTCTGTCTGTCTTTCTTTCATTCTTTCATGATTAACACAACAACTTGATTCTTTATTTACGTCATGAGATAATATATATATATATATATATATATATATATATATATAATATATATATATATATATATATATATATATATAATATATATAGATATATATAGATATATTATATATATATATATAGATATATATAGATATATATATATATATATATATATTTAATGATTAATTCAAAATATTTTGTCTGCTAAATGAATAAATGGAAATGTAATTCTAGCTATTAGTCTATCAAATTTGTATTTAAAAATAACATAAAATCACTTTCATTAAAACAACTTTAATTTACACTAATTATGCTCAAGACTTAATTCATTTGACATTTTCTTGAAATAACTGGCATCAAATCCACATACTGATCAGAACCAGTGTTACTTTACGTTTTATTAATAGGCTAAAAAAAATTGCTTTTATTTGATATTTACATTAATTCTAGTTTAAAGTTTAGTCATTTTATGATGTGCTTTTGTCAATGTATTAGTTATATATAGTTTTATTTATTTCCAGTTAATAATTTGAGTGCTTCAACTTTAACTTATTTCAGTTTATATCCAAGGCAATATTTCTAATTTTCATTTAGTTTATATGTTTTTCAAATAATGTTTATATTTAATTTTATTTCAGCTTTATTTCTCAAATGTTTTGAATAGTTTTAGTTAACAATAATAATCCTGCTCAGAACCAATGTCAGTTGTCAAGGAAAACAAAATAATCTTTTACAAAAAAAATCATAAATTAGAAAACGTTTAATTCGTACCATTTAGGGCTATATTTTGTGTAGAACGCATAAAGCAAGGTCATATTCTGATTGACTCTGAGCTGGATAAAAAATCTTTTTCTGAATTTCCCATGACTTTAGCCTGATGTATTGTGTAATCTGACTGTATTATCATTCAGAAATTAGAAAGCTGAAGATTTAGAGACACAAAACTTACCCAGAAAACCGAGCCGCAGTATTTCTCTAAAGCAGCAGACATGTTTCTTCCATCCCACTGACCCGCCGCAAACACAGATGATGCTTTTCTTCCACTAAACACCACACTGATTCTCTCAGCGCTGAAGTTATTACTCTTGTGGAAACGTCACATAAACCTCGAGTTGATCTGCTGTTCTTCCTAACCTGAACTCTGTTCTTCTGAGAGATGTCACCCACATCGGCTCTTCTAACTGAGTGACCGTGTCGTCTCAGAGCTCCTGTCCGCTGTGACAGAACAAATACACACAAATTGAACCTTTCCCCACTTGTTGAAAAAGAAACAGCCCAGAGATTACTATTCAGTTTTCATTACTCATCACCAGTCTAAAGTCCAGATTCACCATGGTTATGCACATGTGAGGAGGGGGAGGGATGGACACTTACACACACACACACACACACACACACACACACACACACAATGGGAAACAGCTATTTTCCGTTTTCTTGTCTCTTGCTTTTGTTGTTGTAGGTAGGGTTTCCTGCCATTATAAAATCATTAAAGAAAGATAAACAAAGGGTGGCTACTTATGGCCAGTCTTATGTAACAAAAATATTATAGTTGTAATCATGAAATTACTACCAATTAGTTTGATTTAAAACATTGCAAACACTTTTTATTTTGATGGTCCACCAACAGATTTTCTACTAACTGTAAGTAACTTTGCAACTACAGGTCAACTTATTCTACTAACCCTACAGTCTACTAATACTCTAAGGGGAGTTAGTTGACATGTAAACAATTATTTATAGTCAAAAGAATGTCTGCAGGGGGAATATCAAAATAAATTAAAATATTATACAAAATAAAAATATTTGGTATAAACCAAAACATTTATTTAAAATGTTTTTTTTTATGTAATCTAATTTATTTATGATATTTTAAATCCCACAAAAGTTGCAACACACACAAACAAATAAATTAATAATTATCTGTACATTCTTGCTATATAGATTAGATTAGGTTTATGTTGTACAACAAAAACATCACACTAAATGCTGTCTAAATTCAAAGCTGATACAAGACTATAGATACCAAACAAGGGTTAGGGTATGAAGAAAACTATATAGGCAATGTATATGCATAAAATACAACTTAAATTCTTCAAAATATTGTAAGACAGGTGTTTTTCACATTGTGATCTTCTGCCTACTGATAATGTTTACAGTTAATCATTACATCTGTCAGGATAAGATACAGTGTGCTGTGAGTCATTGTTGATTCAAGGATACATCAGCATGACAGGCAAAATGACAATTACACAGCACTTTGCTTCATAATTGTTTCTCTAATGAAAAAGATTTGTTCCTACTTTTAAACAATTAGTGTTTTCAGCTGCTGCTCATATAAGTGCTGTATCTGCTGAGCACAAGTGCCAGTCCCACTTTATACTAAGTGGCTTTAAGTACTGTGTACTTACATTGGAAATTAATAATTTGATACAATGGACTTATTGTGTACATACATGTTTTTAGATTGTACTTATATTTAAAAAAATACCTGCATGTAATTACAGCTGTAATTAGTTTATGTAATTACAGCTGTAATTACGCTGTTGAACCTTCCCTTACACCTAACCCACCCTTTGTAAGACTCCTCCTGCAACTACTCTCCCAGCCACTAGACGGCACCACCTGCTGTGAACCCTTAAGTTATGACTGCTAATCAAGTTGTTTCACCTGTATTTTGCCCTATTTAAGTTGGCAGTTTTCATTGAGCTGTGTTCAGTCTTGAGCCTACCATCTGTGGATTTCCTGAGTTCTAGAAGATTTAAGTGCTGTTTCTCTGTTGCCATTGGGCTTACTTTATGTTTTGTTTTGTAAAAATACGACTGCTCTTTTGTTTGTATTTGAGAACTGAGATCAAGTAAAGACTGTATGCTTTTGAGTTATCTGAGCCCCCTAGTTTGCTTTTGCTTATGCACATAGGTCTTCTACAAACTGTCTTCCCCAGTAGACCAGAGGTAGAAAAATAGCTAGACCCGGGTTGTAGACCCACCCACCCACCAGAAATCATATTTGCAGTTTGTTAGAAGGGGTTATGTGTGAATATGGTTGGCCGTGATGTAAAAGTGCCGGTGAATATTTTGAGGGACACAGGAGCATTTGATTATTTTATTAAGGCAGGTGTGCTACCTTTGTCTAAAGAGTCTGAAGTTGGCAGTTGTATTCCAGTTCGGGGAATGGGCTTGAATGTTTTGTCTGTACCATTACATAGAGTGATTATTGATTGTGATTTGTTCCAGGGCGAAGCCGCACTTGCTGTGCGCCCAGCGTTGCCAATTGAGGGAGTCTCTCTGATTCTCGGTAACAATCTGGCAGGTGCTCGGGTTTGGCCTGATGTTATTCCGCCCATGGTTGTCGAGTCGGTGCCGCGGTTGAGACAAGATCCTGATGAATGCCAACGGGATTTTCCTGAAGCATTTGCAGCCTGCGCTGTAACCCGCGCTATGGTGTGTACCAACACTGAGCATGAACCTGATTTTCACACTGGTAAATGTACATGTTTAAAGTTGTTGTCATTACCTTTGGCCGATTTCCCTGTATCTCTGTCCCATAGCGAGTTGGTGGTAGAACAGCAATCAGATCCTTCACTGAAAGGGTTGTATGACCAGGTCAGGCCTGAAGGTGAGGTTGATGACAGCGCCTGTGGATATTTTCTGCAGAATTCTCTGTTGGTAAGAAAATGGACTTCACACAGGGATAACGTTGTTGGGGATCCTATCTTCCAGCTTGTTCTGCCAGCTAAGCTTAGACAGTCAGTGTTAAAAAGTGCGCACAATGAGTCAAGAAGACATATGATCGTTTGTTGAGAGTTTTTTTGGCCATGTTTAAAAAGAGATGTTTCTTTCTATATTAAAACGTGTCATACGTGTCAGCTGAGGGATAAGCCTAACCAAGTTTTGAAACCTGCCCCACTGTATCCCATTCCTGTGGTTAGTCAGCCGTTCGAGCACTTGATTATCGACTGTGTTGGCCTTTTACCACGATCAAAGTCTGGCGCTATTTATTTATTAACGGTGATGTGTCAGAGCACCCGCTATCCAGCTGTATATCCGTTGCGCATGATTTCAGTTAAGTCAGTGGTCCGTGCCCTTTCTCAGTTCATTTCAAATTTTGGCATTCCAAAAGTAATTCAAACTGATCGAGGGTCAAACTTCTGTTCTCATGTGTTTGCTCAAGTTTTAAAACAACTTCGAGTTTGACACAATCAAGCCTCGGCGTATCAAGCACAGAGCCAGGGGGCGTTGGTACGCTTTCATCAGTCATTGAAATCACTCCTCCGTTCATACTGCACTGAGTTGGGTCGGGATTGGGAGGAGGGGTTACCATGGTTAATGCTGTTGGCCAGAGAGGTAACGCAAGAAAGCCTTGAGTTTAGCCCAAATGAACTTGTATTTGCCCACACTGTTCGTGGTCCATTGGCTGCGCTGGCCGATCGTTGGAAGGAGGCAGAGCCTCCTAAGAATTTAATTGACTTTGTGAATGGTTTTCGCCATCGTCTGTACACTGCGGGCAACCGGGCTAAAGAGAATTTGACTTCTACCCAGGTGAAAATGAAGTCCTGGTATGATAGGAATACAGAGCGCAGGGCTTTTAGTCCAGATGACCACATGCTTGCTTTGTTCCCTATTATTCAGTCGCCATTTCAAGCCAAGTTTACAGGACCTTATATGGTGGTGAAACAAGTGACAGAGCAAAATTATGTAATTGCTACGCCGGATCGCAGGAAAAGCACACAGCTTTGTCATGTTAATTTGTTAAAGCCCTATTATTCCCGCACACCCCAGCCGTCGCTGTAGTGTCCTGTTGTGGTCTTCACCGACCACAATCTTTTAACTTTTCTTAATTCCTTACAGTGTCCGAACCAGAGATTGATCAGGTGGTCCCTGTTCCTGCAGTCGTATTGCTTGGATGTCCGTTACATTAAGGGGACTGACCACGTGGTAGCAGACGCGTTGTCTAGAGCTCCACAGGTGTAATCTATGGTTTTAATGCTTTCCTCTTGCCTTTTCCCACACTCTTAATTTGCTTCCTAGGTTGCTGAGTCAGGGAAGTGGTCAGGGGGTGCTGAACTGTGGAATTGGAATAGGACTGATCATTGTCAAGTAAGCGGGGTTTGTTGATGTATGTATGTTATTATTTAATATTCACTTTCTGATATTTTTTTCTTCTCTTTATTGAATTATGAATTAAGTTGTTAGTTATATGTTGATGACGAGATTCCCTTTGTGACCCCGTTCTTATGGGGGGGGGGGGGGGCGATGGCCTGTCGGCTGGCCTTTCGGCTGGTCTGTCTTCCTTGTGTCTGGTTTGTCTTGTGTTGCAGGGGGCATGGCTTTAGCAGATTGGGGACACCTGGGCCCAGGTGTTTCATGCCTTCATAAACCTACCACTCTACTTGTTCCATTAGAGCCCTTCTATCCGTGCATTAATTGTTTTTATTCATGCAACACGCCACAGCATACCTTCCATTCATCCAAACATGCACTTCATTCTTCTGACCCTACTGATCTCCACACTTCATAGTTGTATTATGTTACGTTAGTTGTTGTATTGGTGTTTTTGTTTAGTTAATAAATTTCATTTTTGTAGTTTAAAACTGTGTCCTTCTATTTTTGTCATGGCTTTAGAGCCAGGTCATGACAATGTAAAGTTGGACCAAACGTTACGCATGTAACCCGATTCCCAGAGAAAGGGAAGGAGACTATGGGAACTAACAAACAATATAAGCACTAAAGCTAAGAGGCCTCAGCCCCGCTAATGCATGTCGGAGGGCAACAGGCCTTGGTATGCACCCCCCAATGGGAATTTTTCTTTGGCAAATAAACCATTAAATGGCACTTTCTGGAGAGTTTTGTGCAAAGAAATGGATATAATTGAGTATTAGATGATATGTGGAAAACTGTAAGTATAAGAGCATATACTCTGCATTGTTGTAGTATCAACAGGTATTAGGACATTTAGCATTTACATTACTGTTAATCAGTCAAGACACACACACACACACACACACACACACACCCTACTCTGCGAGTCTTGGTCTAGCAAGTCTTATATTTCTGTAATTCACACAGATCAAACACAAATATGTTGACTGAATAGATTGCTAGTTTATTTTGAGTAGCCAGCTAGCAGTTCTCTTGGCAGTTTGCTGATAATCCGGTGTCTGAAGTAAAATCCTCAAAACATCTCCTGAGAAAAATCACAAGGACAACCTAGTCTTGGTTATTTAATTTTGATTTAGTCTTATTTTCTTTACCTTGAAATTCAAGGCTAGGGCACTTTTTGTACATTTCTGGAACTTTTGCGTGCTTCCACATCCCGCGCAACTAACGTTACGCATCTCCCAGGAACATTCATTATTGCTGCGTACATTATCAGTGTCACCAGATGTGCATGCACAAGAATACGGCCGTGTTCCGATTGTTCTCATCTCAGCTCCACCGAGACAAAATAGACATGCCATTTTAAAAATCTTTCATTTATTGTCAGAAATATTTTTTAAAAAGCATCACTTTCATCAAATTTTATGTGACAATTTCCAGTAGGCAACTGACTGCAAACATGTGCCGTGGCTGAGCCAGTAAGCTTGCTACGACACCGGTGAAACATACAACAGCCCGCCAGCGGCAAGCCCCTGATGACAACGACGATGAAGAAGAAGATTTATATTCTTCTTCGTTAGTTTTTATTGGCAGTTGGCAAACAAGCTGAGTGATGCGCGATGCAATGCATTACCGTCCGTCCGCCACCACACGCACGGTAATAGAGCTTTTGTTTCATTTTTTGCCGCTCCAGTCAGAAAGACAAACAAAGTTGAAGTTATTTTAAAAAATCTAAAAGATTCGGGCCTTTTGACAAAACATTCGGGGCTTAAGCCCAATTTAAGGCAACATAAATGAAAATACAGAACTGAGCCATGACAGTACCTTCCCCCTTAGATTGCCTCCTGGCAATCATAGGGTGATTTAACTGTTGATTATAATCATCAATCAGAATGTGATCCACTATAGCCGTCTTTTCCACCGTCAGGCCGAACGGTTCTTTGAATGGTAAGGAACCGTTCTAGTTATGTTTCCACTTGAGCCTGGTAACGGCACGGCGCATTTACAAATCGTTATCGTGGCAAAATCTGAGGAAATGTTGGACTAGGGTCTCGAAGGAACTGGAAGCAGTTCAAGGAACCCAGCAGGAGGTTGACTGGAAGTTTTAGAACTGGAACAAACCGAACAGGTCAAAACAAACTGGTGCACATCCCGGACAATGGATGGCCACCAGAACTGCTGCCTAGTAAGGAAAATGGTGCGACTCACTCAATGACCCCTCTGAATGACATAGGAACGTAAACTCTCTGGCCTGAACAAACGACCCAGTGGAGAATGAGACGGAGACAATACTCCATGTAAAACATCACGGACCTTCGATTAGATTTCGCACACCATCATGCCTACCACAAGACCTTTAGGTAGGATGGGACCAGGGAAAACTGGTAGCTCGGATAGATCAAACATATAGGATAGGGCTTGATGTTCTTGGAACCCGGATAATAAGAGATAAGCCCTTCAAGACTGTCTGGAATTTAACCGCTTGACGGATTGAATATTCTTGAGGTTCTTATGATCGTTCCAGATGATAGAAGGCACCCCGCACACTCTAACCAGTGACGACATTCCTCAAAGGCCAGCTTGACTGGTTGCCATTGGTTGCCAATGTCGTAATTCCATTTACGAGATGATCTTTCTGTCCGTGGAGCATCGCTGGGAAAGAACCGCACCTAACCCCACCTCAGACGTATCAACCTCAGACGTATCAACCTCAACCTTCCAGTAAGTCTTGACACCACTGCTTCATTTGATGTGTTATTGGAATGTGTAAATGCTATCAAGAGGTGGATGACAAATAATTTTCTGCAGCTAAATGAGGATAAAACAGAGGTTTTAATTCTGGGTTGTCCGGCAGATTCTTCTCCTGCTCTGAAAGCACATTTAGGTCCTCTCTCAGAAAATGTATGCAAAAAAATCAAAAACCTTTGAGTGAACTTTGACTTTTCACTATTTTTTGATAAACAAAATAGTGCTGTTATTAGAGGAAGCTTTTTCCATTTAAGATCTATTGCAAAGTTGAAGAACCTTTTTTCTAGCAAAGATTTAGAAGTTTTAATTCATGCATTTGTAACATAACGATTAGACTATTGCAACTCTCTTTATTGTGGTCTTCAATCTTCACTATCTCGATTACAAATTGTTCAAAAGGCAGCTGCAAGACTTTTGACTGGGTCTAGAAAGAGGGATCATATTTCTCCTATTTTGGCATCCCTTCACTGGCTTCCCATTAAGTTTAGAGTTGATTTTTAGATCCTTATGTTTGTTTATAAGGCGTTGTCTGGCTGTGCACCAAGAAGGGCTGCACGATTTGGGGAAAATGTCATATTGCGATTATTGAGGTCAATATTGCGATTGCAATATGCGATTGCGATATAATAAACAAATGGTTTCATTAGTCAATTTGCTTGGTGAGTCAGTGAGTCAACTCAAACTAGCAACAACAACTAAATGATTGATAACACCTATAATGATCAAGAAGTCATGTAGAGAATTTAAGGATGAACCAAACACAAATTAATCTTTCTAATCTCTCATGGGATTCATTCAAATGTGATTCAGCAATCCAGATCTGAACACATTCCAACGTCACAAAACTGGCTCCAAACTGTCTAAAACCCCCCTCAGAAAGGACTTTTAAGGCTCCGCAGGCCATAAAGAGATAAGCCAAAGCAGGAAGAACTTGTCACTGTTCATTCTTAACCAAGACAAATCTCCTCACAAATGGTTAAACAGGCCTGACCACCAAAGGGGCCTGACCACCTTTGACCTCCCTCAGCATCACCACTGCTAAACATGACAGAGTTATTTAACAGACCACACTTTCATTCAGAGACCAGAAAGACTTTTACACTTTACATATCAAACCACATTAATTCTGCACATTCTGCAGAGAACACTGCTCAGTGGACTCATAATCAAACATCATAATTCTTGTTTTTCCTACAATTCATGTTTTTATTATGCTTAGATTACATATAAATCATGTAAATGGTGATATAACTGTGTGTATGAATGAAAGAGTATCGTGCTTCCAATCAAAAATAATCGTATGCCCGTAATTCATAAGATGGCTTGTTTGAAATCTGTGTAAAATGCTTTGTATGATTATAATAATCTATAATGTTTAAACTGTGATCTCTTGTTCTCTCTGCTTAGTGCTGGAAAACAAGGAGACCCCAGATAACGCATGAACTAGTCCACCTCCTAAAATGATGCCATTGTCTCATTGGTCAGAATTCTCCAAAAGAGGTTGGACTAACTTTAAGTTAAAGACCCGAACAAAGCAGAACAGTTCAGTTCAGAGAGCAGTTCAGTTTTCGGTTCAGTTCAGTTCGGCAGTTCGGTTCGGTGTTGAATTAAGTTTGTGCCTCTCTCTACAAACAGCAAGAGAGTGTTCATGTTCGTACGCTTCTACATCGACCAGACCCAAATTAGACCAGCAGACAACTAACCCAGCAAGATCGGGGTTTAAAACAGCTTCATTCAAGCCATGTAACTATTCGTCTCATTTTCCTTTCTTTTTCTTAGTTGTATCTTATTTTCTCGTTAAAAGTCTCGTTCTAAGTGAAGTTTTGCTGTAAAGTTCGTTTACACGTCTCTCCTGCAACGCGCTTCGAACTGTAAAGACTCTTGTTCGCCTGCCCATCACCCGTGACCGGCAGTTCAGAACTTCCATCCAGGCACTCCAAAGACAACCAGCCACACGGACGGACCCGGGCCGGAAAACCCCTTCGGCGAAGCACCGCAAAGGGAATTCCCTGGCCTAAGCAACGCAAAGACGAGCAAGTACTCCAGACTGTAACTAAACTGGTGTTTTAATTTAAATTGAATAACCTGTCTAAGAAACGAAGGTTTAAATGAATGCTTGGTGGTTCGTTCAGGTCATGTCTTACAAAGTGCATCTCACTCTGAAAACTCACTCTTTCTCTCTCTTCCTCTGCGCCTTGAATGAATGTGTGTGTGTGTGATTGTGTTTAGACCTTAGTTTTATGTGTTTAGAATAATCAATAAAGTCTTGTTTATATTTGGAAAGATATTTGCCTTGTGTTGTGCTTACACATTTAATGTCTTGTACTGTCGATCTAAAGTTACCTTGCTAATACATAGTGTTTCACTATAGATTGGATATTTATATCTGTTGCCAAGGTTAAAATTACGGCCCGTTCAAATGAACTCTAAACGAGTCATTTGCTCGGTTCCATAGTGATTCGGTCAATGATTCATTGCAAATCGATGAATCATTCCCTTTGAACTAAATTGGCCTTCCGGCCCCCTTAAATACATTTTATGTATATTATTATTATGTAGGTTCGTTACATAGTTGGTGGAGAATGTGGGCAGTTCAACCTAAATTTGTAAGCATATTATCAAGATTTATCTTTTCATTTTGTTTCGGATGCAAGATCCGAACCTCTGAGAGTCTGTGTGTGACGCGCGCAGCTCGCGCCCCGTTTGAATGAGAGCTGCTGCTGCTGTTGTTGTCTGTGAGTGAAGCTCCCAGAGAAAGCTGAAAAGTCTAGTCTGCCGCCCTATTCGTTTTCCTTGTTAACTGCAGTAAATTAATTTAAGATATAAAACCTCACACTCAAGGTTATAATCGTAAACGAAAACGAACGAAAAAACGAAAACTAGGTGGGAAAAAACATTGTCGTTAACTGAAATAAAAATAAAAACGAGGCATTACAAAAAAAACGATAACTAACTAAAACTGTAATGTGTGTTTGGCAAAACTAACTAAAATAAAATAAAATTATAGAGTAAATGTCCTTAGTTTTCGTCTTTGTCAATGTCTAACGCTATTCAAAACACGCAGTGTATTCGTTCAGCTGCATTTCCTTTCCCTGCTCTCCCTCCGTCTCTCTGTCACATGCACGCGCGCGCACACACACACACACACACACACACACACAGCCCCTCCCCTCCGTGCACTCCGCGTCTCCATGAAAACGAGGGTTCGACGTTGAAAGCAAGTTCGCGAAAGGTTGGTATCTCGTGAACACCTTTACACAATCAATCACACATTAAAAAGTGGTGTAAACATATTTTAAATTCTGAATACATTATTGTCAGTGTGTTAATGTCGACCCGAGAAGCGACTGCGCCTTCTTTAGAAAGTTAACTATTCGCAAATCTGAGGTAAAATGCACTTGGGTTGTCTATGTCAAATATATATAAGCTGTGAATGTGATTCAAATATTAAATAATGTTATATCATTATTTTACTCTTACACTGAATGTTTGCTGCTTCAATACAGATGAGTAGCCGGCCCGGCATTAATTTTTTGGCCCGCGTCATGCAAAAGATCATAAAAAGAGCACTTTTTATTTTATTTTTAGTTCAAAGGTTGTGCGAATATTAGACAGTGTGACTTAGGCCTATATGTAGCCTATATGTTTACTACCGCGGAGTCGGACGCTTTGGATAATCCGTGGGTCAATTAATAAAAAAATAACATTTATCATCGTCATTGCGATGTGTGTGGAATGTTTAATGTAGCTTTATATAGCTACTTGATATCTCCGAAATGTAACAGTTACCATTAACTTGCTAAGTGCAACAAATAGCGAAACAAGCGGTAAAGCTGTCAGTTTGTGTGCTACGCAGAGCTCGTGCATTCAGAGCTGCGCACTTTCAATTGCGTAATTTAAATATCACACTTTAATTATTTATAGCTCATAACTTATAAAAAATAAAATAAAACAAGGTGTTATTACTATATGACGAATGATAGACAGCTATACAGCGCGCGAGGACTGAATTGAGCTCTCTTTCGCGTCTGAATGGACAAATACACAACATTAGCCTATGTCTAAATGTCCGTTTTGGAGAGTATTCACGTAAACACAGTCAGTTATGTCTTTACAGAACATACAGTTGTGAGAATATCGGATGTGCATCAGTGCAATTGGATCTGCACTCGGTCTTAAAGTGACAGTGCATAATAAACCTAATGCCATCTGTGCACTTAATATTAATCAAACAACAAAATAAAAAGAGAAAAGAATTCACTGCTCTTTAATGAGAAATAGCCTGTATTTGCTCAATGATTTTCTTCATTTATTTTGAGATTTTTAATACTCAGAGTATTATTTTTGTGTTAATACTTTTTTAATCTACTTTTTTTTCCAGATTTTTTTCATTTTTATTTTCATATTCAGTATTACTTTAAATCGGACAAAGACTAGCAATACTTACCTTGCAAGGAGGTTTTTAATACTCTGTTTGGGTATGATTATGATTAATTTTAATAATTAATATTGCTAGAAAACTGTTAATCCACTTTTTTGTTCCAGATTTTGTTTCACGTTCAGTATTAGCCTACTTTAAATAGGACAAAGACTAGCAAGACCTAGCAAGATAGGTAATAAACTGCATTTCTAAATAAGTAAGAAATATTGTCTATGTCGTCTTTAGTCTATTTGCTATTTAGTTTTTTTTCCTGGCACACGCCACTTACACATTTTGCACTTTACTGCGGAGTCTTGTGTATACTGTTTACATATTTGTGCCCATATGTACATTTTATGTACTGGTTTTATTGTTGAATAGATATTTCTAAAATTGTATGATGTTTTTGTTGAGTTATTATTACACAATTCTTTTTTGACCTTTTTGAATCTTGCCCCTGACAAATAACCCAAAATCCAAAAAAAGACTAAAACTAACACTAAAACTAATAAAAACTAAACTAAAACTAAGCATTTTCAAAAAATAAAAACTAAACTAAACTAGCAAATCCACTTTAAAAACTAATTAAAACTAAACTGAATTTGAAAACAAAAATTAAAAACGAAATAAAAATAAAAACTAATGAAAAATGCAAAACTATAATAACCTTGTGATAAGGTAAGAATTGAGCGTGTTCCTCATTTCCAGAAATACCTCGTTATAGCTGTTCGATTTCTGCGTGTTCCAGAGTCTTTCAGAAAAGCTATAACGTTGCTTGTGTGTGTGTGTTTATATCAGTTAGAGAACTGAACGAAATCAAACTGCAGTAATTAAAATAACCCTATAAGGACTAATATTCTCCTCACAGAGCGATGAGCGTGTTCCTCATCTAAGCTAGTCATAAGCCTTATATTTATTTATCTGATTCAGTGCGTGTTCCACTGCGATCCCCGTGATAAACAGCGAGGCTTAACTAATCTTATCTGTTTGTGTCCGTTCAAATAATTCTCGTGTAACATTGCGCATGTCCGAGTGTAATTTGAATAGTGGTTATTTAAATTCGTTATCAAGTAAAGCTTGCCATTGAAACTGAACCAACAGTTATTGTTTTATGTGCCTAGATAAACTTGCACAGAGACGATCCGCCGAGGTCGTCCTAATTACATCTATTATAACGCAAAGCTGTCGCTTGCTTAAAGTTAATATCACTCTTGACAAACTGAGTGAAGCCCCACGTCGTAAACCCAGCTACGAGTGGTGTATCTTATTTGAACAGTGTGAAATGCGCCGACATTTCCCGTAATATGATCGATTGTTATACTGTACATGCATGTTCTGTGGACATTGTTGAAATGCGCCCATATTGCATGGAACTCTAACAAACTGTTTTCCAAGTGTCTGCAATTCCCGGTTCGCCCACTAGCGTTCGCTTGGTCGCTATAGTTACGATCGTGACACGGAAGTCTTGGCCTTCCGGTTGAACTTTGACCCAACCCTCGGTGTAAACAAACGCTACGCTAAAGCTAAGCTAAGCTAGGCAGTTGCTTGCATTGAGGCCTGTGCTAAAACCTTTAGCATCAGTTACTGTTATCAATACTAACCCCAGCAGTTAAATACAGTGTCTGTTTGAACAAATTTAAAGTGATTTAACCATTTAGACACCTCGACTTTTACACCTGTTGATCCTTTCTTCTTTTCCTTTTTACCTCTCTCACATTTTAACCTACCTATATTTTACTGAAAAAGGAAATATTGGTTTACAATTATTAATTACTTTACCTGCATTTTACTTGAAAAAGAAAATACTGGTTTACTATTAGTAATTGTCAATTTTGAATTTGATTTTGAAGAAAAGGAAATATTAAAATAAAATTGAAATTCTATTTTTCTAGACAGGTCATTTCTAATGATTTCTAGATTTATTTTTAATAATTCTAATTTCATAATTTTCATAATTTCTAAATTTCT
Source organism: Chrosomus eos (assembly GCA_036326025.1). Taxonomy (NCBI): domain Eukaryota; kingdom Metazoa; phylum Chordata; class Actinopteri; order Cypriniformes; family Leuciscidae; genus Chrosomus; species Chrosomus eos. The sequence goes on from CM070833.1 coordinate 37,875,410, forward strand.
CGTTGAGATCTAATCACTTTAGGTGAATAAGTCTTGAACTCTGAAAGTTAAAATTTGAAAGTTGTTATTACTATTACAAAAATAGTGTTAGACTCAGACTTGCTCATTATTGTCATTGCGTTTTATCCTTTCGTCCTGTTAGTTATAAACTTAACCACTATATTTGATTAAATCATTTTCGGGACGCTTCCATAGGGGACATTACCATCTCCATTCGAGTTTCAAATAAACCAGAGACAATCGTCTTTTACAAAAGTTTATTTGTGTGTTTAGTTGTTCCTCAACTATCAATTCTATACTCGTGGTAGATCTATAGGTAGCGGGATCCAACCTTCTTGCTTCATTCCTTCCTCATCACGTCTTTCCTGTTCTGTCCTGCTTTATTCCATCTTATTCTTCACATTTGTAGGAACAAACCTGGAAGAACCATCAATCGACTCTAAAAAGAGACAGAGATAATCTTTCCCAACAAACAGATTATTTGATTTTTAATCAAACCCTCTTGTGTTCTTCATACTCTCCTTGCATTTGTAAACGCAATTTAAACTTTGACATCTTATCCAAGATCAAGTAACAGAGACACGTACTGAGCAAACTCCGCCTTCAAAGCATCCCTGCTGTAAACCCGGCAGTAAGCGGTCGAACTGAAGGTGTGTGGTGTCAATCCTGTCAAACTCAGAGAAGAGGTATCAACATCATTATTGTATTATTTTTCCTCGCAAACATAAGCAATAATATTGTTTACCTTTCCGGAAACAGATTTTCATTGATAAAAAACATTTATGAGAAATTAATACTTCCCCTAGTTAATAATTTTCTTTTTGTTTTGTTTTTTCCCTCATTGAAATTGGTTGTTAACTTTTCTCTCTTTGTCCCTTACTCAGTTGAGCGACTAAGTCCTCACACCACGAGTTGAAACCAGCTTTTCATTGATAGGAAATATTTATAAAAATATTTCTCCATTGAAAAAAAAAAAGTTTCTTTCCATTGAGATTTGTTTTAACCTTTTTCTTATTCTTTCCTTTACCCAGTTGAGTGACGAGATCTTCGCATCACTAGCCTCACTGTGTACCCTTAGACCAACACTTAGTCATCACAACACTTCACTATTGGTGTACAATTACTGAAACGACACTTAGCCGTTCAACCACATATAGGCTTATACACACAGATCTGTGTCAGTCTCTTCACCAAGCGTGCCAACATGTCGTGGACGACAAACCCCACTGCCCAACGGGAAGACGTGGACGCCTGGCTCAGAGGCATTACAGACTGCCTCACACCAAAGACAATTGACCCTTCGCAAAGACCCGCCCCCCTTAGTTACTGTCGCTATGTCCGACAAGCTACGCCGCTCCCATGTTCTCACACAGTGAAAAATACATCGCGGAGCAGAGAGGAGACTGACAACACGCTGACAGACAGGACAGACTAGGTTACTTTTTGGTTACTTTTGATATTAAACATATTAAACAAAGTCTCACCTTTCAAATTTGGTCATTTTGACAGATCGGTGCTGAACATCAGTTAAAGCTGCTCGTGATCCGATCATCTCTTCCTTTTAGTTCATTTATAGCATCAAATAAACATGAATAAACATAAGAAGAAATGTTGTTTTAACCGCATAAAGGCGTCAGTACAATCGGTTGTTCAAGTTCAAATCCTCACATGTTAATCTACTATCTCTCCTGACTGCTTTGTCAGACAAAATGGCGGATGGCGAAGTATGATTGGTCAGATTACCTGTCAATCAAGCTCCACGCGAAGGGTCAATTGAACTGTTATTATTTTTAATAATAATCATAATTCTGAGAAGATTCCTGACACATGATTCAAGCCAGAACCAAAACCACGTGGAACTAACCAAGATAACCTGTTCCTTAAGTAATGCCTTCACAGCCCAGCTAAACCTAAGCCACCAGCACGTCACCTACCTTCAGGAGGAGCTGATACGTGCCCAGAACCGCATAGACAAGCTGGAAGTGAAAGTCCAGGATGACTCCAAGACCACGAGTTCCTGAGAGAGCTGATGCACACTCAACACTGCAAAGACCAGCTCAAAGGTGAAGCTCAAGACAAACTCAACGTGTCCGACGAAGCGGAGCAAGAAACAAAGACCCAAGTTGACAAGCTCCAAGAAGCCCTTGCAGTCACTGAACGTGACAAACAAGAGTCAAAGACTGTCCAAAAACACCTGGTTAACCAACTCCAGTCTGCTGAACATCAGTTAGAGAAAGCCAAAGCTGACATTGAAAGTAAGAACTCTAAAATCACTGCTCTGGAAGACCACCTGCAAAGGTGCAGCGTTGAAATGGACCATCTGATCCAACAGCGAGACGCCGCCAACGACGAGCTCTACGCGGTCAGAGATGAACTCCAGCACATTTTCCAACAGAAACCAGAGCCAAGAAGGGAGAGACCTCCCTCAGCATCACCCCTGCTGAGCAGAACAGAGTCCTCCATCCAAGAACTGGCATACAGTGAAAGAAGTGAATGGCCACAACCCAAAACGTCACCGGCCTTCACCACAAAGCTCTTCCCTGCCAACAACGGAAGAGAGATCATCCAGGCAGACTCCAAAGCTGCACATGGGATGATCGTTAAAGATCTCAACCAGCTGGTTAAGAATATCCCTCAGTTCAACCCGAACTCCACAGAGGGTCCCGACATCCAGGCCTACCTCCGAGATATCGACTTCCACCTAGAGGTGAGACCCCATATGACTGACAGAGACAGGTTTTACCTCCTCAGATCCACATCCAGTCCAGAGGTACGAAGCTTCCTAGACCGACAACCTGCTAATGTCATGTCAAACTACCAGCTACTACGTGAGACACTGATTAAAGAATTTACAGGTCCAGAGTCAGAACACGGTGTGTTAATCGCCTTGGAAACCAAACAATGTCGACAAGAGACTCCGCAAGCCTATTACCGCCGCTTTCGACAAGCCTATTTAGGTGCACATAACAAACCTGAACTTGAAGAGGATGTGAACTTCAAAACCCTCTTCCTGAGAAACCTGCACCCTGGATTGAGTCATCATCTTGGCATCATGGCCTGCCCAGGCACAATGACAATTCAGCAGCTACGTGACCTGACACACAACACATCAAACAAAAGATGTCCTCCAAGAAAGGTTTGAAAACATCCACAGTGTCAAACTCCATCAGCCAAGACACAAGCCTTGCACTGGAAGACACCCAGTGGCATGACAACACCACAGTCCTTCGTAAGGAGCACAGAGAAGGTGACTCCCATGCCGATGACTTCTACCACTCCAACCACATGGAAAAGTCATGGGACCCACCAGAAGGAAACAACTGGAATCAACGAGTGCATCCAAAAGCATTCTATTTGGGTAAGCGACAACGAAACCCACCTCCGCACCACTCAGCCAAACACCCCACTGAGTGTGCCCAAGAACACGACAGTCTCCCCTCAGAAGACATGGAGCAACTACTGAGGCAACTGCTCATCAAAGACAAGCTGAACACAGAAGACCAGTGATCACCTTGTACACCTTCCTGAGACGACCACCTGTTCCACAACAACCCAGAACAAAGTGGTCTCTCACAGTCAACCACTGACAAACACCCAGAGGTACCAGAAAACACCATCCTGGTTACCGACCACACCACAAGCTCCAAACTCAAGAACCATGTGTGTGCTACAGCAACGACAGTAAGCACAGAAGATCAGAAAGTCTGTCACAACCAGAAGGCATCACAAGAGGAAGGCAACAAAGGAGACCACGTTTTGTACTACAGCTTCACGCATCCATGCCAAACCGCCTCCCAATGTCTGCCAGAGAACTTCCTGCCTTACTGGACTGACCCCCAGCAGATCACAGAAGATCCCTTTCCAAGGCAAAGATGCAACAAGCCATCAAAGCTACGCCATCAAGCAAAGGGGGGAGCAAAACAGACCGAGACAGATCTGACATACATACAGTATACATGCACTACACTACACTACACTGTACCACTAACATACACAAGTTAAACACAGCTACCATGAAAAACATTCAACAAACATGTTCTTCCCACAGGTAGACACTGAAATCGCAACACTGACTTTGACACTGACAGCTATCCTTTCCGTAGGAAACATGTAGCAATACACCCAACAAGTGTAACCCTCTCATTACATTGTGACACCTGACACTGCACAACAGTAGCCATACAGGAGTCACTCAACTGCTTTTTTTTGTTTTACCTCTTCCCTTTCTTCTTCTTTTATTAGGTAAAATCCCTGTTACCCCATAGGGGTCAAGGTTACCATATAAGGATTGACGCACCACGCCTGATGTTTGCAAGTCACCTTAAAACGAATGTTAGCCTAGAGAACTCTCTGCATCATTCGAATCAAAATTTGAAAGGTAAATTGGTCTAAACCTAGAACAATTTAGAAGAGAATAAAACAAACAAATCAAATTTAGTCACAAAGTTGATCAATCACCGTTTTAAAACAAAACTAGAATAACGGTCCTAAAATTGAACTAAACTTTTTCCACATGATTGACTATATTGAGAGAGTGAACCTGTTTTAGGCCTAGATAATCTAATGCCCTGCACCAGTAAAGTGACCAGTCATGGAGGTGTTGCCTTGTTGTTTGCTGTGTGTGTTTGCTTCTTCTGTTTCTCCAGCGTTCAATGATGTCTTCTTTTCAACCCATCATCGATCGAAGGGGGGAAATATGTAGAGAATTTAAGGATGAACCAAACACAAATTAATCTTTCTAATCTCTCATGGGATTCATTCAAATGTGATTCAGCAATCCAGATCTGAACACATTCCAACGTCACAAAACTGGCTCCAAACTGTCTAAAACCCCCCTCAGAAAGGACTTTAAGGCTCCGCAGGCCATAAAGAGATAAGCCAAAGCTAAGACAAATCTCTTCACAAATGGTTAAACAGGCCTGACCACCAAAGGGGCCTGACCACCTTTGACCTCCCTCAGCATCACCACTGCTAAACAGGACAGAGTTATTTAACAGACCACGCTTTCATTCAGAGACCAGAAAGACTTTTACACTTTACATATCAAACCACATTAATTCTGCACATTCTGCAGAGAACAACTCACACAGAACAATGCTTGGTGGACTCATAATCAAACATCATAATTCTTGTTTTTCCTACAATTCATGTTTGTATTATGCTTAGATTACATTTAAATCATGTAAATGGTGATATAACTGTGTGTATGAATGAATGAGTATCGTGCTTCCAATCAAAAATAATCGTATGCCCGTAATTCATAAGATGGCTTGTTTGAAATCTGTGTAAAATGCTTTGTATGATTATAATAATCTATAATGTTTAAACTGTGATCTCTTGTTCTCTCTGCTTAGTGCTGGAAAACAAGGAGACCCCAGATAACGCATGAACTAGTCCACCTCCTAAAATGATGCCATTGTCTCATTGGTCAGAATTCTCCAAAAGAGGTTGGACTAACTTTAAGTTAAAGACCCGAACAAAGCAGAACAGTTCAGTTCAGAGAGCAGTTCAGTTTTCGGTTCGGTTCAGTTCGGCAGTTCGGTTCGGTGTTGAATTAAGTTTGTGCCTCTCTCTACAAACAGCAAGAGAGTGTTCATGTTCGTACGCTTCTACATCGACCAGACCCAAATTAGACCAGCAGACAACTAACCCAGCAAGATCGGGGTTTAAAACAGCTTCATTCAAGCCATGTAACTATTCGTCTCATTTTCCTTTCTTTTTCTTAGTTGTATCTTATTTTCTCGTTAAAAGTCTCGTTCTAAGTTAAGTTTTGCTGTAAAGTTCGTTTACACGTCTCTCCTGCAACGCGCTTTGAACTGTAAAGACTCTTGTTCGCCTGCCCATCACCCGTGACCGGCAGTTCAGAACTTCCATCCAGGCACTCCAAAGACAACCAGCCACACGGACGGACCCGGGCCGGAAAACCCCTTCGGCGAAGCACCGCAAAGGGAATTCCCTGGCCTAAGCAACGCAAAGACGAGCAAGTACTCCAGACTGTAACTAAACTGGTGTTTTAATTTAAATTGAATAACCTGTCTAAGAAACGAAGGTTTAAATTAATGCTTGGTGGTTCGTTCAGGTCATGTCTTACAAAGTGCATCTCACTCTGAAAACTCACTCTTTCTCTCTCTTCCTCTGCGCCTTGAATGAATGTGTGTGTGTGTGATTGTGTTTAGACCTTAGTTTTATGTGTTTAGAACAGGTGTGCCCAACCCTGCTCCTGGCGATCGACTGTCCTGCACAGTTTATCTCTAACCCTGATCAAACACACTTGCCTTTAATTTTCAAGTAATCCTGAAGACCTTAATTGGTTGTTAAGACCTTAATTGAAGACCTTCAGGTGTGTTTGATTAGGGTTGGAGATGAACTGTGCAGGACAGTCGATCGCCAGGAGCAGGGTTGGGCACACCTGGTTTAGAATAATCAATAAAGTCTTGTTTATATTTGGAAAGATATTTGCCTTGTGTTGTGCTTACACATTTAATGTCTTGTACTGTCGATCTAAAGTTACCTTGCTAATACATAGTGTTTCACTATAGATTGGATATTTATATCTGTTGCCAAGGTTAAAATTACGGCCCGTTCAAATGAACTCTAAACGAGTCATTTGCTCGGTTCCATAGTGATTCGGTCAATGATTCATTGCAAATCGATGAATCATTCCCTTTGAGCTAAATTGGCCTTCCGGCCCCCCTTAAATACATTTTATGTATATTATTATTATGTAGGTTCGTTACAGTCATATAACCTCCCCCCCTCAATTAACACCTATCATGATCAATAAGACACCCCCCCCCCACCATTGTACAGTTTGAGGGTGAACCAAACACAAATGAATCTTCCATTTGATTCATTCAAACAGAACTCAATCACTAATTCAGCCATAAAAGATCCCGGCTCCATAGACATAATATAATACATAGACGCCCTATTGGCCACTTTGGAACGTTGCTGCGATACGTCAACGGGTCCGCCATTTTGCGGAGGGCAAGACTGCACTGTAATGCTGTAATCAAGGGTGAGCTGCGTTTTTTGGATAAAAACAAAAACTGTTTTTATATTTATCAACCGATTTCAGAGGTTTGTATGTGGTGTACAAAAAGTTTCATCTCTAGTTATTTAAAATCTCAATAGTTACAATTGTAAAATATTTGTTTGAATAAAGAATGGTCAAAGCTCAGGCTTGTCATGTATCTGGCTTTTTATTCTTGGATAAGAATGATGAATACCCCCATACTGAGATATAATTTAAGTTTTCTTATTGTGGAAAAAGCATTTTCTGTGATTGACCAGTTTTGAGCAATAACAAAGATAACTGATGGATCCTTTATGATAATACGTTATGGTACAAGTGCAATGCAGTAAATATAACATTTGTGAGAAGTAATAGTAAATAGTTTAGTCAATAAAATAAACAAATAGTATACAGCAAATAAAATAGTAATGAATACTATAATTATATAATATTATAAGTACAATAATACAATCATAAAAATATTGATACTAGGATGTTTATTAATAATACTATAATAATAGCAATATAATAAGAAATATCAATTACAGAATATACACAAAAAAATAAGTTAAATAGTGACTTATATTTAATATTTAACTCTTTTTGTTAAATTTCAGTTTTATTGATCAGTAATAGCCATTATAACAGAAGTAGCTTCAGTTAAACATACAGCAGGATACAACGTTAAAAAAGCCTAAATATAAAGTTATGAAACTTCACTTTGTCCTCAGCCAAAACGATTTACCAGGGAACCATTTATAGATTAATGAGACCAAAGATCGCCCGTTAGATATACACAAGACGAATTATATCATGTTTAACACTAGACTAGAGACATCCGAGCCGGCGGCAGACTTCAGACGCTCTGGCCGAGTTAAGGCTGTCCTTTGTGGGCTAAATGAGCGCCGAGCGCCCGGTGATCACATCTTACAACTCCGAAACCGTCAGATCAAATTTTTAAATAGGCGCAATCTTTATAAACAAACCACATATTTGAGCTTTAAACAACTACATTGTCGACTGAAAAACTATTAAAACTACATTTCGTGACACAATAACAGTAGTATTTTTTTATTTATCTTCTGAACGTTACTATTGCTAATTAAATCATGACCAAATACAACCAAAAACAAACGTTAAGTCTTGCCTGTGAAAGATAATTCCTCGAAAGCTGTTTTCAATTGTGTGGCGACTTGTACAGCCTCAAGCAGCGCACAAAACAGGCATTTTCTCAATTCCCAGTATGAGAGGTATGGGAAAGTTGCCATCCCCAATATGGCGGCGCCGTTGACGTGCGCTCCAGCGGCCAATAGGGCGTCTATGTATTATATTATGTCTATGCCCGGCTCCAGCTCTGGATGAATGTTGACAACGTTAGATAGTTTGGAAAACACTGATTGGTTCAGGGATGGACCCACTAAGATAACGACCGAGGTGTTTGATCCCAGGACAACAGATTTAAAACAGACCGCCGTAGTCATAAATACCTCTGAAGGACCCAGAGCTGAAATCTCTCAAACCATGAGACTTTACATATCAAACCCATTAAAACTCACACAGAACAATGCTCAGTGGACTTATAATCAAACATCATAATGCTTGTTGTTCCTACAATTCATGCATGCATAGGCGTCATTTACAGGGGGGACGGGGGGGACATGTCCCCACCACTATTTGCCAGGGTCGATTTTGTCCCCACCACTTTTGAAACATCTCGCGGTACGGATGTAGCCTACCATATACAAGTAAATCATCTCCAGTTAACTAGCAGAGCATTCATTTTGTTCGTTTGTTAAATAAGAGGTGATCTAGCGCTTACATGTGTTGTTGTTTTAATCAAGTGATCATGTGCTCGTTGCCTCTGCGATCAGTGGCGCGGATACAGTGTTCTGTTGTGGCACGCGCCGCAATGTCTTCACTTGGACACGCGCTTCAATCTGTTGCAGAGATTCTCTATTCGTTCCGGTGAAATCGCAAAACAAAATGCAAACAAACGCATCCCTGCTTGATATTCAACCACTGATAAACATTATCGGTTTTGATGAGGGGGAAAAAAAACAAATCGACCCTTTATTAATTTAATTAAATAAGGCAGTCTATAGGCTAGTTTGGAAGCTTGTTTCCGCCATAGAATAAAACATTTTAAAAGATAATTGCGACTTTTTATCTCAAAATTGCGAATTTACATCTCACAATTCTGACTTTATTTCTCAGAATTGCTAGATATAAAATCAGAATTGCGTGAAATAAAGTCACAATTGCTTCTTTTTTTATTTTTATTTTTTTACCCCAGAATAGTTTATATCTCACAATTCAATTCTGACTTTGTAACACGCAATTGCGACTTTATATCATGCAATTCTGCCTTTATATCTCCCAATTGCGTATTATAAACTCAGAATTGCGACATATAAACATGCAATTCTGTGAAAAAAGTCAGAATTTCAAGCTATATTTCTTGCACTTTATATTACGCAATTTTGACTTAACATACAATTGCGACTTTAGGCCTATGTCACGCAATTCTGACTTTATAGCTAACCTGCAATTGGCACTTTATATCACGTAATTCTGAGATAAAAAGTCAGAATTGTGAGATTAAAAAATCGCAATTACATTTTTTATTTTTCACTCTGTGGCGGACACATGCTCCAGTTGTCGTGCAATGCAAGTGATCGTGCCGGCCTTATTACATTGTCTGCTATATATTTACTTCTTATTTATTAAATACAGGCAATTGGTTGATAAAATAGTCATCAAAATTAAGATACAATTTATACTAAACGAAAATCTTTTTAAAAAGTCTTTCTACAAAACAAAACTCAAGTGGTCAAAATAATGTTTTACCCACTCCATGTCTCCAGAAATATTGCAGCTTCAGCGCTTATCATTAGCTTGTGAAAGTGTGAAAATAATTTCCAGTAAAGGACAATGTTGCAACAGTCGTTGTTTAGGTACCTTAAACGCGCACGTACAGTCTCTGAGTCATCGCTGCAGCCAGGAGATGAAGGAGAGCTGAGAATGAGATCCACATCGCACACCTAGCACATCTTCGTGTGCGACTACCGCAGCTAGCGCGACCAGCGCCGTTGCTAGGAGGGCGCCAGCGCCTCTGCCTATCCCATGAGTCCTAATAAATGCAATTCCAACTATTTCTGAAGTGCTTCTTTTATAAAGAACACCGCTTTTTCTTTTATCGGGAAACGCAGCCCATATGATTCGTATGGAGATTCCAAAGCGCTCTTCTTTGGTCAGAACCAAGGAGAGCGATCGCGGATAGGTCCTTCTTGATTCCATATGCACCGAAACTTTTTAATAATGCAACAAAATATTTAAAGAGCATCAAGCTATTGAAATCTATATTATGTAGCCTACGTACAGATATATTAGACCTGCGCGAAAGAGAAAAAAAATTGTCACTGTACCCAGCACTTTTGAAAATGCACTTCCGAATGCGTCTCTGTCCCCAGCACATTTCAAACCAAACTGACGCCCATGCATGCATGTTATGCTTAGATTACATATAAATCTTAGATTACATATAAATCATGAGTATCGTGCTTCCAATCAAAATAATCGTATGCCCTTAATTCAGAAGATGGCTTGAGTGAAATCTGTGTAAAATGTTTTGTATTCTTATAATAGTAATAATGTCTAAACTGTGGCCTCTTGTTCTCTCTGCTTAGTGCTGGAAAGCAAGGAGATCACAGATAACGCATGATTTACGATAAGAAGAAAATAGAGCCACCTCCTAAATTAAGCCAGTGTCCAATTGGCCAGAACTCATCCTGGAGGTTGGACAAACTTTGAGTTTAAAATCTTAAACCCTTTCTTTTTCTCTCTCTCGCTCTCTCTCGAAAAAGTCTCGGCAGAACAAGTCGGGTGGAGCAGACGATGGTTATAGTAACCATGTAGACGCATAGAGACAAATGACCCAAATCAAGATTTGAAGGGTTTTAAAACAGCTCATTCAAGCCATCTAACTCGTTTCACTTTCCTTTCTTTTCCTTTGTTTTCTTTTCCGTTAAAAGTCTCGGTTCTAAGTTAAGTTTTGCTGTAAAGTTTCGTTTAACGTTTTCGACTGCAAAACCCGCTTCCAACTTCAAAGGCTTTCATCCATTCGCCAACACATCACGTGACCGGCGGTTCAGAAACTTCCATCCAGGCACTTCCAAGACAACCACACGGACCCGGCCGGGAAACCCTTTCAGACCCGAGAAAGGGGAACCCCCAAAAGCAACGCAAAGGACAAGCAAGTAGCCTCCAGAGACTCTTAGCTGAACTGGTGTATTTTGATATAGAATTGCATAACCCTCCTAAGAAACGATAGAAGGGTTAAATTAATGATTGATGGTTCGTTCAGGTCATGTCTTACAGAGTGCATCTCACTCTGAAAACTCACTCTTTCTCTCTCTTCCTCTGCGCCTTGTATGAATGTGTGTGTGATTGTGTTTAGACCTTAGTTTAATGTGTTTAGAATAGTTAATAAAGTCGTCCATATATTTGAAAAGATATTTGCCTTGTGTTGTGCTTGCACATTTAATGTCTTGTACTGTCGATCTAAAGTTACCTTGCTAATACATAGTGTTTCACTATAGATTGGATATTTATATCTGTTGCCAAGGTTAAAATTACGGCCCGTTCAAATGAACTCTAAACGAGTCATTTGCTCGGTTCCATAGTGATTCGGTCAAGGTTTATTGCAAATCGATGAATCATTCCCTTTGAGCTAAATTGGCCTTCCGGCCCCCTTAAATACATTTTATGTATATAATTATTGTGTGATTTGTTACACCATTTTAAACATTAATTATAGCCATCCAACATTACAGTGATTCCATCATTGTCACTGAAGATACAGGAGTCAGACAGGTGGTAAGTGAAATCAGTGTTTATTTACAGAACAGTAGAAGCAGACGGAGTTATGGTGAGTATTCAAACAGATGATAATAGGATGAGAACTTAGCCACTGGATAATAAGAGTCTCTCTTTCAGATGCAGATGGTCTGTCACTGGAAAGGGTTGCAGTAGGATGGCTGGGAACTGAAGACGGCATACGGTGATGAAGATAATCCAATAGAACTCAGGTAAGTAGCAGGTAAGTAGCAGGTAAGTCTCTGGTTGAGCATAGGTGAGTCTGTGTGTCATGTAACGACGAGATCAGACCGTGACTGCAGGGAGAGTGAGTGTTTTAAGTCCATGCTGGTGATGGGACACAGGTGACGGTGATCATGAGGTGCAGGTGCAGGTGATAATGACTGGGAATGCTGGGAAGTGTAGTGAAGACAGATGAAGGAGGTGAATGTGAATGTGACAATCATTACAATTGAAAGCTATCCATTTTTTTTTACTTTTACTTTTTTTTATTAGGCTTCAAAAAATATAACAGTAAGTGAACAATAAGTGAACTTCAAACAATCCTCACATAAACAATAAATGTCATTTACCTGTGCCCTTCCTGTCTAACATGTAGCACATATACAGAAATTGAATAAAGTTATCAAACAGTATGCGCTGCATAAATTATAAATTATATATAGACTAATTCTTATTAAAGCTAAACAGGTTCTTTAGTCAAGAGCAGTGAGTAATTTTCTCTGTTCCCTTTGTTCTTTGATTAACTTTACTGACAGAGCATTATTGGCTACTGGCCCTTTAAGAGCAGCCGTTGCTGACAGAGACGCGGATCTCACACACGCGCCTCATTCTCTCACAACTCTTCACGTTCATCATAAGACTGCTCTTATGTTATGAAGATACTCGACAAACAACATTTTGGCATAATTGTGTGTGTTATTGTTTGTTCAAGCGCGAAAGAGAACTGTATTCTGGCGTGCGGTCTGTGCATGCGCATGATACTGGCGCGCGTCTTTCAGTCAGGACATTTACAGGCAGCGCGCTCTCTTTAACTTGTCTCGCATGAATGGTTTTGCATGAATAAGAGCAGGATCATGTAAGTAACATTAGCCAAAGGTTGACAAAAAAGAACAGATGCTGTGTTAATTGTGTTAACAGCCCTAATTTGTTTATTTAATATAAAATCGCAGCATTTTGCGTCATATAATCGCATAGGCTTGACATCGCGATTAGATTAGATGGCGATATGATTAATCGTGCAGCACTAGCACCAAGGTATATTTGTGATCTTATTGTGCCATACTGTCCGGCTAGAGCACTTAGATCTTCAAATCACTTGCTTTTAAATGTGTCACGATGTCGCTACAAATTCAAGGGTGATCGGGCCTTTTCTGTGGCGGGGCCCAAGCTTTAAAATGCTCTCCCTTATCATGTGAGGTCGACTGGGCTGGACGGGACCAGCGGTGAAGGCTCTGACGTGAAGTGCAGGCTCGGCGTGGCTGACGTGAAGTGCAGGATCTGGGCGGTGAAGGCTCGGCTGGGCTGGACGGAACCAGCGGTGAAGGCTCGGCTGGGCTGGACAGGACCAGCGGTGAGGGCTCGGCTTGGGTTGGACGGGACCAGCGGTGAAGGCTCGGCTGGGCTGGACAGAACCAGCGGTGAAGGCTCGGCTGGGCTGGACGGGACCAGCGGTGAAGGCTCGGCTTGGGTTGGACGGGACCAGCGGTGAAGGCTCGGCTGGGCTGGACAGAACCAGCGGTGAAGGCTCGGCTGGGCTGGACGGGACCAGCGGTGAAGGCTCGGCTTGGGTTGGACGGGACCAGCGGTGAAGGCTTGGCTTGGACGGGACCAGCGGTGAAGGCTCGGCTGGGCTGGACGGGACCAGCGGTGAAGGCTCGGCTTGGGTTGGACGGGACCAGCGGTGAAGGCTCGGCTTGGGTTGGACGGGACCAGCGGTGAAGGCTCGGCTTGGGTTGGACGGGACCAGCGGTGAAGGCTCGGCTGGGCTGGACGGGACCAGCGGTGAAGGCTCGGCTTGGGTTGGACGGGACCAGCGGTGAAGGCTCGGCTGGGCTGGACGGGACCAGCGGTGAAGGCTCGGCTCGGTTGGGCTGGACGGGACCAGCGGTGAAGGCTCGGCTGGGCTGGACGGGACCAGCGGTGAAGGCTCGGCTTGGGCTGGACGGGACCAGCGGTGAAGGCTCGGCTTGGGCTGGACGGGACCAGCGGTGAAGGCTCGGCTTGGGTTGGACGGGACCAGCGGTGAAGGCTCGGCTGGGCTGGACGGGACCAGTGGTGAAGGCTCGGCCTGGGTTGGACGGGACCAGCGGTGAAGGCTCGGCTGGGCTGGACGGGACCAGCGGTGAAGGCTCGGTTGGGTTGGACGGGACCAGCGGTGAAGGCTCGGCTGGGCTGGACGGGACCAGCGGTGAAGGCTCGGCTTGGGTTGGACGGGACCAGCGGTGAAGGCTCGGCTGGGCTGGACGGGACCAGCGGTGAAGGCTCGGCTGGGCTGGACGGGACCAGCGGTGACAGCCCCGGGCTGGATGGGACCAGCGGTGAAGACTCTGTGAAAAGGTCAATTAAGTCCTTCTCGTCCGGACTCTGGATGAGGGATGAGACCAGCGGTGAAGGCTCTGTGCTCTTGGTTGGCGACAAGGGCTTGGGCAAGACGTGGAGATCTAGGTCAAGACTGCCAAGAAGATCCAGCATGGCGTGGAGATCAGGCATGACGTGACACTCAGGCTCGGCAGGATGAGACTCTGGGCTCTCGACGATACCCACAGTGAGGGAGGATCCACAAACCCATAAGGTGCGTTCGATGAACTCAACAAAAGAGAGGTGGAGATCTCCCAACAGCAGCATCTGGGATAGTAGATCGTCCATCCCACTCCAGAACAGCTGTTTGAGAGATTCCTCATCCCAGTTCACATCTTGAAAAAGGTTGAGGTAAACCTCCACATATTCCTCCAGCGAGCGACCGTTTTGGGATATCCAGTCCTCCGCCTTCATTTTAAAGTTGGTCCGTTCTTCTGTTACGGTAAGTGTAGTGGCAGGAAGCACGAGGAGACGAGGAATGCCAGGAAACAGGAATTTATGAAACTTAAACACAGGAGTCACAGAAACCACACAATACATAAACGAGAACAGACAAGAAATGAGGGAGAACACAGGGTTTAAATACACAGAGAACAGATTAGGGAAACAAGGCACAGCTGGGGCAAATGAACTAAACACAGGTGAAAGAACTGAACACAAACGAGGAGCGGGAAAACTGGGACATAAGACTAAATCAAAAACACGAAGCAGGGGGAAACACAGGACACACATGTAACAATACAAACTTGGGGCTTTACATTTGCCTAGATACAAATGATTTGTCTGTGAGTATCCAATGATAAAATTTCACTCCTGGTGAAACAAGGAAGTTAGAATCGAATGAGACACCTTTTCAGCGAGAAAAAGAAGAGATAAGTAAATCTCCCTAGTACTTTGTTGATTATACAGGACAAATAAAACCAAACGTTACATACAAGGTTCATTCTGACATTTGGGATTTATCTACCAAAGAGGTTAGTAGATTGTTCTTTCACTATGATAGTTGTAAAGTATAAGAATTACCCAGATAACAAATATTTGTTCTAAGAACATTTTCCAAACATTCTGTTTTGGTTATGTAAATGTTTTCTTAACCCTAAAAAGGTCAAGACCATAAAGAGACATCAGAAACTTAGTTTATTACTATTTTCCATCTTATTAGGACACAAATAATACAATTCCATGATAAAAAAAATAATAAAAAACACACAACTTTAGTTTTTGATTTTAATGTTTGTATCCCCCAGAATACGTCTTTCCTTTGGGGGTATAAATTAATTGGAAAAAAAGAATGCTTGTTTTTAACATTTTAGCCAGATGCATTATTTATTCTCAACATTACAACATTTGTTCTCTCATAACTGAATGTAAACATTCTTTGTAAAATTCTGTTTCTGTATAAATAAATATAATGCCTATTTATGAATAGCTATATAGCATACTGTATCATATTTAAATGCACATTTTCATTACTTTGCTTTTTTTATCAAGTAAAGTATTTTTTAAAATTATTTTTATAAAGTAAATGTATGATAAATATTTACTGGACTGAAGCGATGTTGGTTTACTTGATTTTTCATACATAATTTTTTCATTAAAACAATACAAATTCTTTGTAAAAAGGTATGTTGTTCAGGGAAGAATGAGGCGGGAACCATCGAATGTTTTACCATACTTTAATTCTAAAACAAACCAACAACAAAACGAAAGTAAAAGTGGCAACCCTTTATGGACGACTGCCGAACAAACAAAACAATAAATGAGTCCAGGGCTGGTCTTCTCTCGTTCTTCAGTGTCGTTTCTCCTCCGTTTATGCTTCCGAAGCTCCTCCTTGATAGATACGAAACCATCAGCAATCACGCCACCGGCCTCACGCCGTTCTGGAGCTGTTTTTTTCATGTAAAATTTAGTCAAACATGACAAAACAGGCTTTTGGGGAACATTTATTTGTCCATCTCTCAATTATCATTGACTTGCAATGAATTGCATATGAGCTAGCAATTTTGGGCCCTATGAAATAATATGAGGTTCCATTAATAAAATCGATCTCTGGGGGCCCCAAAAGTGTGTGAGCCCTTAGAATCGTCCTAACTTTCAGTTCCTTTAACTTTCTTATTAAACACAGGGGACTTTGTTAGAGGAGTTAGAGGAGTTAATTCTAACACTTCCATAACCTTTACATAAATTCAAAAGAAAAGTTAGAAGCAACACCTATGGGACAGGCTACAAAACCTTCGGTAATGCTTTAGATTACAGCCCGCAAAATACTGCGTAATTAAAGCGAATTTACAGCGGGAAATATATATTACAAATAGGTGTATGTATATATTTTATGTGTACACAGTGTATAATCTCTCTAAATTGCTGATTGTTGTATCATAATAGTATAATAAATAATAGTCTGAATTATTAAACACACCAAAATACAAATGAAAAATAAAAAGATTCTGAATGTGTGGAAACTCAGCAATCTGAAGGCAGGCCGATGTCAACAGTGAACAGTTCCTCTAATAGAACAAGCAATCGTGTCTATGTTTGGACAGATTAACTAATTGAGTAACGAAAGTGACAAAAGGCCAGGGAACAGAAAAGGAATTGAGTAATTAATAATCAATATCTAACCTGACCAAAACATTTATTTAATATTTTCTGTTATTTTTCTTCTGCAACACAATGAGAACTTACATTTTCTAAAGGTACAAATAGCAGAAAAGCAAAACAAAACTGACGTTTGACAACTTTTCTGTCTATAATGTGCAAGCCCGTAGACAGGGGGGCGGGCTGGGGGGGGGGGGGGTTCAGGTGGTTCGAACGAATATATATATATATACATTTTATTAAAAGGATTTCTATATTTTATCCACTCAATAGTCTACAATATAATAGCCATATAAACGTAGTGTAATTATAATAATAAAACATAGTGGGATATTCAGTGATATTGGCTGTGCAATATCGACTTTTGTGATTGACCAATACCGGCAGACTGGAGCCAATGGAAATGCTTCTCCTTCGGTGCGCGTCTTATTCCTCTGAGAACTTTAAAGCACCCAAGAAGATTGGAACTGCCCAGTGTACTAAATCCATAAGTGTCAAGACAATACAGCAACAAGCAAAGAGGCATTGACAGAGAGTCAAGAAATGATGATGAGAAGAATTATTATTAATATATCAGTAAAGTTCATTAAATCTATTCTGTTGTTAGTGTGGTCTTTAAACTTATGAACTGTGTATGGACTGATGGACTGAACAAAGGTGTTACATGAGGAAGCAAATTGACAACAATACAGTCAATATTTTAGGTGCATCAAAAAGCATGCTCGTTAACCAGCAGACAAGCTAATCCAGCACAAATTAGTGCATAAAAGGTCACCAAAATGAAGTATTTGAACCTCATAATTAAATACAAAAGGAGGAGAAAAACTGCAAAAAGGCACACTTTTTGAAAAAAGTACCCCCCCCTTTCAATAGGCTGGCTACGGACCTGATGTGATAAGAATAATTGTAATTATTTGTTACCATCAAAGTTCATCTGTCACGAGTGTGGTGCAAGCAGAAGAATACGCAGAGTCAAAAGGCTCCAATTCATACGTTTTTACTAAACAAACTTCAGGCAGGTACAGCCAGGTACAGACAGGCAGGTTTCACTCTCACACACTAAAAATTACTTACAAGAACGGACAAAGACTGGCTGAACTGGAAGGAACTAAATACAGACACTGATGAATATAGATTAACAGAACCCAGAACGCCCTGGAGGCTCACTAGGGCGTGGCCTATCTGGGGCAGGAAGCCTCCAGGGAGGGTCAGGCTGTGTAGGCGGCCGGGGTGGAGGAGAGGACCCTTCGGGCGGCCATGGAGGAGAGGACCCTTCGGTGGCCATGGCGGAGAGGACCCTTCGGGCGGCCATGGCGGAGAGGACCCTTCGTGGCCATGGCGGAGAGGACCCTTCGGCGGCCATGGCGGAGAGGACCCTTCGGTGGCCATGGCGGAGAGGACCCTTCGGGCGGCCATGGCGGAGAGGACCCTTCGGCGGCCATGGCGGAGAGGACCCTTCGGCGGCCATGGCGGAGAGGACCCTTCGGGCGGCCATGGCGGAGAGGACCCTTCGGGCGGCCATGGCGGAGAGGACCCTTCGGCGGCCATGGCGGAGAGGACCCTTCGGCGGCCATGGCGGAGAGGACCCTTCGGGCGGCCATGGAGGAGAGGACCCTTCGTTGGCCATGGCGGAGAGGACCCTTCGGCGGCCATGGCGGAGAGGACCCTTCGGAGGCCATGGCGGAGAGGACCCTTCGAAGGCCATGGCGGAGAGGACCCTTCGGCGGCCATGGCGGAGAGGACCCTTCGGAGGCCATGGCGGAGAGGACCCTTCGGGTGGCCATGGCGGAGAAGACCCTTCGGCGGCCATGGTGGAGAGGACCCTTCGGAGGCCATGGCGGAGAGGACCCTTCGGGTGGCCATGGCGGAGAAGACCCTTCGGGCGGAGAGGACCCTTCAGGTGGCCATGGCGGAGAGGACCCCTCAGGGACCGTTGACCTTTGGACGGTGAGGACGTATTGCGTATTGGACGTACCCCCCCCCCCCCCCCCCGCTTTTCTTGGGGGGAGTGACAGACTCAAGGACAGCTTCTGGGGCAGGCTCTGGGACCGGGACAGGGACAGGCTTGGGAAGCCTGACGTGAACAGTCTCTGGCTTGGCGGACATGACGTGAACAGTCAGGCTGAACAGGCATGACTCAGGCAGGACGGTCTCGGCGGAACGAGACTTAGGCAGGACGGTCTCTGCGGGATGAGACTCAGGACCGGGAGTGAACACCGGGGAGGCGATGTGCTGGACAGGTGGTATCATGTGTTGCTTTCACCTTTTAAAATGCTTAAAATGAGAAATGAATCATTGTTTATGTCATTCTCAAAATATTTTTTTTAAAAATGGTATAAAAAAAACTGATCAAGACGCCTTGTTTTCTTCTTTATCTTTATTTTCATTGGTTAAAAAAATTGTTTAAGGCTTATTTGATTTGCACTTGTGGAAAGCACTGGAACTCCCCTTTCTAAGGTTGAAAGTAAAGTGTAACACTTAGAGTTAAAGTAACACTATGTAGTTTTTCGACCTTCATAATATATTTCCAAGACCCTTGTGATGGTACATCGACTTAAAATAAGTTAAATGACACGTCTGCCATAGCCTGACGGGATCTGTATCGCTTTTACTGGCACTATGTAACTTCGGGGTTCGGGTAGGAACCCGTGCACAAAAAGAACTACAAAACTCGACTGCTTTACGTCAAGCGCTACAATAGTCATTATTTCGTCTTTCTTAGTTTCTGATGTCGCAATACATCATCCTTTCATGAAATCATGTAACATACTCTACCTTGTCTGTGGACATCGTTCATTCTAAAGCTGGTGCTGGGTAAACAGCGAGCGTGCGTGCGACCGTAGGCTAAATTATTTACGACAGCGGCAATGGACAATTTCGTTTCCAACCAGTAGAGCGACCGAAGAGGAAAAGTTACTTGGTGTTACTTTAATAGTGTAACAACATTGGGTATTACATTAAATTAGCTCAAATTATATATAGGAAATTTGAATAATTAATCATGAATATGATTAATATATTGCATATTACAGTTAAATTATCGAAGTTGAAAATAGGTCGATTGTACATATGAATGATCAATCATAACAAATTATAATTCCTCATTCATATATCAATGGTCCCCTTCCAAATCGATTATATGAGATAACCTTTAATGAAATTAATTTAGCTATCGAACTGTTTGTCCAGCAAACTGCCGTAAGATTAACTCATCAATTTTTCAACAAAAATGATCTCTTTCTTAATAATTCCAAGAAAGCTATTTTCTGGCCATGAAAAATCACCTTCTTGTTATTATAAAAGTTAGGTTACTGAAATAGTAACAAATTGTAAAGCTTTGTAGCTAAAGATCAAACATTTCATTGACTTGTAAAATGAGCATTTTTCCCAGAAACAATTAAAAGTATAATGATTTTAATAAAATGAAACTACAGATACAGAATTCTACATTTAAACACGGGCTACATGTATGTACAGTAAACAGTAAAACTAATGAGACAGACGAATAACAAAGAGAGTGAGAGAGAGAGAGAGAGAGAGAGAGAGAGAGAGAGAGAGAGAGAGAGAGAGAGAGAGAGAGATTGATCGAGAGAGAGAGAGAGATTGAGTGAGGGAGAGAGAGAGAGAGAGTAAGAGGATGAGAGAGAGAGAGAGATTGAGTGAGGGAGAGAGAGAGAGAGAGTAAGAGGATGAGAGAGAGAGAGAGATTGATCACCGGGGTGATCGCAGCATGGCAAAATTCACAGACAACGTAACCCTTAGATAGACAACAAGAAATCACATCAATCAAATCAATAACCAATACTTGCATATATGGTTCTCTTGTGTTGCTGAGGAACGCAGAGTTGTGTGTGTGTTTGTCCTTAGGTGCTATAGGTGTGTTCTCTCATGTCTTTCGAGGCGAGCAGACTCGCGGGAGGTTTAAAGGTTCACCGAACGTGAAGTTGCCAAGGAAATAATTCAGAGTTCATCTCCCTCGTGGAGGTTAGGGTCGAATATGAAAATAAAACTTAGTAAAGAAAAGAAAAGAAAAGAAAATCGGAGAACGCTCCCTAAAAGGGAGCCATGGATCTTCTCACTGACGAAGTGGGTTCGTCAGAATGTTCTCCAACCGAGTGCTCGGCGAGCAAGTGTTCTCACAAGTTCTCAAGTGCTCAGTTCATTTTTGGTTCTTAGTTCTCCCCATAGAAACTTCTGTGTCAGTCTCTTATGGAGAGGAGGGTTCACGCGTGAACCAATTGTCTTAGAGCATCTCGAGCGGGAAAAGTTCTTTTTTGTCTTGTCAGGATAATTTATGATGGTATAAAATTGTGTCATTTCTACCCAGAAAGATTGTACACACATGACAATACATTTTACTGTAATATCCTATGTATGACTGGCTCGGTCACATCACAATGGTCACACACATACCAAGAATGTCAGGAAAAAGTAGAAGAAACATAAAATTACATTCATATGCAGAATTACACACTATCAATGTTCACTCACACGACTATAAAGCCATAATACCGGTTACCATGACCTAGGAAAGATCAAATTCAGGCTTATACATTTCTTAAGTGGTTATACTTATAGAAAAAATAAGATTGCAGAGTTTATTCATCTCTCTTTATCAGAATTCAAGTGGGAGCTTTGATTCCCTTGGAATTTCTTTTGGGGTCATAAAGTTTTATGACCTAGCACGAGGGAGAGTTAAAGAAAGTAATCCTGTCTTTGAAGGGAATCTTTCTTTGGAAGTACACTTAAGAAGTTACAGACTAGTCTTCAAATTACATCTATAGAATGACAAAACTAATTAAATATGCATGCATACAGGAAGGTCAGATAAAATTCTGTGTTATATACATTAAAGGGATACTCCACCGGTTTTTCATATTAAACTATCTTATTCCCTTAACTAAGACGAGTTGATACATACCTCTCTCGTCTCAGTGGGTGCGCTCAATCACTCTGTATTGCCGCAAAACTATGTTAGCACTTAGCTAGCACAGTGCATTAAATATGGGCCAAAAAGAGAAGCGTCCAAACACTTCCTCGTTTTCCATATTTAAACACAGTTACTCGAGTAGTGTAACTCGACCTAGGCTGGTGACACAAAATAAAACGTTGCGCTTTTCTAAGCGTTTAAAATTGATGTAAATAACAGGGGGCAATATAGTCATCAATTTTAAACGCTTAGAAAATCACAACGTTTTATTTTGTGTCACCAGCCTAGGTCGAGTTACACTACTCGAGTAACTGTGTTTAAATAGGGAAAACGAGGAAGTGTTTGGTCGCTTCTCTTTTTGGCCCATATTTAATGCACCCATATTTAATGCCCTCTCCTGGCTCATTTCATACATCAGTGACAGAAAGTATTATATCACTATACAAGGGTTTAGATCTGCCACTGCCTCACTTACACAGGGTGTTCCTCAGGGTTCGGTCCTTGGTCCACTATTATTCATCATATACATCTATCCACTCGGTGACATCATACGCAGGCATGGACTTCAATTCCATTGCTATGCTGACGATATTCAAATATATCTCACCACCAGCTCTGATAGGCCATCTCTACCTGACTCACTCACTGCATGTATCAGGGACATCAAGCATTGGATGTCACTGAATTTCCTCAAGCTAAATGATAAGAAAACCGAGATATTAGTCATTGGCTCTGCTGCCTCAGTCAAAAGGATGGGCCAGTCCTTTGATATTGATGGAATTCACATTAAGCCCTCGTCATCGATTCGTAACCTTGGTGTCTTATTTGATCAAACTCTATCCTTTGGCTCTCATATTTCTTCTCTTGTTAAAAACTCTTTTTTTCATCTTCGCAATATTGCTCGCTTACGATCTTCTCTCACCTTAGCAGATGCTGAAACCTTAATTCATGCATTAATCACATCATGCCTGGACTATTGCAATGCCCTATTTCTGGGTCTTCCCAAAAAATGTATTGCAAGATTACAGTATGTTCAAAACTCTGCAGCAAGAGTCCTCACCGCTACTAGGCGTTCTGCGCACATTACTCCTCTGCTTCACAAACTTCACTGGCTACCTGTGGCATCACGTATCCATTTTAAGGTATTGCTTCTTACGTTCAAGGCACTAAATGGTCTTGCTCCACAATATTTGTCTGACCTACTCCACCCTTACCGTCCTACACGGTCTCTCAGATCAGCTGAACTTGGTTTACTGTCCGTCCCTCGTTTCCGGTTGTCTACTGTAGGAGGAAGGTCTTTCAGTGCTAATGCTCCTCAATTATGGAATTCGCTACCTTTTACACTACGCAATACCTCTTCTGTGGTTACTTTCAAGACCCAGTTAAAAACATATCTTTTTAACATGCATTTTGGATAATGTGATTATATGTATCCTATTTGACTGTAATATATGGGTGTTTAAATGTATTGCATGTACAATGTAAAGCGACCTTGAGCATTTGGAAAGGCGCTATATAAATAAAACTTCTTCTTCTTCTTCTTCTTCTTCTTCTTCTTCTTCTTCACTGTGCTAGCTAAGTGCTAACATAGTTTTGCGGCAATACAGAGTGATTGAGCACACGCACTGAGACGAGAGAGGTATGTATCAACTCGTCTTAGTTAAGGGAATAACATAGTTTAATATGAAAAACCAGTGGAGTATCCCTTTAAGGACATTTCTATCCTAAGTTACCCACAAAGGACGTTTGTGTGTGTGTGAGTGTGTGTGTATTGCTGTATCCTTATAGTCAGTATCTGTCCATCCGTGGTGTGTACCACGTGAGGGTTTAGTTCGCACATGGTTGTCTTCACGACAAAAGGGTAGTTGTGTATGCAAATTCACTTATCAGCCTAGGGAGACAATAATTGATGAGGGGGGGACAATTTTAGCTTGAGACTGAATGGTGGCAGTCTTATGCTGGTGACTGAACAAGGGTTTGAGAACAACGGGGACTTGTTTCTTTATTGGCAGTGCGTCGTAAACTAAGTGTAATTAATGACCTGATGGTGGTCACCAAATCACATGATTCAAGGTTTTGTGAATTAAACATATATGTGTCCATATTTGTTCAGTAGTGATAGGAAAACAGGATTCGGTCAGTCGCTACAATAGTTTGTTTGTAATCTAATGAACAATTAAATATTTTTTGTGTGGTTTTTAAACACTAATGTAAACTATCATACCTTACAGAGACAGTTTCTACAATGTTGAAGACTGAAGAGCAACATGCACAGTGTAAAAGGTTGGTGTCCGCATGTGTAGCATAATCTATGATATTATAATACACTTTAAAAGATTTCTTGGTAAAAATTATAATAATAAATATAAATAATATTAAAATAATGAAATTCCATTATTGAGCCATTCATTCTTGCACTAATTTGTGTCTTACCACTGTAGTAAGTATTGTGTGAATGGATAGGTAACACTTTATTTGAAGGGGTGTGCATAAGACTGACATGACACTGTCAAAAACATGACTTAACACATGTCATGAACATGAAGGAGTCTTTATGAATGTTTATGACTGTTGTCATTAAGTGTCATTCGGTAAATTATGACACTTTTAATGCAAAGTTGACATTGCTTAAAATGTCTTTGTTATGACAACTTGACATTAACCAAGAAATCATAACCTGTCAACCTGTCACAAATATGTCATAACAGGTCTAATTATCAAACTTAAAGAAGTGTTCTACTTTACTTGGGGTAAGGAGAAATATTAATGACACTGTTGTTAAAGCATTTGACAGTGTAATAACCCTTAATGACATCTTTATAACTAGTACAATGTGTTCCACTTTACTTGAGGAAGTAAAATATTCATGACACAGTTATAATGGTGTCAAGACGGCCAAAGTCAAAACCAACCACATATGACAGGGTAATGTAATGTCAACGCAAAGCTAAATAACTTATTTAAGTTTGATAATTAGACCTGTTATGACATTTTGCAACCCGTTCTCATCCCAAGGCGTCATATAGGTGATGCTTTTTTGACATTCGTCAAAAACTGACGCACATGGCACCCTTTAGCGTCAATATGAGACGCAGAACCCAAGGCGTCATAACCCTAACTCTACCCCAGACCTAAACCTACCCGTCTTATATTGAGTCATATTGAGTCATATTGACCATAAAGGGTGCCATGTGCGTCAGTTTTTGACGAATTTCAAAAAAGCGTCACCTATATGACGCCTTGGGATGAGAATGCGTTGAAGATTTGTGACAGGTTGACAGGTTATGATTTCTTGGTTAATGTCAAGTTGTCATAACAAAGACATTTCTATCTTTGTTAATGTCAAGTTGTCATAATTAAGACATTTTTGTCTTGGTTAATGTCAAGTTGTCATAACAAAGACATTTTATGTTTCAAATATTTTTATTAAAGCACATATTCGCATCATTATATTATCTACATCATACATAGGAGTATAATGTATAACATAGAAATGTGTGCAGTTAGGACATATAAAAAAGACATTTTTGTCTTTGATAATGTCAAGTTGTCATCACAAAGACATTTTAAACAATGTCAACTTTGCATTAAAAGTGTCATAATTTACCGAATGACACTTAATGACAACAGTCATAAACATTCATAAAGACTCCTTCATGTTTATGACAGGTGTTATGTCATGTTTATGACAGTGTCATGACAGTCTTATGCACACCCCTTCAAATAAATGTTACCGAATTGAGCATGAACAATTCTTTACAAATGGCAAGAAAATGACTCATTGTCGAAACAAAGAAACCGTTTTGTTGAGAGGACTCTGCAGAAGGTTTGCAATCAAAAAGGGAAAGAAATCCAAACCACAGTGGCACATTGTCGATACTTCCTCTGCCCTCTTTCTTCCTTGGTGAATAAGACTGACTCTCATCGCTGACTTGAACAAACAACAAATCTCTTTTCATGTAGTCATTGAGCAGCAGATCACCATTCATGAATGACAAGCCTCATTCATTCACCAACATAATTTTAAATTAAAAACAAAAACAATGATTTGTTTGTGATTAAAACAGCACTAGCAATCATAAATCATTGGTTAATTAATATAGTGGTTGAAATCATAACAGTTTGATGGTAAATCAATTCTCTCTTTTGCAGATCATGTTATGATGATGTCACACCCATTGCTTCAGGTCCTCCAGCACTTTACCGCCTGAACACTAAAAGAAAATATATTGATGGGAATCATAAAAAGGTCAGACGATGGACATATGGACAAAAAGATGAAAACAAGCCAAACAAAGTCATACTGCTGGTGGGAGAAACCGGCGCTGGGAAAACCACCATGATCAACACCATGATCAACTACTTACTAGGAGTGAAGTTTGAGGATCAAGAGTTTTATCAAATCACAGAAGAAATTGAAGAAGAAAATGAGGACGAAGAACAGGATCAAACAAAATCCCAGACATCTGAGATCACAGTTTATGAGGTGTTTGTTGAAGAAAACCCAACATCTATGACCATCATTGACACTCCAGGATATGGAAACACTGACACTGAAGGATTCGAGAAAGACAGAGAGGTTTCTGAGGATCTGTACAGATTATTTTCAGATAAGGATGGGATTCATTATATTGATGCTGTGTGTTTTGTGATGAAGGCATCTCAGAATCGTCTCTCTGGAAAAGAGCATTACATATTTCACTCAGTTCTGTCTCTGTTTGGTAAAGATATAGAGGACAACATAGTGTTTCTACTCACACAGTCACCTGGACTACCTCCAACAGATGCTCTCAATGCCATTAAGAAAGCAGAAATACCCTGCAGAAGAGATGTGGGGGGAAAGCCCATTTTCTTTTTATTCAACAACCAGCAGGAAGCGACAAGAGACATAGAATTTGAGCAAATTTACAGATCAGCCTGGGAAATGGGAGAGAGAAGCATGAATCAGTTTTTCACACTCCTGGATGAAAAGAACAGAAAAAGTGTTAAGATGACATTAGAAGTTCTGAAAAACCAAACACAACTTGAGGCCTGTATCTCTAATCTGGAGGAACGAATCTTTGAAAAGGAGTCAAAAATGAAAGAACTGACTAAGATTCAGGAAGCCATTGAACAGAACAGAGAGAAGATTGAGAAATGTGAAAACTTTGAGTTTACGGTAACAAAAACTTTTAAAGAAAAGGTCCCCATTGAAGATGCATGGTGGAGGAGCAGAAAGGCAACCTGTTGCTCCATCTGTCAGGAGAATTGTCATGATTGGGGCTGCTGGTGGGCAAAAGTTCCCTCAGAGTGTTGGGTCATGAAAAACAACAACTGCACTGTATGTACAAGGAAGTGTCATATCAGCAAACACGTCAAAGAGAATAAAATATATGTGATGAAGGAACAGAATGTCATTAAGACATTTGATGATCTTAAAACAGAGTATGAATGCACTGGTGGTGAGGATTTGAAGAGCTTTGACAAAACTATCTATGAAAACACTAAAAAGGAACATGAAAGGAGTATGAAAGAATCTGAGAAAAAAACAAAAGTAGAAGATAAGCTGAACAGCGAGCTGGAGAACATTAAAAACGATAAATCCACACTGGTGAATGAAGCTTATGTCACCATTATGATTCTGTCTAAGATTGCATTAAAAGCAGACAGCGCTTTTACGCTTCAACATCTGGATTTCTTGATTCCCAGATTGAAGGAGGATGGAAAAGAACAATGGATGAAGGACCTGGAGGAGCTGCAAAAAGCTGGAGAAAAGCAGAAAAATAAGGGTGCTCTCCATCACGTAATGAAATTTGGCAGGCAAAACTTTAACAGATTTTTCAGTAGTGTAACTGGTAAAAATGAATAAATGCAGTAAGTCTCAACATAATGAAAAAGCAGAACAGATGCTGCTCCATCTGAGAACATATTCACTTACAAAATGATTTTTTGTAAGACACACACACACACACACACACACACACACACACACACACACACACACACACACACACACACACACACACAGACACACACACACACGACACACACTGTATATATTTCAAGCGAAATCAAAGAACGAACTGGTTTGACGTCATTTTGAACAAAATCCTGCAAAAACAAAGTTTGTTTCCTCCAAGATGGCCCAGCGTCGTTCAAACTGTCTATTTTTAGTTAGTTTTAGTTAGTTTTAACAGTTTTTTCCTTCTACAATTACCTAGAATTTTGCTGTTCCATCAAAGTCAAATGCCAAAACTGAAAAACGTAAAGAACAGACAAAGAATAATAACATTATTCTTTATATCGCGCGCCATAATAATAACAGTCCGCCATGCAACATGCGCACCTGCTCTTAAAGGGTATGTTGGATGACGCTCTGATTGGTTTATTTCACGTTACGCCCAAACCACACCTATGAATAATGAAGCTACTTCAGACCAACCCCTTTTAGATTTGCGCCAGGCGCAAGAGGCATTTATCCTGCCGGGAAAATAGCAACAGCGCCGGGATCCGCCCACAAAGTTACTTGCGCTTTGCGCTTTGACACTTGCGTTTCAGATCATGCGCTGGGTGCAAGATAGGCCCTGTCTCTAAGAAAGGGAAGATTGAATCTTTGGATGACAAGGTTGTGAAGGTTGAATCGTCAATTTCATCCCTGATCAACGAGCGCTCTGATTCTCCGGAGAAGTTGGTGAATACTAATGCTATGATGATGGGTCTGAAAAAGACGATGGACTTTGTCTCTGCTTTTTTTATTTTTTTTTATTTTTTTGATCAGGGACAATGCACAAAAACCATTAATCTAAGAAAGAAGAGATGTCATGTGCCAGGTTATAGCAAAAAATGCTAATTTCCGCCTGCAGTCGCTGGACAGGTTGATGATATACTTACAAAAATTAAAAAATATGTACAGAATTATAATACACAGAAGCATCACTTTAGTCATATCATATAACACTCTCTACTACAGGAATCTATAACTCTCTTTAACTGCTAAGTTAAAGACGTAAAAGTGGACTACCTTACGACTCGGTGAGTAGTGAATAGAGAACTGTGAACCCCGTCTCTCAGACCCGGAGAGGCACTCGAGACAGTGGAAACTTTGGTTGCGAGGGGTTTCTGAAAAAGAGAAGGAGAACATCAGGGACGAAGTCGTCCGCAAAATATATATTTCCCGAAGGAAAGGGCAAATACTCCTTCGCCAGACTGTTGACAGATTGGGAAAAAACAAGATCATGCGAGTAGCAAATCTGTCCCACAAGCTGTCATAATATTCGTCTCACACATAGTCAGGGATGCAGTATGGAAGGCAGCAAATCCTCTGCTTTTTTGAAAATGGGATGTGGTTCATGGAAGATCTTACGCTGGATAGAGAAAGAAGAAAGAAATTGTGGCCTAAAATAGAAGAAAAGCTGCATACCATGTTGGTGCTCGTGCTTACATCAGTGGTGTTGAGATTCACCTGCCTGCGTCTATTGAAAGATGATGATGATGAAGAAGTGGAAGAAGAAAGAATATAGTGCCAAAACTCAAATCTATGAACAGAGTTTCTGCCCTCCTGTTACTGCCTACAGGAATCACTTTCTGACAGTGGACAAATGTTTTAGTTTTTTCAGTGCATTTAAATGCATTAAGTGTCCCTTTACAGTCAAGTTTCCAGTGCATGGTATAATGCATAACTCTCTATTTCACAATGTTTCTGTTTAATGTTACTTCATTTGAATGTTTTGATGGTTGTCTGTTTTATACTATGTGTTCAGCTGAGCTACGTTTCTTATGTTACGTTACACTTTGTGCGTTTATTGCACTTGTTTTAGTGCTTTTCTTGTTTATTAGGCTATATTTGTTTCTGCTATCTCTCTAAATGCCTGGAGAATGAGAGATTCTGTAAAATGTAAAGCTCTTTTTCTTTTTGGTAAAAAATATTATACTGATTTTTGTTTCTTTCATGAGTCTTGCTCAACTGTAAATACCAATGGAGAAGTGATGCTTGGTTTTCTCACGGGTCTGAACGTTCAGCGGGTGTTTTGATACTTAAGAAATATTTTGCTGGTGAAATTTTGCAATTGCTATTGTGATCCTTATGGTCATCGTGATTCTTTCTATCAATGCTGTCTTCATTTTTCTAATTAACATTTATGAATACAATACTTTAAATGAGAACCAGGCTTTATTTGATGTAATTGAAAGGAAAATTTAATTTTGGCTGGTTAAATATCCTTCGGCTCTTTTCTTTATGGGCGGATATTTAAATATAGCTCCAGATAATGTGATCGATCATGTCCCACCAAAAAAGACCCAGCCCAATATATTGTTGAAGACATTTATGAGAAATGTGATCTTATAGAAATCTGGAGGCTTACAAATCTAAATAATACAACTTATTTTGGAAATACTGATTTTTCCAGACAATCAAGAATAGACTTTTGGCTTGTATCTAGAAATTTAGACTTGGACAATATTTCTGTTAACGTCTTTCCAAACCCTCGTCCTGACCACTGAAGGGGGGATTCTGGAACGCACTGCTGCTTCAATGTATAATGAGTGATTATAATCAAAGTATTAATCAATATGTTTCCTTTTAAACATCAAGAGTTGATGTGTGAAAGAACGCATTATCTTGATGTTTTGTGTGTGTGTGTGTGTGTGTGTGTGTGTGTGTGTGGTGTGTGTGTGTGTGTGTGTGTGTGTGTGTGTGTGTGTGTGTGTGTGTGTGTGTGTGTTGTGTGTGTGTGTGTGTGTGTGTGTGTGTGTGTGGTGAAGGGAATAACTGCTGTGATCTCTGTAACTGTACGCGGGGCGGCCTACGAACTGCTGTGAGTCTTCAAGCTGAACTTCTGCTGATGAAACTGCAAACTATCTTCAATAAAACTTTTCTTCAATTTATAATTCTGACTGTTGTCTTAAATTGACTGCACTTCTAACTCCTGGTCTTAATTAATCAATTAAAAATTAATGGACCCCAAAGAGATTTCAAATTACTTTTGCGCATTTTAAAGTAGTCTACATCACAATTTTCAATTCATTTGGAGAGATTAAAAAAATAAGTAACTCAGATAATGCGATGTGTGATGAACCCCTTATTATTCAATTCACAATTTAAAAATAAATCATGAAAACAATAAATCTCCTGGACCTGATGGCCTGACATCTGAATTTTATAAATGATTTGCTGAAGAACAAACCCCTTTCCTTCTACTAGTTTTTTGTGAAAGTTTATCTAATGTCAATCTTCCGCCATCTATGACTCAAAGTCAATTACATTGATTCCTAAATCTAAAAAATATCTGCATAAATGGCGACCAATTGGTATTTTGAACAATGAATATAAAATAATTGCATCAATTTTTGCTAAAAGAGTTGAAAATATCCTTGACTGTATCATTGACGAAACTCAAATCACGGTTTATGAAAACAGACATTCCTCAAATAACATAAATCTGGTTTTATACTAGATTACTCCCATTTAATTAACACAGATAGTTTTATATGGTTTTTAGATTTTCAAAAAGCTGTCGATACCCTTGAACACAGGTTTCTTTTCTCCTCTTTAAAATCATTTGGGTGTGGTGATTTCTTTTATACTGGAATTCAAACTTTATACAGTAATGCAAATTACTCTGGCAACCAAGGGATCTGGCAACCAAGATGGCGCCCATGTGTGTGGCTAGCCGTCTGCCCTTGTTACCTGTGTTGTGCATTGTTTTATTTTTATTGTTTTTAATTCGTGATGTGTCGCCGTTACTAGTGTATGATCGCCTCACTCTTTTAAATATACGTGATTTTGTGGAAAAACTGCCGCTCCAGGGTTGCAATGGACGACCAAACACACCACCGCCTCTGCTGCCGTCCATACCTCCCCACCTGTGTCATTTTCCTAGCGGGTTGGTCCGCAACAGCCGCCGTAGACGACGAGGAAGGAGAGGTGGATTGAGTTGCAGATTGAGAGCTTATGGCCTCGTCCTCCGCTCATCGCTTGGGTCTTCCAGGGAGAGTGTCAGCTATTACATACGAGGAACAACTGATCCCTGCTACCGATGGCTGATACCGGCTATTTCCGAGGCTGGGTACCCACGTCCGCGCTGCCGGCCCATGAGGATCTGCAGACGGGGCTGCGTACCTGACAATCTTCGCCCGGTCGCTTATGCCTCCGAACGGATGGACCAGAGTTTAGTTCGCATGGCTCTGATCAACACTCAGTCAGTTGTGAATAGGACTTTTATCCTCAATGACTTTTTTATTTCTCAATCCCTGGATTTTCTCCTGTTGACGGAAACCTGGCTGAAACTAGGTGATAAAACCGCTTTTTCAGAGCTCCTTCCACCCGGATGTTCCTACTTCAACTCCCCACGATCATCTGGTCGAGGAGGGGGTCTTGCTGCTGTTTTTAATGACAGATTTAAATGCCGGCTTCTTTCTACAAACGCTTACTCCAGTTTTGAGCTACAATTATTTGTGATGGACCTTGTGAGCCCTGTTCTATGTGCCGTTGTTTATCGCCCACCCAAATATAATAAGGACTTCATTCATGAGTTCTCTGAGTTTTTGGCAGACATCTTTCCAAAATTTGATAAACTCTTGATTTGTGGGGATTTCAATGTTCATGTTTGTTGTCCGTCCGACCAATTAGCCACTGATTTTAAAAGACTTTTAGAAACTTTTAATTTAACTCAATCAGTGGATAAACCTACACACTATCGTGGGCATACCTTGGATCTCATTATCTCTTTTGGGCTTTCAATTTACGTTAAAGAGATCTCTGAGACTGCCATCTCAGATCATTTTCCCACTGTATTTGAATATATAGCCCCCCCTCCAGCTAGAAAGTCTTTGGCTCCATCGTGCCAGCGTCGCATCATCACTTCAACCACAGCTGATGAATTCGCTGCTGCATTCAGAAACTCTGAGTTTTTTGCCATGAATGGCATGGTTTCTCCTATCTGTCCAGACAAGATTCTTTCTTTCTTCCATTCTACCTGCTCCGGGATTCTGGACACTATCGCCCCTTTTCGGCACAAATCGGCTAAACCAACAACGGATCCTTGGATTAATGATAATACTCGTACCATTAGGCAACGTTGTAGGC
Source organism: Chrosomus eos (assembly GCA_036326025.1). Taxonomy (NCBI): domain Eukaryota; kingdom Metazoa; phylum Chordata; class Actinopteri; order Cypriniformes; family Leuciscidae; genus Chrosomus; species Chrosomus eos. The sequence goes on from CM070833.1 coordinate 37,908,473, forward strand.
AGGCTGAAAGGAAGTTGAAAAAGAATAAACTGCATGTCTCTTTGGACATTTTGCGGGCCGGTCTTGCTGATTACCAGAGGGCCCTACGAGAGGCAAAATCTCAGTATCTTTCTGATATAATTTCTAGCAGCAGTCACTGCCCCAGGGTCCTGTTTACTACAATTAATTCTTTTGTGAACCCACCAATTTCTGCTCTTGCTAATGTCTCAACTATCACCTGTGAAAATTTTCTTCACTTTTTTGTTGATAAGGTTGACTCTGTTAGACAGAGTACCAGGAAAGGTTTTAATAAGGAATTTTTTGTTGCTCCAGCTCATTCTGCTGTGTTTGAGGAGTTTGAGTTAGTTTCTCTATCTTCCCTTGGCGAGATAGTGAAATCATTGAAGCCTACAAATTGTCCATTTGATATTATACCTGCTAGAGTGCTGAAACTGGTTTTTAACGTTGTTGGGCCTGGGCTTGTGGTTTTCATGAATAGCTGTCTTAGTCTAGGAACCGTCCCAGCTGCCTTAAAACATGCTGTGGTTAGGCACCTTCTTAAAAAACCTAACCTTGACTCTACACTGCTATCTAATTTTAGACCTGTTTCTCATCTTCCATTTCTTTCTAAAGTTTTGGAAAAAGTTGTTTTCATACAGTTAAAACCCTTTTTGGAAAACAACTCTTTCAACTCAAACAAATTTCAGTCCGGATTTAGGTCTCACCACAGCACTGAGTCTGCATTATTAAAGGTACACAATGACATTGCTTTCTTTGTAGATAACAAGTGTCCTGTTGCCTTAGTGTTGCTGGACCTCACAGCAGCTTTTGACACGGTAGACCATATAATCCTCCTGTCACGCCTGAAGCAGTATGTTGGCATTCATGGCACTGCACTTAAGTGGTTTATGTCATACTTATCAAATAGAACTTTCTCTGTGATGATGGGGGATTTGTCTTCTTTTTGTGCTTCTCTTTCCTGTGGAGTCCCGCAAGGCTCCATTCTTGGCCCTATTTTGTTTTCATTATATATGCTACCGCTAGGGTCAATTATAGCCAGACACAACTTATCTTTTCACTGTTATGCAGATGATCTGCAAATCTATCTGCCATTGAAGCCTGGTGATGTACAAGGTACCTTAGTTGACTGCATCACGGACATTAAGCAGTGGTTTGCCCAAAATTTTATGCACTTAAATGAGGATAAAACTGAATATATTGTGTTTGGAGAATCTGTGTCTAACGGGTTTGGTCCCTGGTTTCCAACTGCCAGACAGACGGTAAGGAACTTAGGAGTGATTTTTGATAGTTCCTTTAAATTCAACAAACAGATTGATAATGTTGTTAGATTGAGCTTTTTTCAACTGCGCCTTCTGGCAAAGGTAAAATCGTTTTTAAACCGTCATGACCTTGAGAAGGCTATTCACGCTTTAATAAGCTCTAGACTGGACTACTGCAATGTCCTGTATATTGGTGTTTCCCAGTCCTCTGTTGACCGTCTCCAACTTGTCCAAAATGCAGCTGCCCGCCTTTTAACGAGCACTAAAAAACGAGACCACATAACTCCGATTCTTTATTCTCTCCATTGGCTCCCGGTGTCACGGATGATACAGGAGTCAGACACTTGGTAAGTGAATCAGTGTTTATTTTCAGAACAGCAGAAGCAGACGGAGTTATGGTGAGTATTCTAACAGATGATAATTGGAAGAACTTAGCCACTGGAATAACAAGAGTCTCTCTTTCAGATGCAGGTGGACAGTCACTGGAATGGGTTGCAGTTGGACGGCTGGGAACTGAAGACGGCAGACGGTGATGAAGATAATCCCATAGACTCAGGTGAGTAGCAGGTAAGTAGCAGGTAAGTCTTGGGTTGAGCATGGGAGAGTCTGAGTGTCAATGTAACGACGAGACCAGACAATGAGTGTGAGACTGAGTGTGGTATATAAAGGTGGTGGAATGATGAGGTGCAGGTGATGGTGATTAGAACTCAGGTGATAATGAACGAGTAAATGAATGAGTGGGAGGAGTGAGTGAATGAGTGGGAGGAGAGTGTGGATCTGCTGGAGTCCTGACAGTACCCCCCTCCTCCGAGGCGGCTCTTGACGACTGCGAAGAGGGATGAGTTCGACGACGAGGTCTGCCACGGGGCCTGGGAGCTGGGCGATCGGGATGATTGGTGTGAAACTGTTGAAGGAGAGCTGGGTCCAGGATGTCGTCCCAAAGAACCCACGACCGTTCCTCAGGACCGTAGTCCTCCCAGTCCACTAGATACTCCAGCCGAGGACCTCGTCGCCGCGAATCCAAGATGGTGCGGACTCTGTAGATGGACTCGTCCTCTACCGGGATAGGAGGAGGAGGTTCGATGGCCGGGTCAGGTTCTGTGGGAGGAGAGGAGACAGGTTCAATGAATGGTTTCAACAGTGACACATGGAATGATGGTGAAATCCGGTACTGTCGAGGGAGATTGAGTCTGTAGGTGACCTCGTTCAGCTGCCTCTGCACGGTAAATGGACCGATGTATCGAGGACTCAGCTTACGGCAAGGCAGGCGGAGGCGCATGTCCCGGGTCGAAAGCCACACCTTCTGTCCTGGCACATACTGAGATGGTTCCACACGATGACGATCTGCTTGGTCCTTGTGTCTCCGCACTGCCTGCTGTAGATGCACGTGAGCCGAGTCCCATACCCCCTCGCTCTGCTGGAACCAGTAGTTCACTGCTGGTACGTCTGAGGGCTCACCAGACCAAGGGAAGAGAGGAGGTTGATAGCCGAGGATACATTGGAAGGGGGTGAGACCGGTGGTGGACTGTTGAAGGGAGTTTTGTGCGTACTCGGCCCACGGAAGGTACTGGCTCCAGTAGTCCTGGTACTGGTGGCAATAAGTTCGCAGGTAACGTCCAATCTCCTGAATCTTTCGCTCAGTCTGGCCGTTAGTCTGAGGATGGTATCCAGATGACAGGTTAACAGTTACTCCGAGAAGCTTGAAGAAAGCTCGCCAAACTCTTGACACAAACTGTGGACCCCGATCCGACACTATGTCCTCTGGGATGCCGAAGTTTCGGAACACATGAGTAAAGAGGGCTTCGGCGGCTTCAAAGGCGGTAGGGAGTCCAGGTAAGGGGATCAATTTACAGGCCTTTGAGAATCGATCCACGACCACGAAGACACAGGTATGGTTGTTAGATCTGGGAAGGTCCGTCATGAAGTCTACTCCGATGTGAGACCATGGACGTTGTGGAAGCGGAAGAGGGACAAGCTTGCCTTCTGGGAGTCTTCTGGGAGTGTTGGTAACGGCACAGACTGAGCATCCCTTGACGTACCGGGAAACATCCTGAGAGATGGTCGGCCACCAGTACCGGTTACTGAGGAGCGAGAGGGTACGCCTGCTACCTGGATGTCCAGAGCCCGGAGTGGTATGAGCAGAGTCCAGAAGGGCCGTACGAAGGTGACGTGGAACGAAAGCACACCCTTCTGGACCTCCCGGCGGAGCGGGATGAAGGCGGTTCTCCTGGGATATCTGCTGGTCGATGTCCCAGACGATTGGATTTACAAACACGGCTGGAGGTAGGATAGGTTCTGGGAGAGGGTCTTCACTTGACGGATGATGTAGACGGGATAGAGCATCTGCCTTACAGTTCTTAGAACCGGGTCGGTAGGACACGAGGAAGTCAAAACGTGTGAAGAAGAGTGCCCATCGGGCTTGGCGGGGATTAAGCCTCTTAGCCTCTCTGAGGTACTCCAGATTGCGGTGGTCGGTAATGACCTCGAACCGATGGTTTGCTCCCTCCAGCCAGTGCCTCCACTCCTCTAATGCCAACTTGATGGCGAGCAGTTCTCGATTCCCAATGTCGTAGTTCCGCTCCGCCGGGGACAGCTTCTTAGAGAAGAAGGCACATGGATGGAGTCTGGGAGGATCACCCTGCCGCTGTGATAGGACCGCCCCAACTCCGGTGGAGGAGGCATCCACCTCCACAACGAAAGGGATCTCTGGGTTCGGATGAACTAGAACTGGGGCGGTCTGGAAGGCTTCCTTTAGGTGTTTGAAGGCTGAGATGGCTTCGGGCGATAAGGACAGAGATTTGGGCCGGCCTCTGAGAGAAGAAGTCAATGGAGAACTGATGTGACTGTAGTTATTGATAAACCTCCGGTAGAAATTGGCAAATCCTAGGAAACGTTGGAGGTCTTTTACCGTAGAGGGTTGAGGCCAGTTCTGGATTGTTTCCACCTTCCTCTGGTCCATCCGAACTCCATGTTGGTCGATGAAGTAACCCAGGAATTGAACAGAAGCGGTATGAAACTCACATTTTTCAAGTTTGAGATAGAGCTTGTGAGCTCGCAGCTTCTCCAGGACTGCAGTGACGTGGCGATGGTGTTCAGAAAGGGATGAGGAATAAATGAGTATGTGGTCTATGTAGACCACCACAAACTTGTTGAGGTATTCTCGGAAGACCTCATTCATGTACCACTGAAAGACTGCTGGGGCGTTGGACAGCCCGAAAGGCATTACTCGGTATTCATAGTGTCCAGAGGGTGTGATGAACGCCGTCTTCCACTCATCACCCCGACGAATTCGGATTAGATTATATGCACTGCGGAGATCAAGTTTCGAGAAGATTCGGGCTCCACGCAGCTGTTCCAAAGCTGCTGGGACCAGAGGAAGGGGATAGCTGAACTTTACAGTTTGAGAGTTGAGATGGCGATAGTCAATGCACGGCCGCAAGCCCCCGTCCTTTTTTGCCACGAAGAAGAAGCTAGCAGCGGCAGGGGATGTAGATGGACGAATGAACTCTTGTTTGAGGGCTTCCTCCACATACTCCTCCATGGCCTTCTGCTCCGGGATGGACAAAGGGTATACACGGCCTTTAGATAGAGTAGCTCCAGGTAGCAGGTCGATAGCACAGTCCCATGGCCGATGAGGTGGAAGTTTGGTTGCCAACTGCTTGCTGAAGATATCCTGGAACGCCCTGTACTCCACTGGAATTTCTACCTGGTGTTGCACCTCGGGGCTCTCGATACTAGTGGAACAAACGGAAACCTTGGATCTTCCCTCAGGAGGTGAGTATACCATGGAGGATTCTTTACTGACTTTCTTAACCGGTGCTAGACAGGAATGGAAACACTGTTCTCCCCAGTGAAGGACTTCCCCGGAATTCCAGTCGATGGTAGGTTGATGTTGGACCATCCAAGGGCGTCCCAGGATGAGCTCAGCAGTTGACTCCTCCAGCACCATAAAGGAAATCTCCTCCGAATGCAGACATCCTAGGCGGAGCGTCAGTGTGGGGGTAATGTGACGAATTCGACCTCGGCCCAGCGGCTTACCCTGAATGGTCTGTACTCGAAGGTCTTGATGACTTCTGAGTTTACGGATATTCAGTTTTTGGAGGAGTTGCGTTGATATGAAGTTCCCCGCCGAGCCAGAGTCGAGGAGAGCTTGTGCCGAGACACATACAAGAGGGGTTAGTAAATGGACTGTTGTTCGGTTCAGGGTAGCAATCTTGGGTGGAATCTGAATAGTACTCACCGCTGGGCGTTGAGGCCGAATGGGACAGGTGTCGATTAGATGCCCGTTACCTCCACAGTATAAACAGAGATGGTACTGTATGCGTCGCTGACGTTCCGTGGGAGAGAGATGCGTGGAATCAACTTGCATGGGTTCTGGTGCTGGAGGAGTGACAGATGGAGCCGTGGGCGGAGGATGTACAGCGGTCGCGAGCGTTTCACAGGCCGTCAGACGTTGAGACACTCTGAGAGTTTTCTGGATGAGATTTTCAAGTCCCAACGAATCCTCGTAGACCACAACTAGCTGTCGGATGTTCGGATTGAGACCATGACGAAAGGCACTGATCAATGCAGTTTCATTCCAGCCACTTGACGCCGCCAGCGTGCGGAATTGGAGAGCATATGTGCTCACAGAAGATTTGCCTTGATGGAGATTAAACAGTTGATCATGTACAGTCAAATCCGAAACAGTCTGTCCGAAAACCTCTTTGAAGTGTTGAATGAAACTTGGTAGTGATTTAATCACGGGTGAATCAGAATTCCACAAGGACTGAGCCCACTGGAGGGCTCGACCGGATAGCAGTGAGATGATAAAAGCTACGCGAGATGAATCGTTGGTGAATTGATGTGCCTGGATCTGGAAATATAGTGAAACTTGAAGTAAAAAACCGCTGCAATCCTCCGCCTCACCGGAGTATGTCGCTGGTCGGGCCATGGGACTTGCAGAGGCAGCTGACGAAGCAGCGGGTGTTTGCGGAAGTGGCAGTCGGCGGGCAGACTGAAGGATATCCTCGGGAATTATAGGCGGATTAACTGGTGGTGAGGGAAGTAAAGACTGTCGAACAACTTGCACGAGTTCCAGGAATGGATCAGGAGATGGATTTTCCCCGGACTCCGTTGGGTTCTGCATTTTGCGGTCTGGTCTTCTGTCACGGATGATACAGGAGTCAGACACTTGGTAAGTGAATAAGTGTTTATTTTCAGAACAGCAGAAGCAGACGGAGTTATGGTGAGTATTCTAACAGATGATAATTGGAAGAACTTAGCCACTGGAATAACAAGAGTCTCTCTTTCAGATGCAGGTGGACAGTCACTGGAATGGGTTGCAGTTGGACGGCTGGGAACTGAAGACGGCAGACGGTGATGAAGATAATCCAATAGACTCAGGTGAGTAGCAGGTAAGTAGCAGGTAAGTCTTGGGTTGAGCATGGGAGAGTCTGAGTGTCAATGTAACGACGAGACCAGACAATGAGTGTGAGACTGAGTGTGGTATATAAAGGTGGTGGAATGATGAGGTGCAGGTGATGGTGATTAGAACTCAGGTGATAATGAACGAGTAAATGAATGAGTGGGAGGAGTGAGTGAATGAGTGGGAGGAGAGTGTGGATCTGCTGGAGTCCTGACACCCGGTACATTTTAGAATTCAGTATAAAATTTTAGTGTTTGTTTTTAAAGCTCTTAATGGCCTTGCCCCATCTTACATTTTAGACATGCTGACCATTCGTAATTATGGTAGGACATTGAGGTCGTCCAATCAACTTATGTTGGAAGTGCCCAGGTCAAAACTGAAACAGTGGGGTGACCGCGCTTTTTCGGTTTCTGGACCTAAGCTCTGGAATAAGCTACCCAGTGAGATGTGTATCGTTACTGACCTGGGCCTTTTTAAATCAAGACTTAAAACGCATCTTTTTAATGTGGCGTTTTGTACCTAGTAATGTGATGGCACATTTATATTGATTTTATTATTTTATTTATCTTTTTCTTTCTTTTTTCTCATTTATTATTGTATCTTTCTTATTGGTGTGTTGTTGTTTTAAATGTGTTTAATCTGTTGTGAAGCACTTTGGTTCACCTATCGGTCGATGTAAGGTGCTATATAAATAAAATACATTACATTTACATTTTACTCAATCAAACTTAAACACAGAACCTGTTAAAAAGAGTCAGACAGGGTTGCCCTATTTCCCCTTATCTTTTCCTGCTTGCAGCTCAAATAATGCCTACATATTAAAATAAGTAATCTGAAAGGTATTTCAATTGCGGATCATGAATTCGTTGTTAGTCAAATAGATTTTTTTAAGTGCCTTTGGTCTGTATATTAATCTTAGTAAATGTGAGCTTATGTCTGTGTACACTGTAAGTGTAAGTGTATTTACCAAATATCTATAACATCTAAGTAAAAGATAGTGTAACATATCTAGGAATTATCATTAGCGATGCTCTCTCAGCTTTAACCCCATAATTGATCAAACTAAAGGAAAACCAAATATCTGATCATTTGCCTGATTGGCCCTCAAAGTGCTCCCACCCTTCTACTTGTCTGTCACTCAAAAATACAAATTATCTTTCGGCTTGCATTTGAATATTTACTGTCTATGGTCCCTGTCTGCCGGTATAAACAATAGGTCACGTGACGTCCGGAGCACTATAGAGGAGAAAATTACTTTTTTTTTTAAACCGTGTAAACACATTGCATTAAACCAAATAGGCTAGGCCTACACAAAATAATGTTCTTTTTAGAACAGTTCTTAAATCAGTTGATATTTCTCAGCTTTTGTCCGTCCTTCTGTTAGACTGTCTCACACATTAATTTTGAATATCTGTCAGCTGTTAAATTTAACTACACAATTACATAATACCAGTTTAGCTCAACCAGTTACCCAGTATTGCTTTATTTTGTTCAGTCTGTGTGTAAAAAGGTGCATTAGCAATTAAAGAGAAAAAAGTGTCTGATTAATTTTTTATCCCAAATTTTTATATTTTTTACTGGTCACTTTATGAATAATATTTGGGTATAATGTCACAGTTTACTTTATTTTGCTCTCCTCACTTATACAAATGGACTAGAATGTCCTGCACCCACTTGTAAAAAAAAATATATATATATATATATATATACACTCACCGGCCACTTTATTAGGTACCCCATGCTAATAACGGATTGGACCCCCTTTTGCCTTCAGAACTGCCTCAATTCTTCGTGGCATAGATTCAACAAGGTGCTGGAAGCATTCCTCAGGGAGTTTGCTCCATATTGACATGATGGCATCACACAGTTGCCGCAGATTTGTCGGCTGCACATCCATGATGCGAATCTCCCGTTCCACCACATCCCAAAGATGCTCTATTGGATTGAGATCTGGTGACTGTGGAGGCCATTTGAGTACAGCGAACTCATTGTCATGTTCAAGAAACCAGTCTGAGATGATTCTAGCTTTATGACATGGCGCATTATCCTGCTGAAAGTAGCCATCAGAAGTTGGGTACATTGTGGTCATAAAGGGATGGACATGGTCAGCAACAATACTCAGGTAGGCTGTGGCGTTGCAACGATGCTCAATTGGCACTAAGGGGCCCAAAGAGTGCCAAGAAAATATTCCCCACACCATGACACCACCACCACCAGCCTGAACCGTTGATACAAGGCAGGATGGATCCATGCTTTCATGTTGTAGACGCCAAATTCTGACCCTACCATCCGAATGTCGCAGCAGAAATCGAGACTCATCAGACCAGGCAACGTTTTTCCAATCTTCTATTGTCCAATTTCGATGAGCTTGTGCAAATTGTAGCCTCAGTTTCCTGTTCTTAGCTGAAAGGAGTGGCACCCGGTGTGGTCTTCTGCTGCTGTAGCCCATCTGCCTCAAAGTTCGACGTACTGTGCGTTCAGAGATGCTCTTCTGCCCACCTTGGTTGTAACGGGTGGTTATTTGAGTCACTGTTGCCCTTCTATCAGCTCGAACCAGTCTGGCCATTCTCCTCTGACCTCTGGCATCAACAAGGCATTTCCGCCCACAGAACTGCCGCTCACTGGATGTTTTTTCTTTTTCGGACCATTCTCTGTAAACCCTAGAGATGGTTGTGCGTGATGCGATGATTAGCAGTTTCTGAAATACTCAGACAAGCCCTTCTGGCACCAACAATCATGCCACGTTCAAAGTCACTCAAATCACCTTTCTTCCCCATACTGATGCTCGGTTTGAACTGCAGGAGATTGTCTTGACCATGTCTACATGCCTAAATGCACTGAGTTGCCGCCATGTGATTGGCTGCTTAGAAATTAAGTGTTAACGAGCAGTTGGACAGGTGTACCTAATAAAGTGGCCGGTGAGTGTATATATATAAAATAATATCTGGTGTCCGAATAATTTTTGGTTTGACTGTTTTTCACATCTAGTTATTGTTCACACAACTATGTAAAGTTTGTATTGTTCGTGGTCAATATTTTCTAGGTAACAACCAAAAAAAAGTTTTAAAAAGTGTGTTGGAAAGTGATTGCCTCGATGTATAGTGTTGTGACATCATCATCATCAAGAGTGCGAGAAAAGTTCCATTTACAAAGAGAATCAAAAGTATGGGGAGTTTTTATTTCACACCTGCAAATCATCACAATGTCAAAAGTTACGCTGATCTTGACATCTAAAACTGTGGTTTTAAATCGTTACAGAGCAGTTTCACAGTAATCTCCTCATTGAAGAAGAGTTTCCCTCTTGTATCAGTGTACAGGAGTGTTTAAGGAGGATCCTCCGGATTCTAGAGTGTGTTCCTTGCGATGGCGTTCAGTGTTCGTACTTTAGTCACGTCAGCCACTTTTACTGCATACTCTGGCACAGACAGAGAGCCTCCCATACTGACATTACAATTCCTACAGAGAAACAACACAGAGTCCTTACAAAGGTATTCAAATAAGTTAAAACAACTCAAATTCAAGATAATTCAATCTCTCAACAACAGAGAGATCTTAGAAAACATGGATTTAGTAAGAGATAGTGAAACTTTTAGTGAAAATTCTGATTTCTAGACCTGAAATAATTGAATGTAAATTAACAAAATCTTTAAACGCAAGAAAAAATTCCTTAAATTCTTCCTTAAAAATAAGGAAGATACATTGGTAACTCTTTACAATAAGGTGTCATTTGTAAACATAAGTTAACTGTAACGGTTACCAACTGGAGTGCCCTTGAGAGCCACGAGAGGGCACTCCAGATAAGACTATTATCACTCACAAACTACATTTCCTATAACTCACTGCCTGGACTCATCATCACTGATCACATTCACCTGTACCTCATTCACTGATTGCATTCACCTGTGTCTCATCATCCTGTTAGTCTGTCTATTTATACCATGTTCACTCATTCACTCACCGCAAAGTCTTGTTTAAGTGTTAAGCCCTATTCGCACTGGATTAGTATTATCTGGGGACCTCGTGTGATTTAGAAAATACCCCGCCACATCTGAATTTCGTGTGGCGCATTCGCACGGGATAACCCAAGCCTGTGATTTTACTCAAATTTACTGACTTGTCTCCCGGATATGACGTCGATAGGCTATTGCTTGGACATTTCTTTTTGTTATAGGTCTAGCTGTATGATATATTATAAACAGAATAATGTTCCTCACCGCACGCTGCTATACATGTCATTCATCTCCATCTAATCATTCTTTTTGTTTTTGCTCTTCTGATGATTTTCAGCTTTCACTTTCTGCAAATTGTGTAGTTGTGTAAAGCGATATGACCCAGCACCCAAAATACTATCAAAACACTCCAAACCAGCCTCCATTCTTCACTAAAGATGGATAAAAAGGCGCACATGAAACAAAAACCTTGAAAAAATGATATACGAACCAGCCAAATCACAGAGATGGCGATTCGCACGGGACTGATATTATCACAAGACCTCGGTGTTCGGCGAAATATAGTAGGTAATTTGCAGGGGAATTTTTACTTCACAAATGACAGACATGACCGATTTGCACGGGATTAAGATCTCAGACAAAATCCGCAATTATTACACATGACTAGAGCTCACCAGGTAATACTTATCCTGTGCGAATAGGGCTTTACACTGCATTTCTGAGCATTCTCATGGTTTTCTTGTCTCTTGGTTTTGGATATCTTGCCCTGTTCCCTGGATTACTCTCTTGCCTCTGGTGCCTGCCTGTTTTGTTTGTTTCTTTGTTTCTCTGTTTTGGACTGCCTGTCTGTGTATGACCCTTGCCTGTACACTGGATTATGCCTCTGGATTGCCCTCAAATAAAGCTGCGTTTGGATCTTAACCCTCTTCTCAGAGCAGTTCGTAACAGTTAACTACTGTAACATAAACTAACAATGAGCAATATATTTTACAGCATTTATTAACCTTTGTTAACATTAGTTAATAAACATTTTGCATGTTAGTTCACAGAGCATTAATTAACGTTAACAGATACAACTTTCGATATATAAAATGTATTAGTAAATGCTGAGATTACCATTAAGATACTAATGTAGTTAAAGTCGCCCTGTGGCGTAAAACCAGCTTTTAATGTTGTTAATGTGTCTATGTGGTGTTTTTAATATGCTTTAAGACAAACATGTGTAAATTCATAAGTCGACAGCATTGCTGACTATTTTCTGCTTAAAACTGCAATGAACCAAAGACAGTCTCAAAAACACTGAAATCGCTGGTGTTTCTGACGTAATCTGACCTTGTAACCAATCAGATCAACGTGTGATCGTCAACCAGTGGATCTCTGAGTGAGTGAGTGAGTGGAGGCGGGGCTCATTTGCATATTCATAGAACCGTCTATACTAAATGAGGCAAGGGTGTCAAGTTACGTTTCAAGATATTTTAAAACATTTTAAGGCATGAATAGCCAAACCCCAATCCTAACGCCAAATCTATAGTAAGTACATGCATCTAAATATTATTACTCACTCAGTACTTAAATGCATAATAACACCATTATAAAGTGTATAAAACAGTGTAATAAATCATTCTCCCTAATCTGTATCAAAAACGACTGGAAAAGACAATTAAATTCATAGGTCTTAAATTCAAACTTCTCCTAAAATGCAATTGTTCAATTTCTTTATCACGTTGGGTCACATATTTTACTTTACAGACACTAGGAGTTTCCATAGCTTTGGATGTTGTTGTGGACAGTGAGAGTAGAGTTGTTGTGGACAGTGAGAGTAGAGTTGAACAGAGTGTTGTTATGGACAGTGAGAGTAAAGTTGAACAGAGTGTTGTTGTGGACAGTGAGAGTAGAGTTGAACAGAGTGTTGTTGTGGACAGTGAGAGTAGAGTTGAACAGAGTGTTGTAGTGGACCGTGAGAGTAGAGTTGAACAGAGTGTTGCTGTGGACAGTGAGAGTAGAGTTGAAGAGAGTGTTGTTGTGGACAGTGAGAGTAGAGTTGAACAGAGTGTTGTTATGGACAGTGAGAGTAGAGTTGAACAGTGTTGTTGTGGACAGTAAGAGTAGAGTTGAACAGAGTGTTGTTGTGGACAGTGAGAGTAGAGTTGAACAGAGGGTTGTTGTGGACAGTGAGAGTAGAGTTGAACAGAGTGTTGTTGTGGACAGTGAGAGTAGAGTTGAACAGTGTGTTGTTGTGGACAGTGAGAGTAGAGTTGAACAGAGTGTTGTTATGGACAGTGAGAGTAGAGTTGAACAGAGTGTTGTTGTGGACAGTGAGAGTAGAGTTGAACAGAGTGTTGTTGTGGACAGTGAGAGTAGAGTTGAACAGAGTGTTGTTGTTGTGGACAGTGAGAGTAGAATTGAACAGAAGTAGGTGAGTTGTTGTGGACCGTGAGAGTAGAGTTGAACAGAGTGTTGTTGTGTGGACCGTGACAGTAGAATTGAACAAATGTTGTTGTGGACAGTGAGAGTAGAGTTGAACAGAATGTTGTTGTGGACGTGAGAGTAGAGTTGAACAGAGTGTTTGTTGTGGACAGTGAGAGTAGAGTTGAACAGAGTTTGTTGTGGACGGAGAGTAGAGTTGAACAAGTGTTGTTGTGGACAGTGAGAGTAGAGTTGAACAGAGTGTTGTTGTGAACAGTTAGAGTAGAGTTGAACAGAAGTGTGTTGTGGACCGTGAGAGTAGAGTTGAACAGAGTGTTGTTGTGGACAGTGAAGTAGAGTTGAACAGAGTGTTGTTGTGGACGTGAAGTAGAGTTGAACAGAGTGTTGTTGTGGACAGTGAGAGTAGAGTTGAACAGAGTGTTGTTGTGGACAGTGAGAGTAGAGTTGAACAGATGTGTTGTTGTGGACAGTGAGAGTAGAGTTGAACAGAGTTTGTTGTGGACAGTGAGAGTAGATTGAACAAAGTGGTGTTGTGGACAGTGAGAGTAGAGTTGAACAGAGTTTGTTGTGGACAGTGAGAGTAGAGTTGAACAAGTGTGTGTGGACAGTGAGAGTAGAGTTGAACAGAGTGTTGTTGTGGACAGTGAGAGTAGAGTTGAAGAATATTGTTGTTGTGGACAGTGAGAGTAGAGTTGAACAGAGTTGTTGTGGACAGTGAGAGTAGAGTGACAAGTGTTGTTGTGGACAGTGGGAGTAGAGTTGAACAGAGTGTTGTTGTGGACAGTGAGAGTAGAGTTGAACAAGTGTGTTGTGGACAGTGAGATAGAGTTGAACAGTGGTTGTTGTGGACAGTAGAGTAGAGTGAACAGAGTGATGTTGTGGACAGTGAGAGTAGAGTTGAACAGAGTGTTGTTGTGACAGTGAGAGTAGAGTTGAACAGAGTGTTGTTGTGGACAGTGAGAGTAGAGTTGAACAGGTGTTGTTGTGGACAGTGAGAGTAAGTTGAACAGAGTGTTGTTATGGACAGTGAGAGTAGAGTTGAACAGAGTGTTGTTGTGGACAGTGAGAGTAGAGTTGAACAGAGTGTTGTTGTGGACAGTGAGAGTAGAGTTAACAGAGTGTTGTAGTGGACCGTGAGAGTAGAGTTGAACAGAGTGTTGCTGTGGACAGTGAGAGTAGAGTTGAACAGAGTGTTGTTGTGGATAGTGAGATTAGAGGTTGAACAGAGTGTTGTTGTGACAGTGAGAGTAGAGTTGAACAGAGTGTTGTTGTGGACAGTGAGAGTAGAGTTGAACAGAGTGTTGTTGTGGACAGTGAGAGTAGAGTTGAACAGAGTGTTGTTGTGGACAGTGAGAGTAGAGTTGAACAAGTGTGTTGTGGACAGTGAGAGTAGAGTTGAACAGAGTGTTGTTGTGGACAGTGAGAGTAGAGTTGAACAGAGTGTTGTTGTGGGACAGTGAGAGTAGAATTGAACAGAGTGTTGTTGTTGTGGACCGTGAGAGTAGAGTTGAACAGAGTGTTGTTGTGGACCGTGAAGTAGATGAACAGAATGTTGTTGTGGACAGTGAGAGTAGAGTTGAACAGAATGTTGTTGTGGACCGTGAGAGTAGAGTTGAACAGAGTGTTGTTGTGGACAGTGAGAGTAGAGTTGAACAAGTGTTGTTGTGGACAGTGAGAGTAGAGTTGAACAGAGTTGTGTTGGACGTGAGAGTAGAGTTGAACAGAGTGTTGTTGTGGACAGTGAGAGTAGAGTTGAACAGAGTGTTGTTGTGGACAGTGAGAGTAGAGTTGAACAGAGTGTTGTTGTGGACAGTGAGAGTAGAGTTGAACAGATGTTGTTGTGGACAGTGAGAGTAGAGTTGAACAGAGTGTTGTTTGTGGACAGTGAGAGTAGAGTTGAACAGAGTGTTGTTGTGGACAGTGAGAGTAGAGTTGAACAGAGTGTTGTTGTGGACAGATGAGTGAGAGTAAGATTGAACAGATGTTGTTGTGGACAGTGAGAGTAGAGTTGAACAGATGTTGTTGTGGACAGTGAGAGTAGAGTTGAACAGAGTGTTGTTGTGGACAGTGAGAGTAGAGTTGAACAGAGTGTTGTTGTGGACAGTGAGAGTAGAGTTGAACAGAGTGTTGTTGTGGACAGTGAGAGTAGAGTTGAACAGAGTGTTGTTGTGGACAGTGAGAGTAGAGTTGAACAGAGTGTTTGTTGTGGACGTGAGAGTAGAGTTGAACAGAGTGTTGTTGTGGACAGTGAGAGAGATTGAACAGAGTGTTGTTGTGGACAGTGAGAGTAGAGTTGAACAGAGATGTTGTTGTGGACAGTGAGAGTAGAGTTGAACAGAGTGTTGTTGTGGACAGTGAGAGTAGAGTTGAACAGAATGTTGTTGTGTGGACAGTGAGAGTAGAGTTGAACAGAGTGTTGTTGTGACAGTGAGAGTAGAGTTGAACAGAGTGTTGTTGTGACAGTGAGAGTAGAGTTGAACAGAGTGTTGTTGTGGACGTGAGAGTAGAGTTGAACAAAGTGTGTTGTGGACAGTGAGAGTAGAGTTGAACAGAGTGTTGTTGTGGACAGTGAGAGTAGAGTTGAACAGAATTGTTGTTGTGGACAGTGAGAGTAGAGTTGAACAGAGTATTGTTGTGGACAGTGAGAGTAGAGTTGCCAAAGATGTTGTTGTGGACAGTGGAGTAGAGTTGAACAGAGTGTTGTTGTGGACAGTGAGAGTAGAGTTGAACAAAGTGGTGTTGTGGACAGTGAGAATAGAGTTGAACAGTGTTGTTGTGGACAGTAGAGTAGAGATTGAACAGAGTGTTTGTTGTTGTGGACAGTGAGAGTAGAGTTGAACAGAGTGTTGTTGTGGACAGTGAGAGTAGAGTTGAACAGAGTGTTGTTGTGGACATGAGAGTAGAGTTGAACAGAGTGTTGTTGTGGACAGTGAGAGTAGAGTTGAACAGAGTGTTGTTTGGACAGTGAGAGTAAGTTGAACAAGTGTTGTTGTGGACAGTGAGAGTAGAGTTGAACAGAGTGTTGTTGTGGACAGTGAGAGTAGAGTTGAACAGAGTTTGTTGTGGACGGAGAGTAGAATTGAACAGAATGTTGTTGTGGACAGTGAGAGTAGAGTTAACAGAATGTTGTTGTGGACCGTGAGAGTAGAGTTGAACAGAGTGTGTTGTGGACAGTGAGAGTAGAGTTGAACAGAATGTTGTTGTGGACGGAGAGTAGAGTTGAACAGAGTGTTGTTGTGGACAGTGAGAGTAGAGTTGAACAGAGTGTTGTTGTGACAGTGAGAGTAGAGTTGAACAGATGTTTTGTGGACCGTGAGAGTAGAGTTGAACAGAGTGTTGTTTGTTGTTGTGGACAGTGAGAGTAGAGTTGAACAGAGTGTTGTTGTGGACAGTGAGAGTAGAGTTGAACAGAGTGTTGTTGTGGACAGTGAGAGTAGAGTTGAACAGAGTGTTGTTGTGGACAGTGAGAGTAGAGTTGAACAGAGTGTTGTTGTGGACAGTGAGAGTAGAGTTGAACAAGTGTTGTTGTGGACGTGAGAGTAGAGTTGAACAGAGTGTTGTTGTGGACAGTGAGAGTAGAGTTGAACAGATGTTTGTTGTGGACAGTGAGTAGAGTTGAACAGAGTGTTGTTGTGGACATTGAGAGTAGAGTTGAACAGGTGTTGTTGTGGACAGTGAGAGTAGAGTTGAACAGAGTGTTGTTTGGACAGGAGAGTAGAGTTGAACAGAGTGGTTGTTGTGGACAGTGAGAGTAGAGTTGAAAGAGTTGTTGTTGTGGACAGTGAGAGTAGAGTTGAACAGAGTGTTTGTTGGACAGTGAGAGTAAGTTGAACAAGTGTTGTTGGGACAGTGAGAGTAGAGTTGAACAGAGTTTTTTTTTTTTTTTTTTTTTTTTTTTTTTTTTTTTTTTTTTTTTTTTTTTTTTTTTTTTTTTTTTTTTTTTTTTTTTTTTTTTTGTGGACAGTGAGAGTAGAGTTGAACAGAGTGTTGTTTGACAGTGAGAGTAAGTTGAACAGTGTTGTTGTGGACAGTGAGAGTAGAGTTGAACAGAGGTGACATGGAGATGAACAGAGTGTTGTTGTGGACAGTGAGAGTAGAGTTGAACAGAGTGTTGTTGTGGACAGTGAGAGTAGAGTTGAACAGAGTGTTGTTATGGACAGTGAGAGTAGAGTTGAACAGAGTGTTGTTGTGGACAGTGAGAGTAGAGTTGAACAGAGTGTTGTTGTTGGGACAGTGAGAGTAGAATTGAACAGAGTATTGTTGTGGACCGTGAGAGTAGAGTTGAACAGAGTGTTGTTGTGGGACCGTGACAGTAGAAATGAACAGAATGTTGTTGTGGACAGTGAGAGTAGAGTTGAACAGAATGTTGTTGTGGACCGTGAGAGTAGAGTTGAACAGAGTGTTGTTGTGGACAGTGAGAGTAGAGTTGAACAGAGTGTTGTTGTGACAGTGAGAGTAGAGTTGAACAGAGTGTTGTTGTGGACAGTGAGAGTAGAGTTGAACAGAATGTTGTTGTTGTGGACAGTGAGAGTAGAGTTGAACAGAGTGTTGTTGTGGACAGTGAGAGTAGAGTTGAACAGAGTGTTGTTTGGACAGTGAGAGTAGAGTTGAACAGAGTGTTGTTGTGGACAGTGAGGAGTAGAGTTGAACAGAGTGTTGTTGTGGACAGTGAGAGTAGAGTTGAACAGAGTGTTGTAGTGGACAGTGAGAGTAGAGTTGAACAGAGTGTTGCTTGTGGACAGTGAGAGTAGAGTTCCTACTACTCTAACCCTCATATAATATTCCTATCTCTACTTAATCCCTCTAATAATATTCCCTATCTCTACTCTAATCCCCTTATAATATCCCTATTTATCTAATCCTCTATAATAATATTCCTATCTCTACTCTAATCCCTTATATAATATTCCTATCTCTATTAATCCCTTTAATATATCATATATATCCTCTATAATAACATCATCCCTCTATAATAATATTCCCTATCTCTACTCTAATCCTCTATAAATATTCCCTATCTCTACTTAATCCCCTTATAATTTCCTAATATCTAATCCCCTCTATAATAATATTCCTATCTATCTACTAATCCCTCTATAATAATTTCCTATCTCTACTCTAATCCCTCTATAATAATATTCCTATCTAATCTAATCCCTCTATAATAATATCCTATCTATCTAATAATCCCTTATAATAATATTCCTATCTCTACTCTAATCCCCTCTATATATAATATTTCCCCTATCTTACTCTAATCCCTCTATAATAATATTCCCTATCTCTATCTAATCCCTTATAATAATATTCCCTATCTCTACTCTAATCCCTCTATAATAATATTCCCTATCTCTATCTAATCCTCTATATAATATTCCCTATCTTACTTAATCCTCTATATAAATTCCCTATCTTACTTAATCCCCTTATAATAATATTCCTATCTACTCTAATCCCCTCTATAATAATATTCCTATTCTACTCTAATCCCTCATAATAATATTCCTATCTCTACTCTAATCCTAAATCTATTCCCTATTATATCTATTAATTATCTTACTCTAATCCCTCTATAATAATATTCCCTATCTCTACTCTAATCCCTCTATAATAATATTCCCTATCTCTACTCTAATCCCCTCTATAATAATATTCCCTATCTCTACTTAATCCCTCTATAATAATATTTCCCTATCTCTACTCTAATCCCCTATATAATAATATTCCCTATCTCTACTCTAATCCCTCTATAATAATATTCCTATCTCTACTCTAATCCCCTCTATATAATATTCCCCTATCTTATTAATCCCTTATAATAATATTCCTATCTCTACTCTAATCCCTCTATAATAATATTCCTATCTCTACTCTAATCCCTCTATAATAATATTCCCTATCTCTACTCTAATCCCTCTATAATAATATTCCTATCTCTACTCTAATCCCCTCTATAATATAATTTCCCTATCTCTACTCTAATCCCTCTATAATAATATTCCCTATTCTACTCTAATCCCCTCTATAATAATAATCCTATCTCTACTCTAATCCTTATAATAATATTCCTATCTCTACTCTAATCCTCCATCTTATAATAATATTCCTATCTCTACTACTTAATCCCCTCTATAATAATATTCCCTAATCTCTACTTAATCCCTCTATAATAATATTCCTATCTCTACTCTAATCCCCCCTATAATAATATTCCCTATCTTTCCTCATCTAAATCCCCTCTATATAATAATATTCCTATCTCTATCTAATCCCTCTATAATAATATTCCCTATCTTACTATAATCCATTATATAATATTCCTATCTCTACATCTAATCCCTCTATAATAATATTCCTATTCTACTCTAATCCCCTATATAATAATATTCCCTATCTATACTCTAATCCCCTCTATATAATCCCATATAATATCCATATCTCTACTCTAATCCCCTCTATAATAATATTCCTATCTCTACTCTAATCCCCTCTATAATAATATTCCCTATTCTACTTAATCCCCTCTATAATAATATTCCTATCTCTAATCTAATCCCTCTATATAATATTCCTATCTCTACTCTAATCCCTCATATAATAATATTCCTATTCTACTCTAATCCCTCTCATAATAATATTTCCCTATCTTACTCTAATCCCACTATAATAACTATTCCTATCTCTACTCTAATACCTCTATATAATATTCCTATTTACTCTAATCCCTCTTATTTAAAATTACCTATCTCTAATAATACCCTTATAATAATATTCCTATCTCTACTTAATCCCTCTATAATAATATTCCCATATTAATCTTAATCCCTATATTATTTAATATTCTACTCTATCTTATCATAATTTTATTACTTCTTTAAACTTCCTTATATAATATTTCCCCCATCTCTAATCTAATCCCTTATATAATTATTCCTATCTCTATTAAATCCCTTTATATAATATTCCCCCCTATTCTACCTTTTCCCCTATATTTTTTTTTTTTTTTTTTTTTTTTTTTTTTTTTTTTTTTTTTTTTTTTTTTTTTTTTTTTTTTTTTTTTTTTTTTTTTTTTTTTTTTTTTTTTTTTTTTTTTTTTTTTTTTTTTTTTTTTTTTTTTTTTCTATAATAATATTCCCTATCTCTACTCTAATCCCTATATAATAATATTCCTATTCTACTTAATCCCCCCTTACTCTAATCCCTCTATATAATATCCCCTTCTCTACTCTAATCCCTTTATAATAACATTTGACCCTGTATCTAACTTAATCCTCTCTCTATATAATATCCTACTCTATCTAAGATCCCCCTCTAAATAAATTCTCCATAATCTTTACGCTAATCCCTTATAATAAGTATTCCCTACTCTAACTCTAATCCCTCTATAATAATTTTCCCTCCACTATCTCAAATATAATCCCCTCTATAAAATATTCCCTATTTCTACGCTAATCCCCTCTATTTAATATTCCTATCTCTACTCTAATGCCCTATATAATAACTTTATATCCCCTATCTGTTCTCTCAATCCCCCTATACTCTTAATTTTCCTCTCTATTTTTAAACCCCCCTTTTTAATTTTCCCCTTATTAATCCCTTTTATAATAATATTCCCCCACTCTATTAAATTTTTAAAAATAATATTTCCCCATTAATCCCCCTTTATTAAATTTCCCCCATAAAATTAATTTTTCCCTATTAATCATCCCTTAAATCTTATAAATTTTTCTTTTTTTAATCCCCTCTATAAAAATATTCCCCCCTCATCTAATTTTTATAAAAATTTCCTTTTTATCTAAACCCCTTATATAACATCCCTTATTTAATTTATTAATTTTCTACCCCTTTTTTTAATCCTTCTTAATTATCCCCTCTTTTATTTAAATTCTTTTTTTCCCCCTACTCTATTAATTTATTAAAAATTTCCCCCTCTTCTTAAAATTTTTTCCCCCTTATAAAATATTCCCCACTTCCTAATTCTATTTTTAATTCACTTTTCCCATAAATTTTTCCTATTAATTACCCCTTTATAATTATTCCCCTTTTTTTCTACTTTAAACACCCTCTAATAACTATTCCATTTAATTTTAAAATTTTTTTTATATTATTTTCCCATTTTATTATTTCTATTTAAAAACTTCTTTCTATTAATCCCCCTTAAAAAATTTTCCCCCATTTATCAACCCCTAAATAATTTTTCCTATCTCTATTAATTTATATTAAAAATATCTTCTTACTTAATCCTCATAAAATTTTTTCCCCCTTTTTATTTAAAATCCCCCTCTTTAAAAATTCCCCTTTTTCTATTAATTTCCCATAATAATTTTCCTAAAATCCCCCCTTTTTTTTCCCTCCTCTAAAACCCCCCCTTTTTTAATAAAATTTCCCCCCTTTTTCTCTTTTTAACCCTCTTAAAATTTTAAAATTTCCCTATTTTATCTAAACCCCTTATAAATTTTTTCCCCCATTTATCTAAACCTCTATAATAATATTCCTATTTATTAAATCCCCCCCCCTAATCCTTTTTTCTATTTTTAAACCCCTTTAATAAAATTCCTTCTTCTTAAATCCTCTTAAAAATATTCTATCTTTTTTTATCCCCCCTCTATAAAAACTTTCCCCTATTTTCATTCTTATATAAATTCCATCTTATTAACCCCTATAATAAATCCCCCACTTTTCTTTTAATCCCCCTTTTAAATATTCCCCATCTTCAACCCCCTATAATATTTTCCTCTTAATTTCCCCCCCCTTATATATTTCCCCCCACTTCTTTAACCTTTAAAAATTTTCTATTTATCCCCCCTTATTTAAAAATAAATTCCCTTTTCTATCTAAAATTCCCCCCTTTTTAATTTCCCTATCTTCTCTAAAACCCCTTTTTTAAATAAATATTTCCCCTTTTCTCTTAATTCCCCCCCCTTTATAATATTCCCTTTTAACTTTTCTTATAAAATATTCCATCTCTCTCTAATCCCCCCAATTCCTTTTTAATCCCCATCTTCCCCCATTTAAAATTTCCCCCTTTTTTCTACTCTAAACCCCCCCCATTTTTCATTTAATCCCCCTTATTATAATTTTATTTTATCAAAACCCCTATAATAATATTCCACCCCTATTTAAACCCCCAAATTTTTAATATTTCCTTTTTTTATCTAATCCTCTATTAATTTTTTCCTTCTTTTAATCCCCCTATTTTTTTAATTTCCCCCCCTTTTTTCTTCAAAAATTTTATAATAATATTCCCATCTCTATTAATCCCCCCTCTATTAATCCCTCCTTTTTTTAAAATCTATCTCAATTTCCCCTCTATAAAATACCCCCATCTCTCTTTTTAAACCCTCTTTAATATTTTTTCTCTTTCCCCCTTAAAATATTCCCTTTTTTCTATTAATTTCCCCCAATTTTTTAATTTTTAAAATTCCCTATTATTTTAAACCCCTATTATAAAATTCCCCCTTTTTTATTAATCCTTTTTTATAATAAAATTTAAACTAATTTTTCCCCCTTTTAAATCCCTTTTTCCCCATTATATCCCCTCTATAATTAATTTTTTATTTTTAAATTTTTTTAATTTTTCTTTTTAAACCCCCTATATAATTCCCCCAACTTTTCTTTTCTTATTTTTTAAAATTTCCCTTTTCTTTTCTTTTTAACCCCTTTTAAAAATTTTTCTATTCCTTATATTATTAAATTTTTATTTTTATCCCCCATTTTTTTAAACCCCTTTTTTAATATAATTTCTTCTCTATTTAAACCCTCATAATATATTCCCCCATTTATCTAAACCTTTTTATTAAAAATATTCCCCTATTATTTTTATCCCCTATTAAATTTTCCCCCTATTATAAATCTTTTTCCCCAAAATTTACCTCTATTAATCCCATCTATAATTTTAAAATTTTTTTCTACTCTTTAAAAAAAAAAAAAATCCCCTCTATAATAATATTCCTATCTTCTCTTTAAATTCCCTTATAATAATATTCTAAACTCTACTCTAACCCTTAAAAATAAAATTCCCTATTCTAACTCTAATCTCCCTCTATAAAAATAAAATCCCTAAACTCTACTCTAATCCCCCCTTTTAATAATTTCCCTATCTTAATTAATCCCTCTATATAATATTCCCTATTTACTTAATCCCCTCTATATAATATTCCCTATCTTACTCTAATTCCCTCTATAAAAATAATCCTATCTCTATCTAATCCCTCTATAATAAAATTCCCCTATCTCTATCTAATCCCTCTATATAATATTTCCTATTTTCTACTCTAATCCCCCTTTCTATAATAAAATTCCTATTTACTCTAATCCCCTTTAATAATATTTCCCTATTCTATATCCCCCCCATAATAATATTCCTATTTACTCTAATCCCCTTCTATAATAAAATTCCTATTTTTAAATCTAATCCCCCTCTATAATAATATTCCCCATCTCTACTTAATTTTCCTATAATAATAAATTTCCCATCTCTCTTTAAACCCCCTATAATATATTCCCTATCTCTCTTAATCCCCTAATATAATATTTCCCTATCTCTACTCTAATCCCTCTATAATAATAATATTCCTATCTTTTACTCTAATCCCTCTATAATAATTCCCTATATCTCTACTCTAATCCTCTATAATAAATATTTTCCTATCTTACTCTAAACCCCCTCTATAATAATATTCCTATCTCTACTCTTAAATACCTCTTAATAATATTCCCCATCTCTACTCTAATCCCTCTTAATATATTCCTATCTCTCTCTAATCCCCCCAAAAATAAAATTCCTTCTCTACTTAATCCCTTATAATAATATTCCTATCTCTACTCTAATCCTCTATATATATCCTTCTCTACTCTAATCCCTCTATAATAAAATTCCCTATTTCTACTCTAATCCCCTCTATATAAAATTCATCTCTCTAAATCCCTCTATAATAATTCCATTTCTCTCTAAACCCCTTATATATATTTTATTAAATTAATCCCCTCTATAAATATCCCTATTTACTCTAAACCCCTTATAATAATATTTTCCCCTATCTTCTCTCTTTAAACCCCCCTATTTTCTACCTCTAATCCCTTATTTAAAAAATATCCTATCTCTAATTAATCCCATCTTATAATATATTCCTATCTCTACTCTAATCCCCCTTTATAATAAAATT
The DNA here is from genome assembly GCA_036326025.1 of Chrosomus eos. Lineage (NCBI taxonomy): Eukaryota > Metazoa > Chordata > Actinopteri > Cypriniformes > Leuciscidae > Chrosomus > Chrosomus eos. The sequence continues at coordinate 37,932,681 of CM070833.1, forward strand.
CCCCTATCTTTTTACTCTAAACCCTCTTTTAATAATATTCCCCCATCTCTATTTTAATCCCCCTCTATTCAATATCCCTATCTCTACTCTAATCCCTCTTTAAAATATAATATTCCTATCTCTACTCAATCCCTTAATATATCCTATCTTTTACTCTAATTTATCTATAATAATATTCCCCCCTTCTAATCTATCCCTCTATAATAATATTCCCCCATCTTCTCTCTTAATCCCCTCTATAATAATATTTCCCTATCTTACTCTAATCCCTCTATAATAATATTCCTATCTTTTTACTCTAATCACCCTCTATATTTAAAATTCCCTATCTCTTTCTCTAATCCCTCTATAATAATATTTCCTATCTCTACTCTAATCCCCTCCTTATATAAATATTCCCTATCTCTACTCTAATCCCCCTCTATAATAATTTTTATCCTATCTCTACTCTAAACCCCTTATAATAATATTCCCCTATCTCTATCTAATCCCCTCTAATAATATTCATCTTACTCTAATTTTCCCTCTCTATATTAAATTCCCCTATCTTATCTTAAACCCTCTATATATAATTATTCCCCATCTCTACTCTAATTTCCCTTTTAAAAATATTTTCCCCCCATCTCTACTCCCAATCCCTCTATAATAACTTCCCTATTTATTTAAATTTCCCTCTATATAATATTCCTTCTATTAATCCCCTCTTTTATATTTTATTCACTCTTCCCCCCCATAAAAATTCCCTATTCTATTAAACCCCTTATAAAAATTTTTTTATC